>JANJXV010000051.1:562500-720000 GCA_024803745.1 Megascapheus bottae | reverse complement strand
CTGTTAGGGTTAGGCTTAGGCTTAGGGTTAGGGTAAGGGTTAGGGTTAGGGTTAGGGTTAAGGTTAGGGTTAGGGTTAGGGTTAGGGTTAGGTTACGGGTAAGTTTTAGGGTTAGGGTTAGGGTAAGGGAAATGTTTAGGGTTAGGGTTAGCATTAAGTTTAGGTTTAGTGTTAGGATAAGGGTGAGGGTTAGGTTTAATGTTAGTGTTAGGCTTAGGTTTAGGGGTTAGGGTTTGGGTAGGGTTAGGGTTAGGAATAGGGTTAGGGTAAGGGTAAGGTTTAGGGTTATAGTTAGGGTAAGCGTAAGGGTTTAGATTAATATTAGGGTTATGGTTAGGGTTAGGGTTAGGGTCAGGATTAGGGTAAGGGTAAGGGTTAGGTTTAGGGTTAGGTTTAGAGTTAGGGTTAGGTTTAGGTTTAGGGTTAGGGTAAGGGTAATAGTTAGGTTTAGGGTTAGGGTTAGGGTTTGGGGTAGGTTAAGGGTAAGGGTTAGGGTTAGGCTTAGGGTTAGGGATATGCTTAGGGTAAGGGTAAGGTTTAGGGTTAGGGTTAGGTTTAGGTTTAGGGTTAGGGTCAGGTTAAGTGTTAGGGTTAGGGTTAGGTGTTAGGGTTAGGGTTAGCACTAAGTTTAAGGTTAGGGTTAGGGTAAGGGTAAGGGTTAGGGTTAGGGTTAGGGTTAGGGTAAGTGTAAGTGTGAGGTTTAGGGTTAGCATTAGGGTTAGGCTTAAGTTTAGGGTTAGGGTTATGGTTAGGTTTAGGGTAAGGGTAAGGGTAAGGTTTAGGGTTAGGTTTAGAGTTAGGGTTAGGGAAAGGGTAAGGGTTAGTGTTAGGGATAGCGTTAGGGTAAGGATTAGGGTTAGGGTTAGGGTAAGGCTTAGGGTTAGTGTTAGCGTTAGCATTAAGGTTAAGGTTATTGTAAGGTTAAGTGTAGGGTTAGGGTTAGGTTTAGCGTTAGGGTAAGGTTTAGCGTTATTGTTAGGGTTAGGTTTGGGGTTAGGGTTAGGGTAAGGTTAAGGATTAGGGTGAGGCTTAGGGTTAGGTTTAGGGTTAGGGTTAGGGTTAGGGCTAGGGTAAGTGTAGGGGTTAGGATTAAGTTTAGGGTTAGGGTTAGGGTTAGGGTTAGGGTTAGGTTGAGGGTTAGGGTTAGGGTAAGGGTAAGAGTTAGGGTTAGGTTTAGGGTTGGGTTTAAGTTTAGGGTTAGGGTTATGGTAAGGGTAAGGTTTAAGGTTAGGGTAAGGGTTAGGGTAAGGGTTAGGGTAATGTTTAGTGTTCTGGTGAGCGGTAGGTTTACGATTTGGGTTAGGGTTTATGGTTAGGGTTATGGTAAGGGTTAGGGTTATGGTTAGGGTAAGGCTAAGGATTAGAATTAGGGTTAGGGTTAGGGTTAGGGGTTAGGATTAGGTTTAGGGCTAGGATAAGAGTTAGGGGTAGGGTTAGGGTTAGGGTAAGTGTAAGTGTTAGGGTTAGGGTTAGGGTTAGGGTTAGGTTTAGGTTTATGGTTAAGGTAAGGGTAAGTGTTAGGGTTAGTGTTAGGGTTAGGTTAAGGGTTAGAGTTAGGGTAAGGGTAAGGGTTAGGGTTGGGTTTAGGGTTAGTTTTAGGGTAAGGATAAGGGTTAGGGTAGTGTTAGGGTTAGGTTAATTGTTAGGGTTTGGGTTAGGGTTAGGGTTAGAGGTAGGTTAAGGGTTAGGGTAAGGGTAAGGTTTAGGGTTAGGTTTAGGGTTAGGGTATGGGATAGGGTTAAGGGTTAGGGTTAGGGTTATGTTTAGGGTTAGCGTAAGGGTTAGGGTTAGGTTTAGGGCTAGGATAAAAGGTTTAGGGTTAAGGGTAGGGTTAGGGTAAGGGTAAGGGTTAGGGTTATGGGTTATGGTTAGTGTTTAGGTTAGGGTTAGGGTAAGGGTTAGGGTTAGGGTTAGGGTTAGGCTTAGGGTAACTGTTAGGGATAGGGTTAGGGTTAGGGTTAGGGTTAGGGTAAGGGTAAGTGTTAGGGTTAGGGTTAGGGTTAGGGTTATGGTTAGGGTAAGGGAAAGTGTTAGTGTTAGGGTTAGGGTTAGTGTAAGGCTAAGGTTTACAGTTAGTGTTAGGGTAAGGGTAAGGGTAAGGGTTAGGGTTAGGGTTAGGGTTATTGTTAGGTTTAGTGTAAGGGTTAGGGTTAGGGTTAGGTTTAGGTTTAGGGTTAGGGTAAGGGTAAGGGTTAGGTTGAGGGTTAGGGTTAGGGTTAGGTTTAGGGTTAGGGGTAGGGTTCGGGTTAGGGTTAGGATTAGGGAAAGGGTAAGGGTTAGGGTCAGGTTTAGGTTTTGGGTTAAGGTTATTGTTAGGGTTAGGGTAAGGATAAGGTTTAGGGTTAGGGTTAAGGATAGGATAGGGTTAGGGTTAGGGTTAGGATTAGGGTTAGGGTTAGGGCAAGGGTAAGCATTAGTGTTAGGGTTAGGGTTAGGTTTAAGGTTGGCGTTAAGGTTAGGGTTAGGGTTAGGGTAAGGCTAAGGGTTAGGGTTAGGGTTAGGGTTATGGTAAGGGTAAGGATTAGGGTTAGGGTTAGGGTTAGGGTTAGGGTTAAGGTTAGGGTTAGGGATAGGGATAAGATTATTGTTAGGTTTAGTGTAAGTGTTAGGGTTAGGGTTAGGTTTAGGGTTAATGTTAGGGTAAGGGTAAGGGTTAGGTTGAGGGTTAGGGTTAGGTTTAGCTTTAGGGTAATTGTAAGGGTTAGGGTTAGGGTTAATGTTGGGGTTAAGATTAGGGTTAGGGTTAGGGTTAGGGTAAGGGTATGGATTAGGTTTAGGGTTAGGTTTAGGTTTAGGGTTAGAGTTAGGATTAGGGTTAGGGTTAGGGTTAGGGTAAAGGTAATGGTAAGGGTTAGGGTTAGGGTTAGGGGTTAGGGTTAGGATTTGGGTTAGGTTTAGGGTTAGGGTTAAGGTCGGAGTGAGGGTGAGGTTTAGGGTTAGGCTAGGGTTAGCGTTAGGTTTAGGGTTAGGGTTAGGGTAAGGGTAGGTGTTAGGGTTAGGTTTAGGGTAAGGATTAGGGTTAGGGTTAGGGTTAGGGTTAGGGTAAGGGTAAGGGTTAGGTTTAGGGTTAGGGTTAGGTTTAGGGTAAGGTTAGGTGTTAGGGTTAAGGTTAGGAATAGGGTTTGGGTGAGGGTTAGGGTTAGAGAAAGGGTACGGGTTAGGGTAAGTGTTAGGGTTATGGTTAGGGTTAGGGTAAGGATTAGGGTTAGGGTTAGGGTTAGGGTAAGGGTAAGGGTTAGGTTTAGGGTTAGGGTTAGGGTAAGGATTAGGTTTAGGGTTAGGTTAGGGTAAGGGTTAGATTTAGGGTTAAGGTTAGGTTTAGCATTAAGGTTATGGTTAGGGTTAGGGTAAGGGTAAGGGTTAGGGTTAGGGTCAAGGTTAGGGTAAGTGTAAGGGTAAGGGTTAGCGTTAGGGTTAGGGTTAGGGGTTAGGGTTAGGGTTAGGTTTATGGCTATTGTTAGGTTTAGCATTAAGGTTAGGATTAGGGTTATGGTAAGGGTTAGGGTAAGGGTTAGGGTTAGGTTTAGGGTTAGGGTTAGGGAAAGGCTAAGGTTTAGGGTTAGGGTTAGGGTTAGGGTTACGGTAAGCATTAGGGTTAGGGTTAGGGTTAGGGTAAGGGTTAGCATTAGGGTTAGTATTAAGGTTAGTGGTAGGGTTAGGGTAAGTGTAAGCGTTAGGGTTACGGTTAGGGGAAGGGTTATTGTAAGGGTAAGGGTTAGGGTTTGAGTTAGGGTTAAGGGTTTGGGTAAGGGTAAGAATTAGGGTTAGGGTTAGTGTTAGGGTTAGGGTTAAGGTTAGGTTTAGGGTTAGGGTAAGGGTAAGGGTTAGGTTTAGGGTTAGGATTAGGGGTTAGGATTAGGATTAGTGTAAGGGTAAGGTTTAGTGTTAGGTTTAGGGTTACGGTTTGGGTTAGGTTAAGGGGTAGGGTTAGGATTAGGGGTTAATATTAGGATTAGGTAAGGGTAAGGTTTAGTGTTAGGGTTAGGGTTACGGTTTGGGTTAGGTTAAGGGTTAGGGTTAGGGTTAGGGTTAGCGGTTAGGGTTAGGGTTAGGGTAAGCGTAAGGGTTAGGGTTAAGGTTAGGGTTAGGGTTAGGGTTAAGGTTAGGGTTAGGTTTAGGGTTAGGTTTAGGCTTAGGGTAAGGTTAAGGGTAAGGTTTAGGGTTAGGGTTATGGAAAGGGTAAGGGTAAGGTTTAGGGTTAGGGTTAGGGTTAGTGTTATGGTTAGGGTAAGGGTTAGGGTTAGGATTAGGGTTAGTGTGAGGTTTAGTGTTAGGTTTAGGGTAAGGGTTAGGGTTAGGCTTAGGGTAAGAGTAAGGGTTAGGATTAATGTTAGGGTTAGGATTAGGGTTTGGGTTAGGGAACGGGTAAGGGTTAGGGTTAGGGTTAGTGTTATGGTTAGGGTTAAAGTTAGGTTTAGGGTTAGGGAAAGGGTAAGGGTAAGGGTTAGGGTTAGGGTTAGGGTTAGAATTAGGTGTTAGGGTTAGGGTAAGGGTAAGGTTTAGTATTAGGTTTGGGGTTATGGTTTGGGTTAGGTTAAGGTTTGGGTTAGGGTTAGCGATTAGTGTTAGGGTAAGGGTAAGGGTTAGGGTTAAGGTTAAGGTTAGGGTTAGGATTAGGGTTAGGTTTAGGTTTAAGGTTGGGTTAGGGTAAGAGTAAGGGTTAGGGATAGGGTTAGGGTTAGGTTTAGGGTAAGGGAAATGGTTAGGGTTAGGTTTAGGTTTAGGGTTAGGGTTAGGGTAAGGGTGAGGGGTAGGGGTATGTTTAGGGTTAAGGTTAGGGTTAGTGTTAGGGTTGGGTTAGGGTAAGGGTAAGGGTAAGGTTTAGGGTTAGGTTAGGGTTTGGGTTAGGGAACGGGTAAGGGTTAGGGTTAGGGTTAGGTTTAGGGTTAGGGTTAGGGTAGGGGTAAGGGTGAGGTTTAGGGTTAGGGTTAGGTTTAGGGTTAGGGTTAGGGTTAGGGTTAGGGTATGTGTAGGTGTTCGGGTTAGTGTTAGGGTTAAGTTTAGGGTTAAGGTTTGGGTTAGGGTTAGGGTTAGGGAAAGGGTAAGGATTAGGGTAAGGGTTAGGGTTATGGTTAGGGTTAGGGTAAGGGTTAGGTTTAGAGTTACGGTTAGGATAAGGGTTAGGGTTAGGTTTAGGGTTACCATTAACTTTAGGGTTAGGGTTAGGGTAAGGTTAGGGTTAGGGTTAGGGTTAGGGTTAGGGTAAGGATTAGGGTTAGGGTTAGGGTTAGGGTAAGGATTAGGGTTAGGGTTAGGGTTAGGGTAAGGGTTAGGGTTAGGGTTAGTATTTAGGTTAGGGTTAGGGTTAGGGTTAGGGTAAGGGTTAGGTTGAGGTTTAGGGTTAGATTAAGAGTGAGGCTTAGGGTTAGGATTACGGTTAGGGTTAGGTATAGGTTTAGGGTAAGGGTAAGGGTAAGGGTTAGGGTTAGGGTTAGGGTTGGGGGTGTGGGTTAGGGTTAGGGAACGTAAGGGTAAGCTTTACGGTTAGGGTTAGGGGTTAGGGTTAGGGTTAGGGTTAGGGTAAGGGTAAGGGTTAGGGTTAGGGTTAGGGTTAGTGTTAGGTTTAGGATTAGGGTTAGGGTAAAGGTAAGGGATAGGGTTAGGATTAGGGTAAGGTCAGGGTTAGGATTAATATTAGGGTTATGGTTAGGGTTAGGGTTAGGGTTAGTGTTAGGGTAAGGGTAAGGGTAAGGGTTAGCATTAGGGTTAGTATTAAGGTTAGGGGTAGGGTTAGGGTAAGTGTAAGCGTTAGGGTTACGGTTAGGGTTAGGGTTATTGTAAGGGTAAGGGTTAGGGTTTGAGTTAGGGTTAAGGGTTTGGGTAAGGGTAAGAATTAGGGTTAGGGTTAGTGTTAGGTTTAGGGTTAAGGTTAGGTTTAGGGTTAGCGGTTATGGTTAGGGTTAGTGTAAGGGTAAGGATTATTGTTAAGGTTAGGGTTAGGGTTAGGATTAGGGTTAGGTTTAAGTTTAAGGTTGGGTTAGGGTAAGGGTAAGGGTTAGGGATAGGGTTAGGCTTAGGTTTAGGGTAAGGGAAATGGTTAGGGTTAGGTTTAGGTTTAGGGTTAGGGTTCGGGTAAGCGTGAGGGTTAGTGGTAGGTTTAGGGTTAAGTTTAGGGTTAGTGTTAGGGTTAGGGTTAGGGTAAGGGTAAGGGTAATGTTTAGGGTTAGGTTAGGGTTTGGGTTAGGGAACGGGTAAGGGTTAGGGTTAGGGTTAGGATTATGGGTTAGGGTTAGGTTTAGGGTTACGGTTAGGGTAGGGGTACGGGTGAGGTTTAGGGTTAAGGTTAGGTTTAGGGTTAGGCGTAGGGTTAGGGTTAGGGTATGTGTAGGTGTTCCGGTTAGTGTTAGGGTTAAGTTTAGGGTTAGGGTTTCGGTTAGGGTTAGAGTTAGGGAAAGGGTAAGGATTAGGGTAAGGGTTAGGGTTATGGTTAGGGTTAGGGTAAGGGTTAGGTTTAGAGTTATGGTTAGTATAAGGGTTAGGGTTAGGTTTAGGGTTACCATTAAGTTTAGGGTTAGGGTTAGGGTAAGGGTTAGGGTTAGGGTTAGGGTTAAGGTAAGGATTAGGGTTAGGGTTAGGGTTAGGGTAAGGATTAGGGTAAGGGTTAGGGTTAGGGTAGGGGTTAGGGTTAGTGTTAGTATTTAGGTTAGGGTTAGGGTTAGGGTAAGGGTTAGGTTTAGGTTTAGGGTTAGATTAAGGGTAAGGGTTAGGGTTAGGGTTAGGGTTGGGGGTGTGGGTTAGGGTTAGGGAACGTAAGGGTAAGATTTATGGTTAGGGTTAGGGGTTAGGGTTAGGTTTAGGGTTAGGGTAAGGGTAAGGTTAGGGGTAGGGTTAGTGTAAGGGTAAGTTTTAGGGTTACGGTTAGGGTTAGTGTTAGGGTTAGGGTAAGGGTAAGGGTTAGGGTTAGGGTTAGGGTTAGTGTTAGGTTTAGGATTAGGGTTAGGGTAAGGGTAATGGTTAGGGTTAGGGTTAGGGTTAGGGTAAGGGTCAGGGTTAGGATTAATATTACGGTTATGGTTAGGGTTAGGGTTAGGGTTAGTGTTAGGGTAAGGGTAAGTTTTAGGGTTAGTGTTAGGTTTAGGTTTAGGTTTAGAGTTAGGATTAGGTTAAGGGTAAGGTTAAGGGTTAGGTTTAGGGTTAGGGTTCTGGTTAGATTAATTGTAAGGGTTAGATTTAGGTTTAGGGTTACGATTAGGGTTAGGGTATGGATTAGGATTACGGTTAGGGTTAGGGGTTAGGGTTAGGGTTAGGGTAAGGGTAAGGGTTAGGGTTAAGGTTAGGGTTACGGTTAGGGTTATCGTTAGGGGAAGGGTTAGGGTTAGGGTAAGGGTTAGGGTTAGATTTAAGGTTGGGTTAGGGTAAGGGTAATGGTTAGGGTTAGAGTTAGGGTTAGGTTTAGGGTAAGGGAAAAGGTTAGCGTTAGGGTTAGATTTAGGTTTAGGGTTACGGTTAGGGTAATGGTAAGGATTAGGGTTAGGTTTAGGGTTAAGATTAGGGTTAGGGTTAGGGTTAGGGTTAGGGTTAGGGTAAGGATTAGGGTTCGGGTTCGGGTTAGATTTAGGGTTAGGTTTAGGGTAGGGGAGAGTGTAAGTTTTAGGTTAGGTTTAGGTTTAGGTTTAGGGTTAGGGTTAGGGTATGGGTAGGGTTAGGGTTAGGCTAAGGCTTAGGATTAGGGTTAGGATAAGGGTAAAGTTTAGGTTTAGGGTTAGGGTTAGGGGTTAGGGTTAGGTTTAGGGTTAGGCATTAGCGTTAGGAATATGGTAAGGGTTAGGGTTAGGGTTAGGGTTAGGGTAAGGGTAAGGGTTAGAGTTCGGGTTAGGGTTAGGGTAAGGGTTAGGGTAAGGGTTAGAGTTAGGGTTAGGGTTAGGTTAAGGGTAAGTGTTAGGGTTAGGGTTAGGGTTATGGTTAGGGTAAGCGTAAGATTTACGGTTAGCTTTGGGGTTAGGGTTAGGGTTAGGTTTAGGATAAGGGTAAGGGGTAGGGTTATGGTTAGGGTTAGGGGTTAGGGTTAGGGTTAGGTATACTGTTAGGTTTAGGGTTAGGATTAGGGCAAGGTTTAGGGATAGGGTAGGGTTAGGGTAAGTGTAAGGGCTAGGTTTAGGGTTAGGGTTAATGTTAGGGTTAGGTTTAGGGTTACGGTTAGGGTTAGGGTAATGGTAAGGGTTAGGGTTAGGGTTAGGTTTAGGGTAAGTGTAAGGGTTAGGGTTAGGGTTAGGGTTAAGGTTGGGGTTAGGGTTACGGTAAGGGTTAGGGATAGGGTTAGGGTACCAGTAAGGGTTAAGGTTGGGGTTAGGGTTAGGGTTAGGGTAAGGGTTAGGGTTAGGATTTGGGTTAGGGTTAGGGTTAGGGCAAGGGTAAGGGTTAGGGTTAGGGTTAGTTTTAGGGTTAGGTTAAGTGTAAGGGTAAGGGTTAGGTTTAGGGTTAAGGTTAGGGTTAAGTTTACGGTTAGGGTTAGGGTAAGGATAAGGATAAGGGTTAGGGTTAGGGATAGGGTTAGGGGTTAGGGTGTGTGTTAGGGTTAGGGTAAGGTTAAGGGTAAGGGTTAGGGTTAGGGTTAGGGTTAGGGTAAGGATTAGGGTTAGGGTTAGGGTTAGGGTATGGGTAGGGGTTCGGGTTAGGGTTAGGGTTAAGTTTAGGGTTAGGGTTTGGGTTAGGGTTAGGGTTAGGGTAAGGAAAGGGTAAGGGTTAAGGTAAGGGTTAGGGTTAGGGTTAGGCTTAGGGTTAGGGTTAGGGTAAGGATTAGGGTTAGGGTTAGGCTTAGGGTTAGGGTTAGGGTAAGGATTAGGTTTAGGGTTAGGGTTAGGGTTAGGGTTAGGTTAGGGTTAGGGTTAGGGTTAGGGTTAGGGAAAGGGTAAGGGTTAGTGTAAGGGTTAGGGTTAGGATTAGGGTTAGGTTTAGGGTAAGGGTAAGCTTCAGTGTTAGGGTTGGGGTTAGGGTTTATGTTAGGGTAAGGGTTAGGGTTAAAGTTAGGGTTAGTGGTTAAGGTTAGGGTTAGGGTTAGGGTTAGGGTGAGGCTTAGGGTGAGGGTTAGGGTTAGGGTTTGTATTAAGGTTAGGGTTAGGGTTAGGGTTAGGGTTAGGGTAAGTGTTAGGGTTAGGGTTAGGGTTAGGGTTAGGGTAAGGATTAGGGTTATGGTTAGGGTTACGGTTACGGTTAGGTATAGTGTTAGGTTAAGGGTAAGGGTTAGGGCTAGGGTTAGAGTTGGGGGTGTGGTGTAGCGTTAGGGTTCTAAGGGTAAGGTTTATGGTTAGGGTTAGGGGTTAGGGTTAGGGTTATGGTTAGGATAATGGTTAGGGTTAGGGTTAGTATTAAGGTTAGGTTTAGTGTTAGGGTTAGGGTAAGGATAAGTGTTAGGGTTAGGGTTAGGGTTAGTGTTAGGTTTAGGATTATGGTTAGGGTAAGGGTAAGGGTTAGGGTTAGGGTTAGGGTAAGGGTAAGGGTTAGGATTAATATTAGGGTTAGGATTAAGGTTAGTGTTAGCGTAAGGGTAAGGATTAGGTTTAGGTTTAGGGTTAGGGTTAGGTTTAGAGTTAGGATTAGGTTTAGGGTTAGGGTTAGGGTAAGGGTAAGGGTTAGATTTGAGTTATGGTTTTGTTTAGGTTAATTGTAAGGGTTAGGGTTAGGGTTACGATTAGGGTTAGAGTTAGGGTAATGGTTAGGGTTAGGGTTAATGTTAAGGTTAGGGTTAGGGTTAGGTTAAGGGTAAGGTTTAGATTTAGGGTTAGGCTTAGGGTTAGGGTTAGGGTAAGGTTTAGGGTTAGGGTTAGGGTTAGGGTAAGGTTTAGGGTTAGCGTTAGGGTAAGGGTTAGGGTCGGGGTTAGGGGTAAGTTAAGGGTACGGATTAGAGTTAGCGTTAGGCTGAAGGTTAGGTTAGGATAAAACTTAGGGTTAGGGTTAGGGTTAAGGTTAGGGTTAGGGTAAGGGTAAGTGTAACGGTTAGGGTTAGGGTTAGGTAAGGGTAAGCGTTAGTGTTAGGGTTAGTGTTATGGTTAGGGTTGGGGTTAAGGTTAGGGTTAGTGTTAGGGTAAGGGTAAGGGTTAGGCTTAGGGTTAGGTTTAATGTTAGGGTTAGGGTAAGGGTAAGGGTTAGGGTTAGGTTTAGGGTAAGGTTAAGGATTAGGATTAGGTTTAGGGTTAGGGTAGGTGTAATTATTAGGGTTAGGGTTAGGGTTAGGGTTAGGGAAAGTGTAAGCGTTAGTGTTAGGGTTAGGGTTAGGTTTAGGTTTGGGGTTAAGGTTAGGGTTATTGTTAGGGTTAGGGTTAAGGTTACGTTTAGGGTTAGGGTAAGGGTAAGGGTTATGGTTAGGGTTAGGATTAGAGGTTAGGGTTAGGTTTAGGGTAAGGGTAAGCTTCAGTGTTAGGGTTGGGGTTAGGGTTTGGGTTAGGGTAAGGGTTAGGGTTAAAGTTAGGGTTAGTGGTTAGGGTTAGGGTTAGGGTTAGGGTGAGGGTTAGGGTTAGGGTTTGTATTAAGGTTAGGGTTAGGATTAGGGTTAAGGTTAGGGTAAGTGTTAGGGTTAGGGTTAGGGTTAGGGTAAGGATTAGGTTTAGGGTTAGGGTTACGGTTAGGGTTAGGTATAGTGTTAGGTTAAGGGTAAGGTTTAGGGTTACAGTTGGGGGTATGGTTTAGGGTTAGGGTTCTAAGGGTAAGGTTTATGGTTAGGGTTAGGGGTTAGGGTTAGGGTTATGGTTAGTATAAGGGTTAGGGTTAGGGTTAGTATTAAGGTTAGGTTTAGTGTTAGGGTTAGGGTAAGGGTAAGTGTTAGGGTTAGGGTTAGGGTTAGTGTTAAGGTTAGGGTTAGGGTTAGGGTAAGGGTAAGCGGAAGGGATAGGGTTAAGGTTAGGGTTAGGGTTAGGGTTAGCGTTAGGGTAAGGGTTAGGGTTAGAGTAAGTGTTACGGTTAGGGTTAGGTTTAGGGTAAGGGTAAGGGTTAGGGTTAGGTTTATGGTTAGGGTTAGGTGTAGGGCTAGGGTAAGGGTAAGTGTTAGTGTTAGGGTTAGGGTTGGGGGTGTGGGTTAGGGTTAGGGTATGTAAGGGTAAGGGTTACGGTTAGGGTTAGGGTTTAGGGTTAGTGTTAGGGTTAGGGTAAGGGTAAGGTTAGGGTTAGGGTTAGGGTTAGGGTAAGGGTAAGGGTTAGGATTAATATTAGGGTTATGGTTAGGGTTACGGTTAGGGTTAGTGTTAGGGTATGGGTTAGGGTTTGGGTTAGGGTTAGGGTTAGGTTTAGGATTAGGATTAGGTTTAGAGTTAGGATTAGGTTTAGGTTTAGGGTTAGGGTAAGGGTAAGGGTTAGGGTTAGGGTTAGGGTTTTGGTTAGGTTAATTGTAAGGGTTATGGTTAGGGTTAGGGTTACGATTAGGGTTAGGGTTAGGGTAAGGGTTAGGGTTAGGGTTAAGGTTAGGGTTAGGGTTAGGGTTAGGTTAAGGGTAAGGGTTAGAGATAGGGTTAGGCTTAGGGTTAGGGATAGGGTAAGGGTTAGGGTTAGGGTTAGGGTAAGTGTTAGGGTTGGGTTAGAGGTAGGTTATGGGTAAGGGTTAGAGTTAGGCTTAGGCTTAGGGTTAGGTTAAGGGTAAGGGTTAGAGTTAGGGTTAGGCTAAGGGTTAGGGTTAGGGTAAAACTTAGGGTTAGGGTTAGGGTTAGGGTTAGGTAATGGTAAGTGTTAGGGTTATGGTTATGGTTAGGGTTAGGGTAAGGGTAAGGGTTAGGATTAGGTTTAGGGTTAGGGTAAGTGTAATTATTAGGGTTAGGATTAGGGTTAGGGAAACGGTAAGCGTTAGTGTTAGGGTTAGGTTTAGGTTTAGGGTTGGGGTTAAGGTTAGGGTTATTGTTAGGTGTAGGGTTAAGGTTAGGTTTAGGGTTAGGGTAAGAGTAAGGGTTAGGGTTAGGGTTAGGATTAGGGGTTATGGGTAGGGTTAGGGTAAGGGTAAGGGTAAGGTTTAGTGTTAGGGTTAGGATTAGGGTTTGGGTTAGGGTAAGGGATAGGGTTAGGGTTAGGATTAGTGGTTAGGGTTAGGGTTAGGGTAAGGGTAAGGGTTATGGTTAAGGTTAGGGTTAGTTATAGTGTTAGCGTTAGGGTAAGTGTTAGGGTTAGGGTAAGTGTTAGGGTTAGGGTTAGGATTAGGCTTAAGATTAGAGTAAGGGTAAGGGTTAGGGTTAGGGTTACGGTTAGGAATAGGTATAGGGTTAGGGTAAGGGTAAGGGTTAGGTTTAGGTTTAGGGTTGGGGGTGTGCGTTAGGGTTAGGGTACGTAAGGGTAAGTTTTACGGTTAGTTTTAGGTGTTAGGGATAGGGTTAGGTTAGGGGTAGGGTTAGGGTAAGGGTAAGGTTAAGGGTTACGGTTAGGGTTAGTGCTAGGGTTAGGGTAAGTGTAAGGGTTAGGGTTAGGGTTAGGGTTAGGGTAAGCGTAAGGTTTAGGATTAATATTAGGGTTATGGTTATGGTTAGGGTTAGGGTTAATGTTAGGTTAAGGGTAAGGGTTAGGGTTAGGGTTAGGGTTAGGGTTAGAGTTAGGTTTAGGTTTAGGATTAGGGTTAGGGTAAGGGTAAGGGTTGGGGTTAGGGTTAGGGTTAGGGTTTTGGTTAGGTTAATTGTAAGGGTTAGGGTTAGGGTTAGGGTAAGGGTTAGGGTTAGGGTTAGGGTTAGGGTAAGTGTTAGGTTTGGGGTTAGGGGTAGGTTAAGTGTAAGGGTTAGAGTTAGGATTAGGCTTAGCGTTAGGTTAAGGATAAGGGTTAGAGTTAGGGTTAGGGTTAGGCTTAGGGTTAGGGTTAGGGTAAGGTTTAGGGTTAGGGTTAGGGTTAGGGTAAGGTTTAGGGTTAGCGTTAGGGTAAGGGTTAGGGTCGGGGTTAGGGGTAGGTTAAGGGTAAGGATTAGAGTTAGCGTTAGGCTTAAGGTTAGGTTAGGATAAAACTTAGGGTTAGGGTTAGGGTTAAGGTTAGGGTTAGGGTAAGGGTAAGTGTAACGGTTAGGGTTAGGGTTAGGTAAGGGTAAGCGTTAGTGTTAGGGTTATGGTTATGGTTAGGGTTGGGGTTAAGGTTAGGGTGGGTTAGGGTAAGTGTAAGGGTTAGGGTTAGGGTTAGGTTTAATGTTAGGGTTAGGGTAAGGGTAAGGGTTAGGTTTAGGGTTAGGGTAAGGGTAAGGGTTAGGATTAGGTTTAGGGTTAGGGTAGGTGAAATTATTAGGGTTAGGGTTAGGGTTAGGGTTAGGGAAAGTGTAAGCGTTAGTGTTAGGGTTAGGGTTATGTTTAGCTTTGGGGTTAAGGTTAGGGTTATTGTTAGGGTTAGGGTTAAGGTTACGTTTAGGGTTAGGGTAAGGGTAAGGGTTAGGGTTATGGTTAGGATTAGGGGTTAGGGTTAGGTTTAGGGTAAGGGTAAGCTTCAGTGTTAGGGTTGGGGTTAGGGTTTCGGTTAGGGTAAGGGTTAGGGTTAAAGTTAGGGTTAGTGGTTAGGGTTAGGGTTAGTGTAAGGGTAAGCGGAAGGGATAGGGTTAAGGTTAGGGTTAGGGTTAGGGTTAGGGTTAGGGTTAGGGTGAGGGTTAGGGTTAGGGTTTGTATTAAGGTTAGGGTTAGGATTAGGGTTGGGGTTAGGGTAAGTGTTAGGGTTAGGGTTAGGGTTAGGGTAATGATTAGGGTTAGGGTTAGGGTAACGGTTAGGGTTAGGTATAGTGTTAGGTTAAGGGGAAGGGTTAGTGTTAGGGTTACAGTTGGTGGTATGGTTTAGGGATAGAGTTCTAAGGGTAAGGTTTATGGTTAGGGTTAGGGGTTAGGGTTAGGGTTATGGTTAGGATAAGGGTTAGGGTTAGGGTTAGTATTAAGGTTAGGTTTAGTGCTAGGGTTAGGGTAAGGGTAAGTGTTAGGTTTAGGGTTAGGGTTAGTGTTGGGTTTAGGATTATGGTTAGGGTAAGGGTAAGGGTTAGGGTTAGGGTTAGGGTTAGGGTAAGGGTAAGGGTTAGGATTAATATTAGGTTTAGGGTTATGGTTAGTGTTAGCATAAGGGTAAGGGTTAGGTTTAGGTTTAGGGTTAGGGTAAGGGTAAGGGTTAGGTTTGAGTTAGGGTTTTGGTTAGGTTAATTTTAAGGGTTAGGGTTAGGGTTACGATTAGGGTTAGAGTTAGGGTAAGTGTTAGGGTTAGGGTTAGTGTTAAGGTTAGGGTTAGGGTTAGGTTAAGGGTAAGGGTTAGACTTAGGGTTAGGCTTAGGGTTAGGGTTAGGGTAAGGTTTAGGGTTAGGGTTAGAGTTAGGGTTAGGTTTAGGGTTAGCGTTAGGGTAAGGGTTAGGGTCGGGGTTAGGGGTAGGTTAAGGGTAAGGATTAGAGTTAGCGTTAGGCTGAAGGTTAGGTTAGGATAAAACTTAGGGTTAGGGTTAGGGTTAAGGTTAGGGTTAGGGTTAGGATTAGGATTAGGTTTAGAGTTAGGATTAGGTTTAGGTTTAGGGTTAGGGTAAGGGTAAGGGTTAGGGTTAGGGTTAGGGTTTTGGTTAGGTTAATTGTAAGGGTTATGGTTAGGGTTAGGGTTATGATTAGGGTTAGGGTTAGGGTAAGGGTTAGGGTTAGGGTTAAGGTTAGGGTTAGGGTTAGCGTTAGGTTAAGGGTAAGGGTTAGAGATAGGGTTAGGCTTAGGGTTAGGGATAGGGTAAGGGTTAGGGTTAGGGTTAGGGTAAGTGTTAGGGTTGGGTTAGGGGTAGTTTAAGGGTAAGGGTTAGAGTTAGGCTTAGGCTTAGGGTTAGGTTAAGGGTAAGGGTTAGAGTTAGGGTTAGGCTAAGGGTTAGGGTTAGGCTAAAACTTAGGGTTAGGGTTAGGGTTAGGGTTAGGTAATGGTAAGTGTTAGGGTTATGGTTAGGGTTAGGGTTAGGGTAAGGGTAAGGGTTAGGATTAGGTTTAGGGTTAGGGTAAGTGTAATTATTAGGGTTAGGATTAGGGTTAGGGAAACGGTAAGCGTTAGTGTTAGGGTTATTTTTAGGTTTAGGGTTGGGGTTAAGGTTAGGGTTATTGTTAGGTGTAGGGTTAATGTTAGGTTTAGGGTTAGGGTAAGAGTAAGGGTTAGGGTTAGGGTTAGGATTAGGGGTTATGGATAGGGTTAGGGTAAGGGTAAGGTTTAGTGTTAGGGTTAGGGTTAGGGTTTGGGTTAGGGTAAGGGTTAGGGTTAGGGTTAGGATTAGTGGTTAGGGTTAGGGTTAGGGTAAGGGTAAGGGTTATGGTTAAGGTTAGGGTTAGTTATAGTGTTAGCGTTAGGGTAAGTGTTAGGGTTAGGGTAAGTGTTAGGGTTAGGGTTAGGATTAGGCTTAAGATTAGAGTAAGTGTAAGGGTTAGGGTTAGGGTTACGGTTAGGAATAGGTATAGGGTTAGGGTAAGGGTAAGGGTAAGGTTTAGGTTTAGGGTTGGGGGTGTGCGTTAGGGTTAGGGTACGTAAGGGCAAGTTTTACGGTTAGTTTTAGGTGTTAGGGATAGGGTTAGGTTAGGGGTAGGGTTAGGGTAAGGGTAAGGTTAAGGGTTACGGTTAGGGTTAGTGCTAGGGTTAGGGTAAGTGTAAGGGTTAGGGTTAGGGTTAGGGTTAGGGTAAGGGTAAGGTTTAGGATTAATATTAGGGTTATGGTTATGGTTATGGTTAGGGTTAGTGTTAGGTTAAGGGTAAGGGTTAGGGTTAGGGTTAGGGTTAGAGTTAGGTTTAGGTTTAGGATTAGGGTTAGGGTAAGGGTAAGGGTTAGGGTTAGGGTTAAGGTTAGGGTTAGGGTTAGAGTTAGGGTTAGGTTAAGGGTAAGGGTTAGAGTTAGGGTTAGGGTTAGGCTTAGGGTTAGGGTCAGGGTTAGGGTTAGGGTTAGGGTTATGGTTAAGTTTAGGTTTGGGGTTAAGGTTAGGGTTATTGTTAGGGTTAGGGTTAAGGTTAGGTTTAGGGTTAGGGTAAGGGTAAGGTTTAGGGTTAGGGTTAGGATTAGGGGTTAGGGTTAGGGTTAGGGTAAGGGTAAGGTTTAGTGTTAGGGTTAGGGTTAGGGTTTGAGTCAGGGTAAGGGATAGGGTAAGGGTAAGGGTAAGGGTTAGTGTTAAGTTTAGGGTTAGGGTTAGGGTTAGTGTTAGGGTAAGGATTAGTGTTAGGCTAAGTGTTAGGGTTAGGGTTAGGGTTAAGTTTAGGGTTAGGGTAAGGGTTAGGGTTAGGGTTAGGGTTAGGGTAAGGGTTAGGGTTAGGGTTCATGTTAGGGTAAGGGTTAGTGTTGGGGTTTGGGGTAGGTTAAGGGTAAGGGTTAGAGTTAGGGTTAGGGTTAGGCTTAGGGTTAGGGTAAGGGTTAGGGTTAGGGTTAGGATAAGGGTTAGGGTTAGGGTACGTGTTAGGGTAAGGGTTAGTGTTGAGGTTTGGGGTAGGTTAAGGGTAAGGATTAGGGTTAGGGTTAGGGTAAGGGTTAGGGTTAGGGTTAGGGTTAGGGTTAGGGGTTAGTGTTAGGGTAAGGATTAGGGTTAGGATTAGTTTTAGGGTTCGGGTTAGCATTAAGTATAGGATTAGTGTTAGGGTAAGGGTAAGGGTTAGGTTTAGGGTTAGGGTTAGGGTAAGGATTAGGATTAGGGTGAGCATTAAGGTTAGGGTTAGGGTTAGGGTAAGGGTAAGGGTTAGGTTTAGGATTAGGGTTAGGGTTAGGGTTAGAGGTTAGGTTTAGGGTTATGGTTAGGTATAGGTTTAGGGTAAGGGTAAGGTTTAGGGTTAGTGTTAGGGTTAACATTAGGGTTAGGGTAAAAGTAAGGGATAGGGTTATGGTTAGGGGTTAGGGTTTGGTTTGGGTTAGGGTTAGGGTTAGGGTTAGGGTAAGTGTAAGGGTTAGGGTTAGGGTTAGGGGTTAGGTTTAGGGTTAGGGTAAGGGTAAGCTTTAGGGTTAGGGTTAGGGTAAAGGTAACGTTTATGGTTAGGTTTAGGGTTAGTGTTAGGGTTAGGGTTAGGGTATGGGTTAGGGATAGGTTTAGTGTTAGGGTTAGGTTTAGGTTAACGGTAAGTGTTAGGGTTAGGGTTAGCGTTAGGTTTAGGATTAGGGTTAGGGAAAGGGTAAGTGTGAGCGTTAGGGTTAGGGTTAGGGTTAGGGTTAGGGTAAGGGTAAGGATAAGGTTTATGGTTAGGTTAGGGGTTGGGTTAGGGAATGAGTAAGGATTAGGGTTAGGGTTAGTGTTAAGGGGTAGGGATAGGTTTAGGGTTTGGTTTAGAGTTAGGGTTAGGGTAGGGGTAAGGGTCAGGTTTAGGTTTAGGGTTAGGTTTAGGTTTAGGCTTAGGGTTAGGGTTAGGGTATGGGTAGAGGTTAGGGTTAGTTTTAGAGTTAAGGTTAGGGTTAGGGTTTGGGTTAGGGTTAGGGTTAGGGAAAGGGTAAGGGTTAGGGTAAGGGTTAGGGTTATGGTTAGGGTTAGGGTAAGGGTTAGGGTTAGGGTTAGGGTTAGGGTTAGCGTTAGGGTTAGGGTTAGGGTTAGGGTTAGTGTAAGGGTTAGGGTTAGAATTAATATTAGGGTTATGGTTATGGTTAGGGTTAGGGTTAGAGTAACTGTTAGGGTTAGGGTTAGTGTTGGGTTTAGGGGTAGCTTAAGGGTAACGGTTAGAGTTAGGGTTAGGCTTAGGGTTAGGTTAAGGATAAGTTTCCAGTTAGGGTTAGGCTTAGGGTTAGGATTAGGGTAAGCCTTAGGGTTAGGGTTAGGTTTAGGGTTAGTGTAAGGGTTAGGGTTAGGGTTAGGGTTAAGATTAGTGTAGGGTTAGGTTAAGGGTAAGGGGTAGAATTAGGGTTAGGCTTAGAGTTAGGGTTAGGTTTAGGGTTAGGGTTAGGGTAAGGGTTAGGTTAGGGTTAGGGTTAGGATTAGGATTAGTGTTAGGGTAAGGGTTAGGGTTAGGGTTAGGGTTAGGGTTAGGTTAACGGTAAGGTTTAGTGTTAGGGTTATGCTTAGGGTTAGGTTAAGGGTAAGGGTTAGAGTTAGGGTTAGGCTTAGGGTTAGGGTTAGGGTAATGGTTAGGGTTAGGGTTAGGGTTAGGGTTAAAGATAGTGTTAGGGTTAGGGTAACGGTAAGCATTAGTGTTAGGGTTAGGGTTAGGTTTAGGGTTGGGGTTAAGGTTAGGGTTACGGTTAGGGTAAGGGTTATGGTTAGGGTTAGGGTTATGGTTAGGGTTAGGGTTAGGGTTAGGGTTAGGTTTAAAGTTAGGGTTAGGGTAACGTTAAGGGTTAGGGTTAGGGTAAGGGTAAGGGTTAGGATTAGTTTTAAAGTTAGGGTAAGTGTAAGTATTAGGGTTAGGGTTAGGGTTAGGATTTGGGAAAGGGTAAAGGATAGTGTTAGGGTTAGGGTTAGGTTTAGGGTTGGGGTTAAGGTTAGGGTTGTTGTTAGGGTTAGGGTTAGGGTTAGGGTAAGGGTAAGGGTTAGGGGTAGGGTTAGGGTAAGGGAAAGGTTAACATTTAGGGTTAGGGTTATTGTTAGGGTAAGGGTAAGGGTTAGGGTTAGAGTTAGTTTTAGGTTTAGGGTTAGGGTTAGGGTAAGGGTAAAGGTTAGGGTTAGGGTTAGGGTTAGGCTAAGGGTAACCGTTTGGATTAATATTAGGGTTATGTTTAGGGTTAGGGTTAGGGATAGGGTTAGGGTAAGGGTAAGTGTTAAGATTAGGGTTAGGGTTCGGTTTATCTTTAGGTTTAGAGTTAGGGTTAGGTTTAGGGTTAGGGTTAGGATAAGGATAAGGTTAGGGTTAGGGTTAGGGTTACGATTAGGCTTAGGGTTAGGGTAAGGGTTAGGTTTAGAGTTAGGGTTAGGGTAAGGGTTAGGGTTAGGTTTAGGGTTACCATTAAGTTTAGGGTTAGGGTTAGGGTAAGGGTTAGGGTTAGGGTTAGGTTTAGGGTAAGGATTAGGGTTAGGGTTAGGGTTAGGGTAATGATTAGGGTTAGGGTTAGGGTTAGGGTTAGGTTTAGTATTTAGGTTAGGGTTAGGGTTAGGGTAAGGGTTAGGTTTTAGGGTTAGGGTTAGATTAAGGGTAAGGTTTAGGGTTAGGATTACGGTTAGGGTTAGGTATAGGTTTAGGGTAAGGGTAAGGGTAAGGGTAAGGGTTAGGGTTAGGGTTAGGGTTGGGGGTGTGGGTTAGGGTTAGGGAACGTAAGGGTAAGTTTTACGGTTAGGGTTAGGGGTTAGGGTTAGGGTTAGGGTTAGGGTAAGGGTAAGGTTAGGGGTAGGGTTAGGGTAAGGGTAAGGTTTGGGTTATGGTTAGGGTTAGTATTAGGGTTAGGGTAAGGGTACGGGTTAGGGTTAGGGTTAGGGTTAGGTTAAGGGTAAGGTTTAGTGTTAGGGTTAGGCTTAGGGTTAGGTTAAGGGTAAGGGTTAGAGTTAGGGTTAGGCTTAGGGTTAGGGTTAGGGTAAGGGTTAGGGTTAGGGTTAGGGTTAGGGTAAGGGTGAAGGTTAGGGGTTAGGTTTAGGGTTAGGATTAGGGTTAGGGTTTGGGTATGGTTTAGGGTTAGGGTTAGGGTTAGGGTAAGGGTAAGGTTTAGGGTTAGAGGTTAGGGTTAGGGTTAAGGTTAGGGTTAGGGTAAGGGTTAGGGTTAGGTTTAAGGTAAAACTTAGGGTTAGGGTTAGGGTTAGGGTAAGGGTAAGCGTTAGGGTTAGGGTTAGGGTTAGGTTTAGGGTTGGAGTTAAGGTTAGGGTTACGGTTAGGGTATGGGTAAGGGTTAGGTTTAGGGTTAGGGTTAGGGTTAGGTTTAAGGTTAGGGTTAGGGTAACGGTAAGGGTTAGGGTTAGGGTAAGGGTAAGAGTTAGGATTAGGTTTAGAGTTAATGTAAGTGTAAGGTTAGGTTTAGGGTTGGGGTTAAGGTTAGGGTTATTGTTAGCATTAGGGTTAGGGTAAGGGTAAGGGTTAGGGGTAGGGTTAGGGTAAGGGAAAGGATTAGGTTTAGGGGTATGGTTATTGTTAGGGTAAGTGTAAGGGTTAGGGTTAGAGTTAGTGTTAGGTTTAGGGTTAGGGTTAGGGTAAGGGTAAGGGTTAGGGTTAGGGTTAGGTTTAGGCTAAGGGTAACGGTTTGGATTAATATTAGGATTATGGTTAGGGTTAGGGTTAGGGTAAGGATAAAGTTAGGGTTAGGGTTAGGGTTACGATTAGGGTTAGGGTTAGGGTAAGGGTTAGGTTTAGAATTTGGGTTAGGGTAAGGGTTAGGGTTAGGTTTAGGGTTACCATTAAGTTTAGGTTTAGGGTTAGGGTTAGGGTTAGGGTAAGGATTAGGGTTTGGGTTAGGGTTAGGGTAAGGATTAGAGTTAGGGTTAGGGTTAGGGTTAGGGTTAGTGTAAGGGTTAGGGTTAGGGTTAGTATTTAGGTTAGGGTTAGGGTTAGGTTTAGGGTAAGGGTTAGGTTTATGGTTAGGGTTAGATTAAGGGTAAGGGTTAGGGTTAGGATTACGGTGAGGGTTAGGTATAGGTTTAGGGTAAGGGTAAGGGTAAGGGTTAGGGTTAGGGTTAGGGTTGGGGGTGTGGGTTAGGGTTAGGGAACGTAAGGGTAAGGTTTACGGTTAGGGTTAGGGGTTAGTGTTAGTGTTAGTGTTAGGGTAAGGGTAAGGTTAGTTGTAGGATTAGGGTAAGGGTTAGGTTTGGGTTACGGTTAGGGTTAGTGTTAGGGTTAGGGTAAGGGTAAGGTTTATGGTTAGGGTTAGTGTTAGTGTTATGGTTAGGGTAAGGGTAATGTTAGGGGTAGGTTTAAGGTTAGGGTTAGGGTTAGGGTAAGGGTAAGGTTTAGGATTAATATTAGGGTTATGGTTAGGGTTAGGGTTAGTGTTAGGGTAAGGGTAAGGTTTAGGGTTAGGGTTAGGTTTAGGTTTAGAGTTAGGATTAGGTTTAGGGTAAGGTTAAGGTTTAGGGTTAGGGTTAGGGTTCTGGTTAGGTTAATTGTAAGGGTTAGGGTTAGGTTTAGGGTTACGATTAGGGTTAGGGTAAGGATTAGGGTTAGGGTTAGGGTTAGGGGTTAGGGTTAGGTTTTGGGTAAGGGTAAGGGTTAGGGTTAAGGTTAGGGTTAGGGTTAGGGTTATCGTTAGGGTAAGGGTTAGGGTTAGGGTAAGGGTTAGGGTTTGGGTTAGGGTTAGGTTTAGATTTAAGGTTGGGTTAGGGTAAGGGTAAGGGTTAGGGTTAGGGTTAGGATTAGGGTTAGGGTAAGGATTAGGTTTAGGGTTAGGGTTAGGGTTAGGGTAATGATTAGGGTTAGGGTTAGGGTTAGGGTAAGGGTTAGGGTTAGGTTTAGTATTAAGGTTAGGGTTAGTGTTAGGGTTAGGGTTAGTGTTAGGGTTAGGGTAAGGATTAGGGTTAGGGTTAGGGTTAGGGTAAGAATTAGGGTTAGGGTTAGGGTTACTGTTAGGGTTAGATATAGGGTTAGGTTAAGGGTAAGGGTTAGGGTTAGGGTAAGAGTTAGGTGTGTGGGTTAGGGTTAGGGTACTAAGGGTAAGGTTTATGGTTAGGGTTAGGGTAAGGGTTAGGGTTAGCGTTAGTATTAAGGTTAGGTTTAGTGTTAGGGTTAGGGTAAGGGTAAGGGTTAGGGTTAGGGTTATGGTTATTGTTAGGTTTAGGATTATGGTTAGGGTAAGTGTAAGGGTTAGGGTTAGGGTTAGGGTTAGGGTAAGGGTAAGGGTTAGGATTAATATTACTGTTATGGTTAGGGTTAGGGTTAGGGTTAGTGTTAGGGTAAGGGTAAGGGTTAGGTTTAGGTTTAGAGTTAGGATTAGGTTTAGGGTTAGCTTTAGGTTAAGGGTAAGGGTTAGGTTTGAGTTAGGGTTTGGGTTGGGTTAATTGTAAGGGTTAGGGTTAGGGTTAGGGTTACGATTAGGGTTAGAGTTAAGGTAAGGGTTAGGGTTAGGGTTAGTGTTAAGGTTAGGGTTAGGGTTAGGCTAAGGGTAAGGGTTAGAGTTAGGGTTAGGCTTAGGGTTAGGGTTAGGGTAAGGGTTAGGGTTAGGGTTAGGGTAATGGTTAGGGTCAGGGTTAGGGGTAGGTTAAGGGTAAGGATTAGAGTTAGGGTTAGGTTTAAGGTTAGGGTAGGTTAAAACTTAGTGTTAGGGTTAGGGTTAGGGTTAGGGTAAGGGTAAGTGTAAGGGTTAGGGTTAGGGTTAGGGTAAGGGTAAGCGTTAGTGTTAGGGTTAGGGTTAGGGTTAGGGTTGGGGTTAAGGTTAGGTTTAGGGTTAGGGTAAGTGTAAGGGTTAGGGTTAGGGTTAGGGTTAGGTTTAATGTTAGGGTTAGGGTAAGGGTAAGGGTAAGTTTTAGGGTTAGGGTTAGGGTAAGGGTAAGTGTTAGGATTAGGTTTAGGGTTAGGGTAGGTGTAATTATTAGGTTAGGGTTAGGGTTAGGGTTAGGGAAAGTGTAAGCGTTAGTGTTAGGGTTAGGGTTAGTTTTAGGTTTAGGGTTCAGGTTAGGGTTATTGTTAGGGTTAGTGTTAAGGTTATGTTTAGGGTTAGGGTAAGGGTAAGGGTTAGGGTTAGGGTTAGGATTTGGGGTTAGGGTAAGGGTTAGGGTAAGGGTAAGCTTTAGTGTTAGGGTTAGGGTTAGGGTTTGGGTTACGGTAAGGGTTAGGGTTAAAGTTAGGGTTAGTGGTTAGGGTTAAGGTTAGGGTAAGGGTAAGCGTAAGGGATAGGGTTAAGGTTAGGGTTATTGTTAGGGTTAGCGTTAGGGTAAGCATTAGCGTTAGGGTAAGTGTTAGGGTTAGGGTTAGGGTTAGTGTTAGGGTTAGGGTAAGGGTAAGAGTTAGGTTTAGGGTTATGGTTAGGGTTAGGTATAGGGTTATGGTAAGGGTAAGTGTTAGGGTTAGGGTTAGGGTTGGGGGTGTGTTAGGGTTAGGGTATGTAAGGGTAAGGTTTACGGTGAGGGTTAGCAGTTAGGATTAGGGTTAGGGTTCAGGTAGGGGTAAGGTTAGGGTTAGAGTTAGGGTTAGGGTAAGGGTAAGGGTTAGGATTAATATTAGGTTTATGGTTATGGTTAGGGTTAGGGTTAGTGTTAGGGTATGGGTAAGGGTTTGGGTTAGGGTTAGGGTTAGGGTTAGGATTAGGATTAGATGTAGAGTTAGGATTAGGTTTAGGGTTAGGGTTATGGTAAAGGTAAGGGTTAGGGTTAGGGTTAGGGTTTTGGTTAGGTTAATTGTAAGGGCTAGGGTTAGGGTGAGGGTTACGATTAGGGTTAGGGTTAGGATAAGGGTTAGGGTTAGGGTTAGGCTTAAGGTTAGGTTTAGGGTTAGGTTAAGGGTAAGGGTTAGAGTTAGGGTTAGGCTTAGGGTTAGGGTTAGTGTAAACGTTAGGATTAGGGTTAGGCTTAGGGTTAGGGTTAGGGTAAGGGTTAGTGTTAGGGTTATGTTTAAGGTTAGGGTTAAGGTTAGGGTTAGGTTAAGGGTAAGAGTTATGGTTAGGGTTAGGGTTATCGTTAGGTTAATGGTTAGAGTCAGGGTTAGCATTAAGTTTAGGTTTAGTGTTAGGGTAATGGTAAGGGTTAGGTTTAGGGTTAGGGTTAGGGTTAGGGTAAAGGTAAGGGTTAGGATTAATATTAGGGTTATGGTTATGGTTAGGGTTTGGGTTAGGGTAAGGGTAAGGGTTAGGGTTAGGGTTAGGGTTAGGGATTGGGTTACGTTAAGGGTAAGGGTTAGGGTTAGGATTAGGGTTAGGCTTAGGGTTAGGGTTAGGGTAAGGGTTAGGGTTAGGGTTAGGGTTAAAGTTAAGGTTATGGTTAGGGTTAGGGTTAGGTTAAGGGTAAGGTTTAGGGTTAGGGTTAGGGTAAGGGTATGGGTTAGTGTTAGAGTTAGGGTTAGGGTTTGGGTTACGTTTAGGTTAAGGGTTAGGGGTAGGATTAGGGTTATCGTTAGGTTAATGGTTAGGGTTAGGGTTAGCATTAAGGTTAGGTTTAGTGTTAGGGTAATGGTAAGGGTTAGGTTTAGGGTTAGGGTTAGGGTTAGGGGTTAGGGTTTGGGTAAGGGTTAGGGTTAGGGTTAGGGTTAAAGTTAAGGTTATGGTTAGGGTTAGGGTTAGGTTAAGGGTAAGGGTTAGGGTTAGGGTTAGGGTAAGGGTATGGTTTAGTGTTAGAGTTAGGGTTAGGGTTTGGGTTACGTTTAGGTTAAGGGTTAGGGGTAGGATTAGGGTTATCGTTAGGTTAATGGTTAGGGTTAGGGTTAGCATTAAGGTTAGGTTTAGTGTTAGGGTAATGGTAAGGGTTAGGTTTAGGTTTAGGGTTAGGGTTAGGGGTTAGGGTTTGGGTAGGGTTAGGGGTAGGAATAGGGTTAGGGTTAGCATTAAGTTTAGGGTTAGGGTTAGGGTAAGTGTAAGGGTTAGGTTTATGGTTAGGGTTAGGGTAAGGGTAAGGGATCGGTTTAGGGTTAGGGTTAGGGTTAGGGTTAGAGGTTAGGGTTACGGTTATGGTTAGGTATAGGGTTAGGGTAAGGGTTAGGATTAGGGTTAAGGCTAGGTTTAGGATTACTGTTAGGTTTAGGATAGGGGTAAGGGTTAGGGTTAGGTTTAGGGTTATGGTTAGGGAAAGGGTAAGGTTTAGGGTTAGGGTTAGGTTTAGGGCTAGGTTAAGGATTAGGGTTAGGGTTAGGGTTGGGGTTTGGGTAAGGGTTAGGGTTAGGGTTAGTATTAAGTTTAGGGGTAGGGTTAGGGTAAGTGTAAGGGTTAGGGTTACGGTTAGGGTTAGGGTTAGGGTAAGGGTAATGTTTAGGGTTAGGGTTAGGTTTTGGGTAAGGGTAATGGTTAGGGTTAGGGTTAAGGTTAGGTTTAGGGTTAGGGTTAGTGTTCGGGTTAGGTTTAAGTTTGGGTTAGGTTAAGGGTAAGGGTTAGAGTTAGGGTTAGCGATAGGTTTAGGTTTAGGTTAGGGCAAGGGTAAGGGTTAGGGTTAGGGTTAGGGTTAGGATTAACTTTAGGGTTAGGGTTAGCGTAAGGGTAAGGGTAAGGGTTAGGGTTAGGGTTAGGGGTTAGAGTTAGGGTTAGATTAGGGTAAGGGTTAGGGTAAGGGTAAGGGTTAGGGTTAGGGTTAGGTGTTAGGGTTAGGGTTAGGGATAGGGTAAGGGAAAGGTTAGGCTTAGGGTAAGGGTAAGGATAAGGGTAAGGTTTAGGGTTAGGGTTAGGGTAGTGTTATGGTTAGGGTTAGGGTTATGATTAGGGTGAGGTTTAGGTTTAGGGTTAGGGTAAGTGTTATTGTTAGGGTTAGGGTAAGAGTAAGGGTGAGGATTAATGTTAGGGTTATGTTTAGGGTTAGGGTTAAGGTTAGCGTAATGGTATGGGTTAGAGTTAGGGTTAGGGTTAGGGTTCGTTTAGATTTAGGGTTAGGTTTAGGGATAGGGTTAGGGTAAGGGTAAGGCCTAGAGTTAGGGTAAGGGTTAGCGTTAAGGTTAGAGTTAGGGTAAGGGTAAAGTTTAGGGTTATGGATGGGGTTAGGGTTAAGGTTAGGTTTAGGGTTAGGGTTAGGGTTAGGGTCGGTGTAAAGGTTATGGTTAGGTTTAGGTTTAGGGTTCGGGTTAGTGAAAGGGTAAGGTTTAGGGTTAGGTTTAGGATGAGGGTTAGGGTAAGGATTAGGGTTAGGGTTAGGGTAAGGGTTAGGGTTAGGGTTAGTATTAAGGTTAGGGTTAGGGTAAGTGTAAGGGGTAGGGTTACGACTAGGGTTAGGGTTAGGGTAAGGATAATGTTTAGGGTTAGGGATAGTGTTAGGGTTTGGGTTGGGGTAAGGGTTAGGGTTAGGGATTAGGGTTAGGGTTAGGGTAAGGGTTATGTTTAGGTTAGGGTTAGGTGAGGGTTAGGGTAAGGGTAAGGTTTAGGTTTAGGGTTAGGGTTAGGAGTTAGGGTTAGGGTTAGCGTAGGGGTAAGGGTTATGATTAAGGTTAGAGTTAGGGTTAGGGTTAGGGTTAGGGTAAGGGTTAGGGTTAGGGTAAGGGTTATGGTTAGGGTTAGGGGGAGGGTTAGGGTTAGGTTTAAGGTTAGGTTTAGGGTAGGGTAATGGTTAGGGTTAGGGTTAGGGTTAGGTTAAGGGTAAGGGTAAGGGTTAGGGTTAGGGTTAGGGTTAGGGTTAGGTTTAGGTGTAGTGTTAACGTTAGTTTTAGGTTTAGGGTTAGGGTTAGGTTTAGAGTTAGGGTTAGCGTAATGGTAAGGGTTAGGGTTAGGGTTAGGGTTCGGTTTAGAGTTAGGGTTAGGTTTAGGGATAGGGTTAGGGTAAGGGTAAGGGTAAGGGTTAGGGTTAGGTTTAGCGTTAGGGTTAGGGTAAGGGTAAGGGTTAGGATTAGGGTTAGGTTTAGGTTTAGGGTTAAGGTTAGGTTTAGGTTTAGGGTTAGGGTAAGGGTAAGGGTAAGGTTAAGGCTAAGGTTTAGGGTTAGCGTTAGGGTTAGGGAAAGGATAAAGGTTAGGGTTAGGGTTAGGGTTAGGGTAAGGATTAGGGTTAGGGTTAGGGTTAGGGTTAGGTTTAGGGTTGGGGTTAAGGTTAGGGTTAGGGTTAGGGTTAGGGTTAGGTTCAGGTTTAGGGTCAGAGTAAGTGTTAGGGTTAGGGTTAGGTTTAGGGTAAGGGTTAGGTTTAGGGTTAGGGTTAGGTTTAGGGTTGGGGTTAAGGTTAGGGTTAGGGTTAGGTTAAGGGTAAGTTTTAGGGTTTGGGTTACTGTTAGGGTAAGGGTTAGGTTTATGGTTACGTTTAGGGTGAGCGTTAGGGTTAGGATTAGGGTTAGGGGTTAGGTTAGGCTTAGGGTAAGGGTAAGGGTTAGGGTAAGGGTTAGGGTTAGGGTTAGGGTTAGGGTAAAATTTAGGCTTAGCTTTATGGTTAGTGTTAGGGTAAGGGTATGTGTTAGGGTTAGGTTAAGGGTAAGTGTTTTGGATAGGGTTAGGGTAAGGGAAAGGTTTAGGGTTAGGGTTAGGGTTAGGGTTATGGTAAGGGTAAGGGTTAGGGTTAGGGTGAGTGTTAGGTTTAGGGGTAGGGTTAGGGTAAGGGTAGGGGTTAGGGTTAGGGTTAGGATTTGGGGTTAGGGTAAGGGTTAGGGTAAGGGTAAGCTTTAGTGTTAGGGTTAGGGTTAGGGTTTGGGTTACGGTAAGGGTTAGGGTTAAAGTTAGGGTTAGTGGTTAGGGTTAAGGTTAGGGTAAGGGTAAGCGTAAGGGATAGGGTTAAGGTTAGGGTTATTGTTAGGGTTAGCGTTAGGGTAAGCATTAGCGTTAGGGTAAGTGTTAGGGTTAGGGTTAGGGTTAGTGTTAGGGTTAGGGTAAGGGTAAGAGTTAGGTTTAGGGTTATGGTTAGGGTTAGGTATAGGGTTATGGTAAGGGTAAGTGTTAGGGTTAGGGTTAGGGTTGGGGGTGTGTTAGGGTTAGGGTATGTAAGGGTAAGGTTTACGGTGAGGGTTAGCAGTTAGGATTAGGGTTAGGGTTCAGGTAGGGGTAAGGTTAGGGTTAGAGTTAGGGTTAGGGTAAGGGTAAGGGTTAGGATTAATATTAGGTTTATGGTTATGGTTAGGGTTAGGGTTAGTGTTAGGGTATGGGTAAGGGTTTGGGTTAGGGTTAGGGTTAGGGTTAGGATTAGGATTAGATGTAGAGTTAGGATTAGGTTTAGGGTTAGGGTTATGGTAAAGGTAAGGGTTAGGGTTAGGGTTAGGGTTTTGGTTAGGTTAATTGTAAGGGCTAGGGTTAGGGTGAGGGTTACGATTAGGGTTAGGGTTAGGATAAGGGTTAGGGTTAGGGTTAGGCTTAAGGTTAGGTTTAGGGTTAGGTTAAGGGTAAGGGTTAGAGTTAGGGTTAGGCTTAGGGTTAGGGTTAGTGTAAACGTTAGGATTAGGGTTAGGCTTAGGGTTAGGGTTAGGGTAAGGGTTAGTGTTAGGGTTATGTTTAAGGTTAGGGTTAAGGTTAGGGTTAGGTTAAGGGTAAGAGTTATGGTTAGGGTTAGGGTTATCGTTAGGTTAATGGTTAGAGTCAGGGTTAGCATTAAGTTTAGGTTTAGTGTTAGGGTAATGGTAAGGGTTAGGTTTAGGGTTAGGGTTAGGGTTAGGGTAAAGGTAAGGGTTAGGATTAATATTAGGGTTATGGTTATGGTTAGGGTTTGGGTTAGGGTAAGGGTAAGGGTTAGGGTTAGGGTTAGGGTTAGGGATTGGGTTACGTTAAGGGTAAGGGTTAGGGTTAGGATTAGGGTTAGGCTTAGGGTTAGGGTTAGGGTAAGGGTTAGGGTTAGGGTTAGGGTTAAAGTTAAGGTTATGGTTAGGGTTAGGGTTAGGTTAAGGGTAAGGTTTAGGGTTAGGGTTAGGGTAAGGGTATGGGTTAGTGTTAGAGTTAGGGTTAGGGTTTGGGTTACGTTTAGGTTAAGGGTTAGGGGTAGGATTAGGGTTATCGTTAGGTTAATGGTTAGGGTTAGGGTTAGCATTAAGGTTAGGTTTAGTGTTAGGGTAATGGTAAGGGTTAGGTTTAGGGTTAGGGTTAGGGTTAGGGGTTAGGGTTTGGGTAAGGGTTAGGGTTAGGGTTAGGGTTAAAGTTAAGGTTATGGTTAGGGTTAGGGTTAGGTTAAGGGTAAGGGTTAGGGTTAGGGTTAGGGTAAGGGTATGGTTTAGTGTTAGAGTTAGGGTTAGGGTTTGGGTTACGTTTAGGTTAAGGGTTAGGGGTAGGATTAGGGTTATCGTTAGGTTAATGGTTAGGGTTAGGGTTAGCATTAAGGTTAGGTTTAGTGTTAGGGTAATGGTAAGGGTTAGGTTTAGGTTTAGGGTTAGGGTTAGGGGTTAGGGTTTGGGTAGGGTTAGGGGTAGGAATAGGGTTAGGGTTAGCATTAAGTTTAGGGTTAGGGTTAGGGTAAGTGTAAGGGTTAGGTTTATGGTTAGGGTTAGGGTAAGGGTAAGGGATCGGTTTAGGGTTAGGGTTAGGGTTAGGGTTAGAGGTTAGGGTTACGGTTATGGTTAGGTATAGGGTTAGGGTAAGGGTTAGGATTAGGGTTAAGGCTAGGTTTAGGATTACTGTTAGGTTTAGGATAGGGGTAAGGGTTAGGGTTAGGTTTAGGGTTATGGTTAGGGAAAGGGTAAGGTTTAGGGTTAGGGTTAGGTTTAGGGCTAGGTTAAGGATTAGGGTTAGGGTTAGGGTTGGGGTTTGGGTAAGGGTTAGGGTTAGGGTTAGTATTAAGTTTAGGGGTAGGGTTAGGGTAAGTGTAAGGGTTAGGGTTACGGTTAGGGTTAGGGTTAGGGTAAGGGTAATGTTTAGGGTTAGGGTTAGGTTTTGGGTAAGGGTAATGGTTAGGGTTAGGGTTAAGGTTAGGTTTAGGGTTAGGGTTAGTGTTCGGGTTAGGTTTAAGTTTGGGTTAGGTTAAGGGTAAGGGTTAGAGTTAGGGTTAGCGATAGGTTTAGGTTTAGGTTAGGGCAAGGGTAAGGGTTAGGGTTAGGGTTAGGGTTAGGATTAACTTTAGGGTTAGGGTTAGCGTAAGGGTAAGGGTAAGGGTTAGGGTTAGGGTTAGGGGTTAGAGTTAGGGTTAGATTAGGGTAAGGGTTAGGGTAAGGGTAAGGGTTAGGGTTAGGGTTAGGTGTTAGGGTTAGGGTTAGGGATAGGGTAAGGGAAAGGTTAGGCTTAGGGTAAGGGTAAGGATAAGGGTAAGGTTTAGGGTTAGGGTTAGGGTAGTGTTATGGTTAGGGTTAGGGTTATGATTAGGGTGAGGTTTAGGTTTAGGGTTAGGGTAAGTGTTATTGTTAGGGTTAGGGTAAGAGTAAGGGTGAGGATTAATGTTAGGGTTATGTTTAGGGTTAGGGTTAAGGTTAGCGTAATGGTATGGGTTAGAGTTAGGGTTAGGGTTAGGGTTCGTTTAGATTTAGGGTTAGGTTTAGGGATAGGGTTAGGGTAAGGGTAAGGCCTAGAGTTAGGGTAAGGGTTAGCGTTAAGGTTAGAGTTAGGGTAAGGGTAAAGTTTAGGGTTATGGATGGGGTTAGGGTTAAGGTTAGGTTTAGGGTTAGGGTTAGGGTTAGGGTCGGTGTAAAGGTTATGGTTAGGTTTAGGTTTAGGGTTCGGGTTAGTGAAAGGGTAAGGTTTAGGGTTAGGGTTAGGATGAGGGTTAGGGTAAGGATTAGGGTTAGGGTTAGGGTAAGGGTTAGGGTTAGGGTTAGTATTAAGGTTAGGGTTAGGGTAAGTGTAAGGGGTAGGGTTACGACTAGGGTTAGGGTTAGGGTAAGGATAATGTTTAGGGTTAGGGATAGTGTTAGGGTTTGGGTTGGGGTAAGGGTTAGGGTTAGGGATTAGGGTTAGGGTTAGGGTAAGGGTTATGTTTAGGTTAGGGTTAGGTGAGGGTTAGGGTAAGGGTAAGGTTTAGGTTTAGGGTTAGGGTTAGGAGTTAGGGTTAGGGTTAGCGTAGGGGTAAGGGTTATGATTAAGGTTAGAGTTAGGGTTAGGGTTAGGGTTAGGGTAAGGGTTAGGGTTAGGGTAAGGGTTATGGTTAGGGTTAGGGGGAGGGTTAGGGTTAGGTTTAAGGTTAGGTTTAGGGTAGGGTAATGGTTAGGGTTAGGGTTAGGGTTAGGTTAAGGGTAAGGGTAAGGGTTAGGGTTAGGGTTAGGGTTAGGGTTAGGTTTAGGTGTAGTGTTAACGTTAGTTTTAGGTTTAGGGTTAGGGTTAGGTTTAGAGTTAGGGTTAGCGTAATGGTAAGGGTTAGGGTTAGGGTTAGGGTTCGGTTTAGAGTTAGGGTTAGGTTTAGGGATAGGGTTAGGGTAAGGGTAAGGGTAAGGGTTAGGGTTAGGTTTAGCGTTAGGGTTAGGGTAAGGGTAAGGGTTAGGATTAGGGTTAGGTTTAGGTTTAGGGTTAAGGTTAGGTTTAGGTTTAGGGTTAGGGTAAGGGTAAGGGTAAGGTTAAGGCTAAGGTTTAGGGTTAGCGTTAGGGTTAGGGAAAGGATAAAGGTTAGGGTTAGGGTTAGGGTTAGGGTAAGGATTAGGGTTAGGGTTAGGGTTAGGGTTAGGTTTAGGGTTGGGGTTAAGGTTAGGGTTAGGGTTAGGGTTAGGGTTAGGTTCAGGTTTAGGGTCAGAGTAAGTGTTAGGGTTAGGGTTAGGTTTAGGGTAAGGGTTAGGTTTAGGGTTAGGGTTAGGTTTAGGGTTGGGGTTAAGGTTAGGGTTAGGGTTAGGTTAAGGGTAAGTTTTAGGGTTTGGGTTACTGTTAGGGTAAGGGTTAGGTTTATGGTTACGTTTAGGGTGAGCGTTAGGGTTAGGATTAGGGTTAGGGGTTAGGTTAGGCTTAGGGTAAGGGTAAGGGTTAGGGTAAGGGTTAGGGTTAGGGTTAGGGTTAGGGTAAAATTTAGGCTTAGCTTTATGGTTAGTGTTAGGGTAAGGGTATGTGTTAGGGTTAGGTTAAGGGTAAGTGTTTTGGATAGGGTTAGGGTAAGGGAAAGGTTTAGGGTTAGGGTTAGGGTTAGGGTTATGGTAAGGGTAAGGGTTAGGGTTAGGGTGAGTGTTAGGTTTAGGGGTAGGGTTAGGGTAAGGGTAGGGGTTAGGGTTAGGGTTATTGTTAGGGTAAGCGTAAGGGTTTGGATTAATATTAGGGTTATTTTTAGGGTTAGGGTTAGGGTTAGGGTTAGGGTAAGGGTAAGGGTTAGGGTTAGGGTTAGGGTTAGGTTTAGAGTTAGGGTTAGTTTTAGGGTTAGGGTTAGGATAAGGGTAAGTGTTAGGGTTAGGGTTAGGGTTAGGGTTTGAATTACGTTAAGGGTAAGGGTTAGAGTTAGGATTAGGTTTAGGCTTAGGGTTAGGGTTAGGGTAAGGGTTAGGGTTAGGTTTAGGGTAAGGGTAAGTGTCAGGATTAATATTAAGGTTAGGGTTAGGGTTAGGGTTAGGGTAAGGGTAAGTGTTAGGTGTTAGGGGTAGTGTTAGGGTAAGGTTAAGGTTTAGGTTAGGGTTACGGTTACGGTTAGGGAAAGGGTTAGGGTTAGGTTTAGGGGTTGGGGTTAGGGTTGGGGTAGGGGTAAGGGTTATGGTTAAGGATAGGGTTAGGGTAAGGTTTAGAGTTAGGGTAAGGTTTAGGGTTAGGGTAAGGGTCATGGTTAGGTTTAGTGTGAGGGTTAGGGTTAGGTTTAAGTTTAGGTTTATGGTAGAGTAATGGTTAGGGTTAGGGTTAGGGTTAGGTTTAGTGTAAGTGTAAGGATTAGGGTTAGGGTTAGAGTTAGGTTTAGGGTTAGGGTTAGGGTAAGGGTAAGGGTTAGGGTTAGGATTAGGGTTAGGGTTAAGGTTAGGGTTAGGTTTAGGGTTAGGTTTAGGGTTAGGGTTAGGGTAAGGTTAAGGGTAAGGTTTAGGCTTAGTGTTAGAATTAGGTTTAGGGAAAGGGTAAGGGTTAGGGGTAGGGTTAGGGTAAGGATTAGGGTTAGAATTAGGGTTAGGTTTAGGGTTGGGGTTAAGGTTAGGGTTAGGGTTATGGTCAGGGTAAGTTTTAGGGTTAAGTTACGGTTAGGGTAAGGGTTAGGTGTATGGTTAGGTTTAGGTGAGCGTTAGGGTTAGGATTAGGGTTATGGGTTAGGGTTAGGCTTAGGGTAAGGGTAAGGGAAAGGGTTAGGGTTAGGGTTAGGGGAAGGTTTAGGGTTAGGGATTAGGGTTAGGGTAAAGTAGAGGGTTAGGGTAAGGGTTAGGGTTAGGGTTAGGGTTAGGGTAAAAGTTAGGTTTACGGTTATGGTTAGGGTTAGGGTAACGGTAAGTGTTAGGGTTAGGTTAAGAGTAAGGGTTAGGGTTAGGGTTAGGGTAAGGGAAAGGTTTAGGTTTAGGGTTAGGGTTAGGTTAGGGTTAGGGTAAGCGTAAGGGTTAGGTTAGGGTTAGTGTTAGCTTTAGGGTAAGGGTTAGGGTAAGGGTAAGTGTTAGGGTTAGAGTTAGGGTAAGTGTAAGGGTTTGGATTAATATTAGGGTTATGGTTAGGGTAAGGGTTAGGGTTAGGGTTAGGATTAGGGTTAAGGTTAGGGTGAGGGTTAGGATTAGGTTAAGGGTGAGGGTTATGGTTAGGGTTAGGGTTATGGTTAGGGTAATGTTTAGGGTTAGGGTTAGCATTAAGGTTAGGTTTAGTTTTAGGGTAAGGATAAGGGTTAGGTTTAGGATTAGGGTTAGAGTTACGGTTAGGGGTTAGGGTTTGGGTAGGGTTAGTGTTAGGAATAGGGTTAGGGTAAGGGCAAGGGTTAGGGTTAGGGTTAGGGTTAAGGTTAGGATTAGGGTTAGCGTAAGGGTAAGGGTAAGGGTTAGGGTTAGCGTTAGGGGTTAGAGTTAGGGTTAGGTTAGGGTAAGGGTTAGGGTATGGTAAGGGTTAGGGTTAGGGTTAGGGGTTAGGGTTAGGGATAGGCTAAGGGAAAGGTTAGGGTTAGGGTAAGGGTAAGGGTAAGGGTAAGATTTAGGTCAGGGTTCGGGTTAGTGTTATGGTTAGGGTAAGGGTTAGGGTTAGGGTTACGTTTAGTGTGAGGTTTAGGGTTAGGGATAAAGTAAGGGTTAGGGTTAGGGTTAGAGTTAGGGTAAAAGTAAAGGTTACGATTAATGTTACGGTTTGGGTTAGGGTTAGGGTTAGCGGAAGGGTAAGGCTTAGGGTTAGGGTTAGGGTTAGGGTTCCGTTTAGAGTTAGAATTAGGTTTAGGGGTAGGGTTAGGGTAACAGTAAGGGCTAGGGTTAGGGTAAGGGTTAGGGTTAGGGTTAGATTTAGGGTAAGGGTAAGGTTTAGGGTTAGGGTTAGGGTTAGGGTTAGTGTTAGGGTTAGGGTATGGGTAAGGGTTATGGTTAGGGTTAGGTTTAGGGTAAGGGTAAGGGGTAGGATTAATGTTAGGGTTAGGGTTAGGGTTAGGGTTAGCGGAAGGGTAAGGGGTAGGGTTAGATTTAGGGTTAGGGTTAGGTTTAGAGTAACAGTTAGGTTTAGGGTTAGGGTTAGGGTAAGGTTAAGGGTTAGGCTTAGGGTTAGGGTTGGGTTAGGGTAAGGGTAAGTTTAGGGTTAGGGTTACGGTTAGGTAAGGGTTGGATTTATGGTTAGGGTTAGGGTTAGAGTTAGGATTAGATTAGGTTTAGGGTAAGGGTAATGGTAAGGGTTAGGGTTAGGGTTAAGGTTAGGGCTTAGGGTTAGGTTTAGGGTTAGGGTTAGGATTAGGAGTAAGGGTGAGGTTTAGGGTTAGGCTTAGGGTTAGGTTTAGGGTTAGGGTTAGGGTAAGGGTAGGTATTAGGGTTAGGGTTAGGGTTAAGGTTAGGGATAGGGTTTGGGTTAGGGTTAGGGTTTGGGAAAGGGTACAGATTAGGGTAAGTGTTAGGGTTATGGTTAGGGTTAGGTTAAGAATTAGGTTTAGGGTTAGGGTTAGGTTAAGGGTTAGGGTTAGGTTTGGGGTTAGGGTAAGGGTTAGGGTAAGGATTAGGTTTAGGGTAGGTTAGGGTAAGGGTTAGGTTTAGGGTTAGGGTTAGGGTTAGCATTAAGGTTAGGGTTAGGTTATGGTAATGGTAAGGGTTAAGGTTAATGTTAAGGTTAGGGTAGGAGTAAGGGTAAGGGTTAGGGTTAGGGTTAGGATTAGGGTTAGGCTTAGGGTTAGGGTTAGGGTAAGGGTTAGGGTTAGGGTTAAGGTTAAGGTTAGGGTTAGGGTTAGGGTTAGGGTTAGGGTTAGGTTAAGGGTAAGGTTTAGGGTTAGGGTTAGGGTTAGGGTAAGGGTATGGGTTAGGGTTAGGGTTAGGGTTAGGGTTTGGGTTACGTTAAGGTTAAGGGTTAAGGTTAGGATTAGGGTTAGGCTTAGGGTTAGGGTTAGGGTAAGGGTTAATGTTAGGGTTATGTTTAAGTTTAGGGTTAAGGTTAGGGTTAGGTTAAGGTAAGAGTTATGGTTAGGGTTAGGGTTATCGTTAGGTTAATGGTTAGGGTCAAGGTTAGCATTAAGTTTAGGTTTAGTGTTAGGGTAATGGTAAGGGTTAGGTTTAGGGTTAGGGTTAGGGTTAGGGTAAAGGTAAGGGTTAGGATTAATAGTAGGGTTATGGTTATGGTTAGGGTTTGGGTTAGGGTAAGGGTAAGGGTTAGGGTTAGGGTTAGGGTTAGGGTAGGGATTGGGTTACGTTAAGGGTAAGGGTTAGGGTTAGGATTAGGGTTAGGCTTAGGGTTAGGGTTAGGGTAAGGGTTAGTGTTAGGGTTAGGGTTAAGGTTAAGGTTATGGTTAGGGTTAGGGTTAGGTTAAGGGTAAGGGTTAGGGTTAGGGTTAGGTTAAGGGTATGGGTTAGGGTTAGAGTTAGGGTTAGGGTTTGGGTTACGTTTAGGTTAAGGGTTAGGGGTAGGATTAGGGTTATCGTTAGGTTAATGGTTAGGGTTAGGGTTAGCATTAAGGTTAGGTTTAGTGTTAGGGTAATGGTAAGGGTTAGGTTTAGGGTTAGGGTTAGGGTTAGGGGTTAGGGTTTGGGTAGGGTTAGGGGTAGGAATAGGGTTAGGGTTAGCATTAAGTTTAGGGTTAGGGTTAAGGTAAGTGTAAGGGTTAGGTTTATGATTAGGGTTAGGGTAAGGGTAAGGGATCGGTTTAGCGTTAGGGTTAGGGTTAGAGGTTATGGTTACGGTTATGGTTAGGTATAGGGATAGGGTAAGGGTTAGGATTAGGGTTAAGGCTAGGTTTAGGATTACTGTTAGGTTTAGGATAGGGGTAAGGGTTAGGGTTAGGTTTAGGGTTATGGTTAGGGAAAGGGTAAGGTTTAGGGTTAGGGTTAGGTTTAGGGCTAGGTTAAGGATTAGGGTTAGGGTTAGGGTTAGGGTTTGGTAAGGGTTAGGGTTAGGGTTAGTATTAAGTTTAGGGGTAGGGTTAGGGTAAGTGTAAGGGTTAGGGTTACGGTTAGGGTTAGGGTTAGGGTAAGGGTAATGTTTAGGGTTAGGGTTAGGTTTTGGGTAAGGGTAATGGTTAGGGTTAGGGTTAAGGTTAGGTTTAGGGTTAGGGTTAGTGTTCGGGTTAGGTTTAAGTTTGGGTTAGGTTAAGGGTAAGGGTTAGAGTTAGGGTTAGCGATAGGTTTAGGTTTAGGTTAGGGCAAGGGTAAGGGTTAGGGTTAGGGTTAGGGTTAGGATTAACTTTAGGGTTAGGGTTAGCGTAAGGGTAAGGGTAAGGTTTAGGGTTAGGGTTAGGGGTTAGAGTTAGGGTTAGATTAGGGTAAGGGTTAGGGTAAGGGTAAGGGTTAGGGTTAGGGTTAGGTGTTAGGGTTAGGGTTAGGGATAGGGTAAGGGAAAGGTTAGGTTTAGGGTAAGGGTAAGGATAAGGGTAAGGTTTAGGGTTAGGGTTAGGGTAGTGTTATGGTTAGGGTTAGGGTTATGATTAGGGTGAGGTTTAGGTTTAGGGTTAGGGTAAGGGTTATTGTTAGGGTTAGGGTAAGAGTAAGGGTGAGGATTAATGTTAGGGTTAGGTTTAGGGTTAGGGTTAGGGTTAGCATAATGGTATGGGTTAGAGTTAGGGTTAGGGTTAGGGTTCGGTTTAGATTTAGGGTTAGGTTTAGGGATAGGGTTAGGGTAAGGGTAAGGCCTAGAGTTAGGGTAAGGGTTAGCGTTAAGTTTAGAGTTAGGGTAAGGGTAAAGTTTAGGGTTATGGATGGGGTTAGGGTTAAGGTTAAGTTTAGGGTTAGGTTTAGAGTTAGGGTCGGAGTAAGGGTTATGGTTAGGTTTAGGTTTAGGGTTCGGGTTAGTGAAAGGGTAAGGTTTAGGGTTAGGGTTAGGATGAGGGTTAGGGTAAGGATTAGGGTTAGGGTTAGGGTAAGGGTTAGGGTTAGGGTTAGTATTAAGGTTAGGGTTAGGGTAAGTGTAAGGGGTAGGGTTACGACTAGGGTTAGGGTTAGGGTAAGGATAATGTTTAGGGTTAGGGATAGTGTTAGGGTTTGGGTTGGGGTAAGGGTTAGGGTTAGGGATTAGGGTTAGGGTTAGGGTAAGGGTTATGTTTAGGTTAGGGTTAGGGTTAGGGTTAGGGTAAGGGTAAGGTTTAGGTTTAGGGTTAGGGTTAGGAGTTAGGGTTAGGGTTAGCGTAGGGGTAAGGGTTATGATTAAGGTTAGAGTTAGGGTTAGGGTTAGGGTTAGGGTAAGGGTTAGGGTTAGGGTAAGGGTTATGGTTAGGGTTAGGGGGAGGGTTAGGGTTAGGTTTAAGGTTAGGTTTAGGGTAGGGTAATGGTTAGGGTTAGGGTTAGGGTTAGGTTAAGGGTAAGGGTAAGGGTTAGGGTTAGGGTTAGGGTTAGGTTTAGGTGTAGTGTTAACGTTAGTTTTAGGTTTAGGGTTAGGGTTAGGTTTAGGGTTAGCGTTAGCGTAATGGTAAGGGTTAGGGTTAGGGTTAGGGTTAGGGTTCGGTTTAGAGTTAGGGTTAGGTTTAGGGATAGGGTTAGGGTAGGGGTAAGGGCTAGGGTTAGGGTAAGGGTTAGGGTTAGGTTTAGCGTTAGGGTTAGGGTAAGGGTAAGGGTTAGGATTAGGGTTAGGTTTAGGTTTAGGGTTAAGGTTAGGTTTAGGTTTAGGGTTAGGGTTAGGGTAAGGGTAAGGTTAAGGCTAAGGTTTAGGGTTAGCGTTAGGGTTAGGGAAAGGATAAAGGTTAGGGTTAGGGTTAGGGTTAGGGTAAGGATTAGGGTTAGGGTTAGGGTTAGGTTTAGGGTTGGGGTTAAGGTTAGGGTTAGGGTTAGGTTAAGGGTAAGTTTTAGGGTTTGGGTTACTGTTAGGGTAAGGGTTAGGTTTATGGTTAGGGTTAGGGTGAGCGATAGGGTTAGGATTAGGGTTAGGGGTTAGGTTAGGCTTAGGGTAAGGGTAAGGGTTAAGGTAAGGGTTAGGGTTAGGGTAAAATTTAGGCTTAGCTTTATGGTTAGTGTTAGGGTAAGGGTATGTGTTAGGGTTAGTTTAAGGGTAAGTGTTTTGGATAGGGTTAGGGTAAGGGAAAGGTTTAGGGTTAGGGTTAGGGTTAGGGTTATGGTAAGGGTAAGGGTTAGGGTTAGGGTGAGTGTTAGGTTTAGGGGTAGGGTTAGGGTAAGGGTAAGGGTTAGGGTTAGGGTTATTGTTAGGGTAAGCGTAAGGGTTTGGATTAATATTAGGGTTATTTTTAGGGTTAGGGTTAGGGTTAGGGTTAGGGTAAGGGTAAGGGTTAGGGTTAGGGTTAGGGTTAGGTTTAGAGTTAGGGTTAGTTTTAGGGTTAGGGTTAGGATAAGGGTAAGTGTTAGGGTTAGGGTTAGGGTTTGAATTACGTTAAGGGTAAGGGTTAGAGTTAGGATTAGGTTTAGGCTTAGGGTTAGGGTTAGGGTAAGGGTTAGGGTTAGGTTTAGGGTAAGGGTAAGTGTTAGGATTAATATTAAGGTTAGGGTTAGGGTTAGGGTTAGGGTAAGGGTAAGGGTTAGGTGTTAGGGGTAGTGTTAGGGTAAGGTTAAGGTTTAGGTTAGGGTTACGGTTACGGTTAGGGAAAGGGTTAGGGTTAGGTTTAGGGGTTGGGGTTAGGGTTGGGGTAGGGGTATGGGTTATGGTTAAGGTTAGGGTTAGGGTAAGGTTTAGAGTTAGGGTAAGGTTTAGGGTTAGGGTAAGTGTCATGGTTAGGTTTAGTGTGAGGGTTAGGGTTAGGTTTAAGTTTAGGTTTATGGTAGAGTAATGGTTAGGGTTAGGGTTAGGGTTAGGTTTAGAGTAAGTGTAAGGATTAGGGTTAGGGTTAGAGTTAGGTTTAGGGTTAGGGTTAGGGTAAGGGTAAGGGTAAGGGTTAGGGTTAGGATTAGGGTTAGGGTTAAGGTTAGGGTTAGGTTTAGGGTTAGGGTTAGGGTTAGGGTAAGGTTAAGGGTAAGGTTTAGGCTTAGTGTTAGAATTAGGTTTAGGGAAAGGGTAAGGGTTAGGGGTAGGGTTAGGGTAAGGATTAGGGTTAGAATTAGGGTTAGGTTTAGGGTTGGGGTTAAGGTTAGGGTTAGGGTTATGGTAAGGGTAAGTTTTAGGGTTAGGTTACGGTTAGGGTAAGGGTTAGGTGTATGGTTAGGTTTAGGTGAGCGTTAGGGTTAGGATTAGGGTTATGGGTTAGGGTTAGGCTTAGGGTAAGGGTAAGGGAAAGGGTTAGGGTTAGGGTTAGGGGAAGGTTTAGGGTTAGGGATTAGGGTTAGGGTAAAGTAGAGGGTTAGGGTAAGGGTTAGGGTTAGGGTTAGGGTTAGGGTAAAAGTTAGGTTTACGGTTATGGTTAGGGTTAGGGTAACGGTAAGTGTTAGGGTTAGGTTAAGAGTAAGGGTTAGGGTTAGGGTTAGGGTAAGGGAAAGGTTTAGGTTTAGGGTTAGGGTTAGGTTAGGGTTAGGGTAAGGGTAAGGGTTAGGTTAGGGTTAGTGTTAGCTTTAGGGTAAGGGTTAGGGTAAGGGTAAGTGTTAGGGTTAGAGTTAGGGTAAGTGTAAGGGTTTGGATTAATATTAGGGTTATGGTTAGGGTAAGGGTTAGGGTTAGGGTTAGGATTAGGGTTAAGGTTAGGGTGAGGGTTAGGATTAGGTTAAGGGTGAGGGTTACGGTTAGGGTTAGGGTTATGGTTAGGGTAATGTTTAGGGTTAGGGTTAGCATTAAGGTTAGGTTTAGTTTTAGGGTAAGGATAAGGGTTAGGTTTAGGATTAGGGTTAGAGTTACGGTTAGGGGTTAGAGTTTGGGTAGGGTTAGTGTTAGGAATAGGGTTAGGGTAAGGGCAAGGGTTAGGGTTAGGGTTAGGGTTAAGGTTAGGATTAGGGTTAGCGTAAGGGTAAGGGTAAGGGTTAGGGTTAGCGTTAGGGGTTAGAGTTAGGGTTAGGTTAGGGTAAGGGTTAGGGTAAGGTAAGGGTTAGGGTTAGGGTTAGGGTTAGGGTTAGGGATAGGCTAAGGGAAAGGTTAGGGTTAGGGTAAGGGTTAGGGTTAGGGTTAGGGTAAGGGTTAGGGTTAGGGTTACGTTTAGTGTGAGGTTTAGGGTTAGGGATAAAGTAAGGGTTAGGGTTAGGGTTAGAGTTAGCGTAAAAGTAAAGGTTACGATTAATGTTAGGGTTTGGGTTAGGGTTAGGGTTAGCAGAAGGGTAAGGCTTAGGGTTAGGGTTCCGTTTAGAGTTAGAATTAGGTTTAGGGGTAGGGTTAGGGTAACGGTAAGGGCTAGGGTTAGGGTAAGGGTTAGGGTTAGGGTTAGAGTTAGGGTAAGGGTAAGGTTTAGGGTTAGGGTTAGGGTTAGTGTTAGGGTTAGGGTATGGGTAAGGGTTAGGGTTAGGGTTAGGTTTAGGGTAAGGGTAAGGGGTAGGATTAATGTTAGGGTTAGGGTTAGGGTTAGGGTTAGGGTTAGCAGAAGGGTAAGGGGTAGGGTTAGGTTTAGGGTTAGGGTTAGGTTTAGAGTAACAGGTTTAGGGTTATGGTTAGGGTAAGGTTAAGGGTTAGGCTTAGGGTTAGGGTTAGGGTTAGGGTAAGGGTAAGTTTAGGGTTAGGGTTACGGTTAGGTAAGGGTTGGATTTATGGTTAGGGTTAGGGTTAGAGTTAGGATTAGATTAGGTTTAGGGTAAGGGTAATGGTAAGGGTTAGGGTTAGGGTTAAGGTTAGGGCTTAGGGTTAGGTTTAGAGTTAGGGTTAGGATTAGGAGTAAGGGTGAGGTTTAGGGTTAGGCTTAGGGTTAGGTTTAGGGTTAGGGTTAGGGTAAGGGTAGGTATTAGGGTTAGGGTTAGGGTTAAGGTTAGGGATAGGGTTTGGGTAAGGGTTAGGGTTTGGGAAAGGGTACAGATTAGGGTAAGTGTTAGGGTTAGGGTTAGGGTTAGGGTAAGACTAAGGTTTAGGATTAATGTTATGGTTAGTGTTAGGGTTAGGGTTATGGTTCGGTTTAGAGTTAGGGTTAGGTTTAGGGATAGGATTAGACTAAGGATAAGGGCTAGGGTTAGGTTAAGGGTTAGGGTTACGTTTAGAGTTAGGGTAATGGTAAGGTTTAGGATTATGGATAGGGTTAGCGTTATGGTTATGTTTAGGTTTAGGGTTAGGTTTAGGGTATGTGTAAGGTTTAGGATTAGGTTTAGGGTTAGGGTTGGGGATAGGGTAAGATTTAGGGTTAGGGTTAGGGTTAGGGTTAGGGTAAGGATTAGGGTTAGGGTTAGGGTAAGGGTTAGGGTTAGGGTTAGTATTAAGATAAGGGTTGGGGTTAGGGTAAGTGTAAGGGGTAGGGTTACGGTTAGGGTTAGGTTTAGGGTAAGGGTAAGGTTTAGATTTAGGGTTAGGGTTAGGGCTTGGGTAGGGGTAAGGGTTTGGGTTAGGGTTAGTGTTAGGGTTAGGGTTAGGGTTAGGTTTAGGTTTAGAGTAAGGGTAAGGGTAAGGGTTAGGGTTAGGGTTAGGGTAAGGTTAAGGGTAAGGGTAAGGTTAGTGTTAGGTAAGGGTAACGTTTAGGGTTAGGGTTAGGGTTAGTGTTAGGGTTAGGGTATGGGTAAGTGTTAGGGTTAGGGTTAGGTTTAAGGTAAGGGTAAGGGGTAGGATTAATGTTAGGGTTAGGGTTAGGGTTAGGGTTAGCGTAAGGGTAAGGGTTAGGGTTAGGTTTAGGGTTAGGGTTAGGTTTAGAGTAACGGTTAGGTTTAGGGTTAGGGTTAGGGTAAGGGTAAGGGTTAGCCTTAGGGTTAGGGTTAGGGTTAGGGTGCCGGGGCCTCCCGGCAGCAAATTGGGGTTCCTGAAATAAGGGGCAGGGACTGGAAAAATTAGAAGAGAGACAAACACATCGGGTCCAGGAGGTCTGCAGCCCAAGCAAAAACTGCCTCGCCGTTTATTCTTAACTCAAAGTTTTTATCCCTTCTCGAGACCAGGGCACTGCCAGGTGTTACATCCAGATGGTTAATCAGGGAACTGTTGGGGTTACATTCATATGGTAAATCTCAGATCAATTGAACAGGAGAAGGCCAAAAAACAATAAGACAATCAAGCAATTATCTGATGCAAATCAAAGTACAGTTTGATTCCACTCTTACTCCCGACATATCCCCCATCTTTATTTTAAAAGAAACACAAGTACAATTTCTATTCTTTCCACTATCTCTAATTATCTCATTATCCTGTCTCACTTTCCAAAAATGACTGGTCCCTTCATCTAAAGGGGATAGATGGGCGGAGATTCAGCTTCTGTGACTTCTTCAAGCTGACTCAGGGGCGTTGTCTCTGTGCTTGACCAGTGACCTTAAGAAGCCTAGCCTGTTTTATTAGGGATTGCAAGTATTAGATATCAGGAATAATAATTTGCTCCAAACTGGAGATCATATTTAACATTTAACAACTGCACGAACCATCTTTGGCTACAATAGTGTAGTTACATAGCACCCATTTGCAAAGGCCTTTTCTTGATTGTCTGGGGAACTAAATTTCTGCAACCTTAACAATGCTTCAGTTGTCAGATCTAAACAGATTAATAGAGACACAAGTCTCAGATCCACAAACTTTTCCTGAATTTGTGGCTGGTGTCAAAAATAAATAAATAAATAAATAAATAAATAAATAAATAAATAAATAAAAATTTCGCTCAATTAGGGCTTTAAACTACCCACTATCACAGAAGATTGACAAGTTCCTGCCCAGTTATGAAAGGCACGGGCATTAGTAAGGCATGCTTACAAACTATTCTATGACCTCCCGGCTCTGATTAATTTGATCGGCCAAGCACAAGTGACTAAGATCTGACACCATCTCTGCCATCCAAGCAGAGGCTTTCTGCATCGTGTCCCAGTAGAGTTTCTCCACACAGGGATAAATGTCCCATTGGCGATTCACTTGCTTAGTTGCTGGACTTGAACTCAGGGCCTGGGCACTGTCCCTCAGCTCTCCAGCTGAAGGCGAGCACCCTGCCACTTTTGAGTCCCAAACTCAGGGCCTGAGTGCCGCACCTCAGCTCTGCAGCTCAAGGCTTGCACTCTGAGGCTTCAAGCTCCAAAGCAACTCTGCCTTAATAGCACTCTGCTGCCAGATTAGACACCACAATCTCACAGGGACTTTGCTTTGCCCGGGGTTGGCTCAAAACTGCAGTTTTCAGATCAGTGAGTCCTAAAAAAGGCCACGTTTCTCCAATTAGAGCAACAAGGTGGTCGACACAGAAATAGTCTCTAAGCATGAGCTTACCTAGAACCTGGAAAAGGCCAAAGTTACATCTGAATAAGGATTGCTGTTCTTCTCCAATGGGCTAGCTGGAAGTTACAAGAGCAAGCTGAAATAGTAATTAAGCAATTACTTTGGTAGTCCTGATTTTCCTTTTCTCTCTTTCTTTAAACATTTAAGACAACTTCACTTTCAAATATTGTTTAGAAACCCATTTCCAATGTTCTTAATAACTTTTACTGATACTGGCTTAAACAATTAACACCTTAGCCTTTATTTGCAATTGAAAAACCTTTAAGGGCACAAAGAACTCCTGCCCTCAGGCCCCCTAGGGCCCAAGGCACTCCTCTTGCCTTTTAGAAAAAAAGGGGCTCTTATGCAGTTCAGATTACTGTCTAAAACTCCAACAACAGTTTAAACTCAAATAACAGTTTTTCCCTAATGCAAGAACTATAGACATCAGTGCACCAAAAGTCTAAGTCTGGACTTAGTTTCCTTCCCTTTTTTTAAACATTCCTTTAAAATACTAATCACATTATCCACATTTTCCCATCAGATTTCTAGTGTCAGTTTGCAAGAAAGGACAGGCAAAGTTTCTGACGTTAATGAACAATTTTACATTTAAATCTCTAATACATGTTTCCAAACTTTAACTTAAAGTAATAAATCCCAAATTCCCTAACACCTCTGTGCTGAACAGGATACAATGTTTACAATGTAAACAGCTGTATGCCCTGCAATAAAATGCAGACTTCAGGATCTAGAAAAATATTTACCAGTTTTTCTTTAAGACAACACAATAATTCTATGAGACATTGTAAAACATTCAAACCTAATATTTTTCTTGAAGTTTTAAGCTTAGATTTACCCAATTGTCTTTGTGTTTAAGTATAAATTTATCCATTGTTTTATACAGCATGCTGACAATTTAACCTTGAACATGTTCACTCACTCATTCACACACATTCATACTCAAAGATCATAAAGCGCGCAAAATTAATATCGGCCGTTCAATTTCCGGAAGTTTGTGTCAAGAGAGTTTTGCCAATTTTACTCTTTCAGGTGAGAACCAGGTTTGAAACAAAACTTTTTGCAAGGCAACTTAGCTGGAATTTATTTTTCCAGAGCTTGTTACAACTGCAGACATGGGGGAGCGGCCATGCTAGGCCCAGAAATGTTCAAATAAATAACAAGGATGTGTGCTTGAGTACACACAGAAAAACTATAAGGATCCATACTTGGAAATGGTACCAATTTTAAAGAAAAAAACTGGACAAAGAAAAATATGTAACACGAACAAGACAGAGAAGCAGAGACTTTTAAATAATCAGACATTGACATATAACAAGAAAATTGGACTCAATCAGATACACTTAACAGCTATTTTTAGATTTAGACATGTCTTGCTGGTGGGACTCTCAGGTATGCCTTGATATTGACAAGAAACTCAGAAGGGGAAGGGGGGTCAAGGCGTCCCTTGACCACCCAGGCCTCTATTTTAGGCCCACAGTGCATCCCTTTTTTTTTCTAAAAAAAAAAAAATAAATAAAATAAAATAAAATAAAAAAATAAAACAAAACACAGACATACAGGGGGTCGGCCGACATCTACTTACCTCTGTAGGCCTTTGCTTTTCACCTGGGCATCTTTTACAAAAAAGGTTATTAAGAAGAGGGATGGTAAAGACAAAATAATGTCACATATTAAATTGTGTAGAGTCAATGAATATGTTAAAAGGTCCCTACATAATAGTAAAAGGAGGAGAAACACAGCTCATATGAATGTGTGGAACAAGTGGATCAGTAGCAGTCCCAATTGACATGCACAAATAACTCAGGTCCTTTCCACGTCGCAGGATGCACCACTGGAGGGTTGGGGGTGTAGGCCCAGTGAGTCGCTGCTTGGATGGCCACTGTCACTCTCCACGATCCGAACGCAGCGTTCAGGCAGCCAGCGGGCGTCATTTTCTCCTTGTGAAAAAACACATACATGCCCTCGACCTCAGGTTAGAACAGGATCGGGTCCATGCCAAGTACCAGTTAGGGGATCCTTCCACTTTACTAAGGCAAAAGCACGCTGCTCTCTTTTTTCCCAGAATCGCTGAGCAGCAGATAAATTATTTGAATCCAAATTCAAAAAATTTAAAACAAATAAAGCATGATTAAGTATATTCACAGGGATAGCGGGATACGACTCTCCTTTCTGTATTTTAGCAATTTGATGTCTTAATAATCCATTAGCTCTCTCCACGATGCCTTGACCTTGAGGATTGTAAGGAATGCCTGTAATATGAGTGATATTATAGGAACGGCAGAAGGATTGAAATGCTCGGCTTGCATAGCCAGGGCCATTATCTGTTTTTATTTGCGAGGGAATCCCCATCACAGCAAAGCATCGAATGCAGTGAGAAATACAATGTTTAGTGGCTTCCCCAGCAAGGGGGGTGGCCAAGATAAAATTAGAATAAGTATCTACAGTAACATGAACATATTTTAATCGGCCAAATGATGGAACATGCGTGACATCCATCTGCCAAATGTGATTAGAAAGCAGTCCTCGTGGATTTATACCTAAATGGGGGGCTGGTGAAAAAGGGACACAGTTGGAGCAAGTCTTAACTATTTGCCGTGCTGCTTCTCTAGATAATTTGAACTGTCGGCGCAAGGCTCGACTGTTTTGATGGTGGATGGCATGTGACTGCTTAGCAAGTTCAACCTGAGTTAAGTAAACTCTGGTGGCAGAGTCAGTGACCGCATTGCCCTCACTTAAAGGGCCAGGAAGATTAGTGTGAGCTCGAACAAAGCCAAAAAACAGGGGTGGTTGCGAGAACAAAGCAAAGTTTGTATTTGGAGAAATTGGGTCTGAATATTGGAGTTAGTAGTTCCAATAAAGGGAACAGTTTCTATGACTTGAAGAGCAGGAATTACATATTGACTGTCTGAGTATAAGTTAAAGGGCTCGTCTTGTAACAGGACGAGTGCTTGTAAAACAGCCTCTAATTCCACCTCTTGGGCGGAGGAAAAACCTGTAACCCAAGATTGAGTTTTCCCATCAATGGTCAAAGCAGCCGTTCCATTTGAGGATCCATCTGTAAATACCAAAGCGGCAGAAGATAAAGGCGAGGCCTGTACTATGGAAGGAAGTAGAAACGTATGACACGCAGCAAATTGGAGAAGTTTGTTAGACGGGTAGTGATGCAAAATTTTTCCCGTATAATTGGCCCAAGCAATGGCCCAAGGATCGCAATGGGCGAATAGCCAATCTTGTTGTTGTAAATTATATGGGACACAGATAAAATGAGGTTCCTGACCTAAATATTTACGGGAATCCACTCGGCACATGTGTATCAGATTAGCTACCAATTCGTAGTAGGGGGTCAGCACTTTGCCGGGTGTTGATGGTAGATAAAGCCATAAAAGTGGGCCATCCTGCCACAATACAGCAGTTGGGGAGTGAGAAGTAGCTAAAATGTAAACTCCCCAGGGTTTAGAATAGTCACAATAGGTCATTTGTTGCTGGGAAATTGCCTTTTCTACAATTTGGATGGCCCTCCTGGCGTCAGGATTTAATTCGCGCAAGGATGTAGGGTTGGTATCTCCTCTTAAGAGATCAAAGAGGGGTTTTAACTCTCCTGTGGAGAGCTTTAGACAAGGCCGAAGCCAATTTATATCTCCTAAGAATTGCTGAAAATCATGAAGAGTTCTTAAGTGTGAAGTTTTTAATTGTATTTTTTGGCTTTTAAAATAGTGTGGGCCTAATATATGGCCTAGATATGTAAAAGGGGGGTGTTCCTGAACCTTTTCAGCTGCTATTATAAGGCCAAAGAGGCTCAGATCTTGCTTTAGTTGTCCAAAGGCTTGTCGTACGACGATAGGGTCAGAACAAGCCAACAAGATGTCATCCATATAATGAACAATATAAACAGAAGAAAATTTTTCACGAGTGGAAGAAATGGCTCTAGCTACAAAACTTTGACATAAAGTTGGGCTATTTGCCATGCCCTGTGGAAGCACAAGCCAGTGATATCGCTTCATGGGTTCTTTAAAATTAACAGAGGGGACGCTGAAGGCAAAGCGCTTACAGTCTTGAGGCGCCAGGGGTATAGTATAGAAACAATCCTTCAAATCTATAATAATCTTATAAGTATCCTTTGGAATTGCCATGGGTGAAGGCAAGCCAGGCTGTAGGGCCCCCATCAGTTCCATTGTGGCATTTATTTTTCTCAAATCCTGTAACAGCCTCCATTTACCTGACTTTTTCTTTATAACAAAAATTGGAGAATTCCATGGAGAGTTAGAAGGGGCCACATGCCCCAAGTCCAGCTGTTCCTGTACCAGCTGCTGTACTGCAATGATCTTTTCTAGTGAAAGAGGCCACTGTTCGACCCATACCGGTTCTTCAGAGAGCCAATTTATGGGATCAGCATGAGGGGCAGGACAAACGACAGCTCCCATTAAGGAATACCCTAATCCTTGTCTCGTAGGGCAAGACTGGGGTTGGAGCGGCTCTAGCTACCCCTGTGCTGCTCGGCCTAGTCCCCTAAAGGGGAGGAGGCCTTGATCAAGTAACTGCTTAGTGACCGCAGCACTAGGACTAAACATATACACTCCCATTTTTTCCATGATATCACGACCCCATAAATTAATTGGCAGATGATCCAGGACAAATGGCTGAAAATGACCAGAGTGCCCTTCCTCATCTCTCCAAACAAGGATCGCACTGCTCTGCTGTGGGTCAGTTGCTTGCCCAACCCCCTGTAGGGAAGTCATAGAGGTTGTCAGGGGCCATTGGGCTGGCCAATGTTTCTTAGATATCACAGACACATCTGCTCCAGTGTCTAATATTCCCTTAAAGGGCTTTTCTTGTATAAATATAGTCATCTCAGGCCTCTCTTGTTTTATGCCTCGTACCCAATAGATATCAGAAGATCTAAATCCTCTCTGTCCACATGGGGAATTAGTAATCTCCCCGGGAGGTAAAGGGACGAGTATTAGTTGTGCCAATTTTTGACCTGCTGGGATCGATACCACGTGTTTCGGGGCAGAGGCCATAACTTTGATTTCTCCAGTAAAATCCTGGTCAATTTTGCCAGGTGTAATCTGTATCCCTTTAAGGGCTGAGCTACTTCGCCCTAACAGCAATCCAGCCACTCCCAGGGGAAGGGGGCCGAAGACCCCCGTGGGGAGAGCTTGTGTCCCCATCTCTGGGGTCAATACTGAGCAGGTGGAGGAACAGAGGTCCAATCCTGCACTGCCTGGGGTGGCGCGGAGGAGGCTGGAGACTGATCTTGGGGGGTTGTTAGAAGATGCACTTGTGGCCGAGAAGAGGGAGGGACTGCCACATGGTTTTGCGGGGCCAGGGGCTGGCCCCTTCTCCAGTTTCCTGAAAACGGGCGGCCATTGCGATTTGTTGCTGACTTGCAATCTTTAGCCCAGTGCCTCCCTTTACCACAGCGTGGACATGTGCCAGGTGATTTTTCTCTCTTTTGCCTGGCCTGGCGTGGGCATTGCGTCATCCAATGTCCTATTTGTCCACAAGAAAAGCAACGCCCTGGGGGTCTAGCATCCCGAGAATGCCGCTGATCTCTATATTTTAGAGACTCAGTAACAGTCTTTCCTTGAGGAGCGGCGGCTAAAGTAAGGCCTTGTACATGGGTGGGTCCAATATCAGCACACAGTGAAATAAAGTCCGTGATTCCTCCCTTATTCCTATGGGGTCTGATAGCCGCCTGACAGGCGGCGTTGGCATTTTCATAGGCTATGTGTCTAACTATACTCTTCCTTGCATTCTCATCTTGTACTAGGCAGTCTGCAGTCTCCATTAATCGAGACAAAAATTCTAGATAAGGTTCATTCGGTCCCTGTTTAACTTCTACTAGATTTTTTGTACGATTGGAATTGCGTAACTTTTTCCAAGCCTCTCTCGCCGCAGCATTTATTTGTAAATAGGCCTCCTTTGCATAACCCAATTGATCTTCGGTGTTTTTATAGGTTCCCTCTCCTAACAACTGATCAACAGTGTAAGGCAGGTTCTTAGACCTATTTGTTTCAATTTTAGCCCGACACTGTGCAGTGAACTCTGTCTCCCATAATAAGTACTCTCCTGCACTAAGGCATGCTCTGGCAAGCCGCTTCCAGTCATTTGGGCATGCAATACGAGCACACGCGGCCTCCAATATTACTTGAGTAAAAGGGGCAGTTGGCCCATATTGGGAGCAGGCACTCTTTAAATCCTGTAATACTTTAACAGGAACAGGTTGATGGTATACTTGTTCATCATGATCAACTAAACTAGGGAAGTATCGAGGCCCTGAAATACCTTCCCTCTCTCTAGCAGCCTGAGTCAGGATTAAATGCGATGCACTGTGCCTGGTTGTAGTGCCTGTTAAAAGGGACTTGTTGCTAGGGCCTTTAGGCTTGCCTAAATGTTGAGAAAGGGATTGAGGCCGTAAGGCTGCAGCTGGAGGCGGTGGGTGTGAGGGGTAAGGTTTAGAATCAGACATCATAGTGGCCTGAGGTTCATATTTCTTTCCTACTTCTGGGGGGGCTCTCTGCTCTGTCCCCATTTTCGATAGAAGATGTAGCATTTCTTCTAACTTCTTCTCTATCGTAGCCACCCGGCCCTCCAATGACTCATCATAACTTTCCTCCTTGGTATTCAAACCTGAATTCTGATACTCAATATCTACTGGTTGTTGTTCCCTTTTCAAGATCTCACTTAGACTCTCTTGGGCTGCGGCATATGGCTCAGCCTCAGGTTCTTCAGAAGGGTCCTTTAACTCATAAAGTTCCCTTAATTCAAGATTAAGTTCAGCATTTTCATGTAGAGGATCTATGTATTCACTTACTAAATTCCATACAGTAGCAGCCTCTACTGGGGTCTTTTCGGGGCCATATACATCATAATAATCTAGAATTCTTTTTCCTATCCGATGCCAGGCTTTTTGGAATTCCTCCTCTATAGACCTCGGGCATGCCTCCTCGACAAACTGTAGGAAGCTCTGAAGCACCCCTTTTTCCACCCACGTTCCGTGGGCTTCAAATAGGCCTGTTAAGATCGGTAGAAATAACTCATGGCTATTAGCTTGACCCATAATTTTTACTCCTGACTATACTCTCTTAATAGTCCTACGATGTGTTACTCACCACAGGGAGGGGTCCTTCACCTTCATCCCAGATTTTCAGGTCCCTGTTCGGGCGCCAGATGCCGGGGCCTCCCGGCACCAAATTGGGGTTCCTGAAATAAGGGACAGGGACTGGAAAAATTAGAAGAGACAAACACATCGGGTCCAGGAGGTCTGCAGCCCAAGCAAAAACTGCCGCGCCGTTTATTCTTAACTCAAAGTTTTTATCCCTTCTCGAGACCAGGGCACTGCCAGGTGTTACATCCAGATGGTTAATCAGGGAACTGTTGGGGGTTACATTCATATGGTAAATCTAAGATCAATTGAACAAGAGAAGGCCAAAAAACAATAAGACAATCAAGCAATTATCTGATGCAAATCAAAGTACAGTTTGATTCCACTCTTGCACCCGACATTAGGGTAAGGGTAAGTTTAGGGTTAGGGTTACGGTTAGGGTAAGGGTTGGATTTATGGTTAGGGTTAGGCTTAGAGTTGGGATTAGGGTTAGGTTCAGGGTAAGGGTAATGGTAAGGGTTAGGGTTAGGGTTAGGGTTAGGGATTAGGGTTAGGATTAGGGTTAGGTTTAGGGTTAGGGTTAGGATTAGGAGTAAGGGTGAGGTTTAGGGTTAGGCTTAGGGTTAGGTTTAGGGTTAGGGTTAGGGTAAGGGTAGGTATTAGGGTTAGGATTAGGGTTAAGGTTAGCGATAGGGTTTGGGTTAGGGTTAGGGTTTGGGAAAGGGTACAGGTTAGGGTAAGTGTTAGGGTTAGGGTTAGGGTTAGGGTAAGAATTAGGTTTAGGGTTAGGGTTAGGGTAAGGGTTAGGGTTAGGTTTAGCGTTAGGGTTAGGGTAAGGATTAGGGTTAGGGTAGGTTAGGGTAAGGGTTAGGTTTGGGGTTAGGGTTAGGGTTAGCATTAAGGTTAGGGTTAGGTTAAGGTAAGGGTAAGGGTTAAGGTTAGCGTTAAGGTTAGGGTAAGGGTAAGGGTAAGGTTTAGGGTTAGGGTTAGGATTAGGGTTAGGCTTAGGGTTAGGGTTAGGGTAAGGGTTAGGGTTAGGGTTAGGGTTAAGGTTAGGGTTAGGGTTAGATTAAGGGTAAGGGTTAGGGTTAGGGTTAGGGTTAGGGATAGGGTAAGGGAAAGGTTAGGGTTAGGGTTAGGGTTAGGGTAAGGGTAAGAGTAAGGTTTAGGGTTAGGGTTAGTGTTATGGTTAGGGTAAGGGTTAGGGTTAGGGTTAGGGATAGTGTGAGGTTTAGGGTTAGGGTTATGGTAAGAGTTAGGGTTAGGGTTAGGGTTAGGGTAAGACTAAGGTTTAGGATTAATGTTATGGTTATGGTTAGGGTTAGGGTTAGGGTTCGGTTTAGAGTTAGGGTTAGGTTTAGGGATAGGGTTAGACTAAGGGTAAAGGCTAGGGTTAGGGTAAGGGTTAGGGTTACGTTAAGAGTTAAGGTAAGGGTAAGGTTTAGGGTTATGTATAGTGCTAGCGTTATGGTTACGTTTAGGTTTAGGATTAGGGTTAGGGTATGTGTAAGGGTTAGGATTAGGTTTAGGGTTAGGGTTGGGGATAGGGTAAGATTTAGGGTTAGGGTTAGGGTTAGGGTTAGGGTAAGGATTAGGGTTAGGGTTAGGGTTAGGGTAAGGGTTAGGGTTAGGGTTAGTATTAAGGTAAGGGTTAGGGTTAGGGTAAGTGTAAGGGGTAGGGTTACGGTTAGGGTTAGGTTTAGGGTAAGGGTAAGGTTTAGATTTAGGGTTAGGGTTAGGGTTTGGGTAGGGGTAAGGTTTAGGGTTAGGATTAGTGTTAGTGTTAGGATTAGGGTTAGGTTTAGGTTTAGAGTAAGGGTAAAGGTTAGGGTTAGGGTTAGTTTTAGGGTTAGGGTTAGGGTAAGTGTAAGGGTTAGGGTTAGGGTTAAGGTTAGGGTTAGGTTTAGGGTTAGGGTTAGGGTAAGGATTAGGGTTAGGGTTAGGGTTAGGTTTAGGGTTGCGGTTAAGGTTTGGGTTAGGGTTAGGGTAAGGGTAAGTTTTAGGGTTAGGGTTACGGTTAAGGTAAGGGTTAGGTTTATGGTTAGGGTTAGGGTGAGCGTTAGGGTTAGGATTAGGGTTAGGGGTTAGGGTTAGGCTTAGGTTAAGGTTAAGGTTTAGGGTTAGGGTAAGGGTTAGGGTTAGGGGTTAGGGTTAGGGTTAAGGATAGGTTAGGGTTAGGGTTAGGGTTAGGGTAAAAGTTAGGCATAGGGTTATGGTTAGGGTTAGGGTAAGGGTAAGTGTTAGGGTTAGGTTAAGGGTAAGGGTTAGGGGTAGGGTTAGGGTTAGGGTTAGGTTTAGGTTTAGGGTTAGGGTAAGGATTAGGTTTAGGGTTAGGGTTAGGTTTAGGGTTGGGGTGAAGGTTAGGGTTACGGTTAAGGTAAGGGTAAGTTTTAGGGTTAGGATTATGGTTAGGGTAAGTGTTAGGTTTATTGTTAGGGTTAGGGTGAGCATTAGGTTTAGGATTAGGGTTAGGGGTTAGGGTTAGGCTTAGGGTAAGGTTAAGGGTTAGGGTTAGGGTAAGGGTTAGTGTTAGCGGTTAGGGTTAGGGTTAAGGAGAGGGTTAGGGTTAGTGTTAGGGTTAGGGTAAAAGTTAGGCATAGGGTTATGTTTAGGGTTAGGCTAAGGGTAAGTGTTAGGGTTAGGTTAAGGGTAATGGTTGGGGTAGGGTTAGGGGAATTGAAATGTTTAGGGTTAGGGTTAGGGTAAGGGTAAGGGTTAGGGTTAGGGTTAGGTTTATGGTTAGGTTTAGGGTAAGGGTAAGGGTTAGTGTTAGAGTTAGGGTAAGTGTAAGGATTTGTATTAATATTAGGGTTATGGTTAGGGTTATGGTTAGGTTTAGGGTTCGGATAAGGGTAAGGGTTAGGGTTAGGGTTAGGGTTAGGGTTAGGGTTTGGGTTAGATTAAGGGTAAGAGTTAGGGTAAGGTTTAGGGATAGGGTTAGGGTAAGGGTTAGGGTTAGGGTTAGGGTTAGGTTTAGGGTTAGGGTCAGGGTAAGTGTTATGGTTAGGTTTAGGGTTAGGGTAAGGGTAAGGGTTAGGGTTAGGGTTAGGGGTTAGGGTTAGTGTTAGGGTTAGGTTTAAGGTTAGGGTTAGGGTAAGGGTAAGGGTAAGGGTTGGGATTAATTTTAATGTTAGGGTTAGGGTTAGGGAAAGGGTAAGGTTTAGGGTAAGGGATAGAGTTAGGGATAGGGTAAGGATTAGGATTAGGGTTAGGGTTAGGGTAAGGTTTAGGATTAGGGTAAGGGTTAGGGTTATCATTAAGTTTAGGGTTAGGGTTAAGGTAAGGGTAAGGGTTAGGTTTAGGGTTAGCGGTAGGGTTAGGGTAAGGGTTAGGTTTAGTGTGAGCATTAAGGTTAGGGTTAGGGTTAGGGTAAGGGTAAGGGTTAGGTTTAGGGTTAGGGTTAGGGTTAGGTTTAGGTATAGGGTTAGGGTAAGGGTAAGGATTAGGGTTAAGGTTAGGGTTAGGGTTAGGGTAAGGGTTAGGGTTATGATTAGGGGTAAGGGTTAGGTTTGGGATAGGGTTAGGCTTATGTTAAGGGTAAGGGTTAGGGTTAGGGTTAGGGGTTAGGTTTAGGCTTAGAGTAAGGTTAAGGGATAGGGTTAGGGTTAGGGTAAGGGTAAGGTTTAGAGTTAGGGTTAGTGTTAGGGTTAGGGTATGGGTAAGGGTTAAGTTTAGGGTTAGGGTAAGGATAAGGGGTAGGATTAATGTTAGGGTTAGGGTTAGGGTTAGGGTTAGCGGAAGGTTAAGGATTAGGGTTAGGGTTAGGGTTAGGTTTAGAGTAAAGGTTTGGTTTAATGTTAGTGTTAGGGTAAGGGTAATGGTTAGGGTTAGGGTTTGGGTTAGGTTTATAGTTAGTGTAAGGGTAAGGGTTAGAGTTATGGGTAGGGTTAGGGTTAAGGCTAGGTTTAGGGTTACGGTTAGGGTTAGGGTAGGGGTAAGGGTCAGGGATAGGTTTAGGGTTAGGATTAGGGAAAGGGTAAGGTTTAGGGTTTGGGTTAGGGTTAGGGTTAGGGTAAGGATTAGGGTTAAGGTTAGGGTTAGGGTAAGGGTTAGGATTAGGGTTATTATTAAGGTTAGGGGTAGGGTTAGGTTAAGTGTAAGGGTTAGGGTTACGGTTAGGGTTAGGGTTAGGGTAAGGATTAGGATTAGGGTGAGCATTAATGTTAGGGTTAGGATTAGGGCAAGGGTAAGGCTTAGGGTTAGGGGTTAGGGTTAGGGTTAGGTTAAGAGTAAGGTTTAGGTTAGGGCTAGGGTTAGGGTTAGGGTAAAGGTTAGGGTTAGGATTAGGGTTAGGGGTTAGGGTTAGTGTAGGGGTAAGGGTTATGATTAAGGTTAGGGTTAGGGTTAGGTTTAGGGTTAGGGTGAGGGTTAGGGTTAGGGTTAGGGTAAGTGTTAGGGTTAGTGTTAGGGTTATGGTATGTGTAAGGGTTAGGGTTAGGTTTAGGGTTATTGGTAGGGAAAGCGTAAGATTTAGGGTTAGTTGTAGGGTTAGGGTTAGGTTTAGGGTTAGGTTTAGGTTTACAGTAAGGGTAAGGGTTAGGGTTAGGTTTATGTTTAGGGTTAGGGTTAGGGTAAGGGTAACGGTTAGGGTTAGGGTTAGGGTTAGGTTAAGGGTAAGGGTTAGGGTTAGGGTAAGGATTAGGATTAGGGTTAGGGTTAGGGTTAGGTTTAGGTTTAGAGTAAGGGTAAGTGTTAGGGTTAGTGTTAGGGATAGGTTTAGGGTTAGGGTTAGGGTAAAGGTAAGGGTTAGGGTTAGGGTTAGGGTTAGGGTTAAGTTTAGAGTTAGGTTTAGGGTTGGGGTTAAGGTTAGGGTTAAGGTTAGGGTAAGGGTAAGTTTTAGGGTTAGGGTTACGGTTAGGGTAAGGGTTAGGTTTATGGTTATGGTTAGGGTGAGCGTTAGGGTTAGGATTAGGGTTAGGGGTTACGGTTAGGCTTAGGGTAAGGTTAAGGGTTAGGGTTAGGGTAAGGGTTAGGGTTAGGGGTTAGGGTTAGGGTTAGCATTAAGTTTAGGCTTAGGGTTAGGGTTAGGGTAAAAGTTAGGCTTAGGTTCATGGTTATGGTTAGGGTAAGGGTAAGTGTTAGGGTTAGGTTAAGGGTAAGGGTTAGGAGAAGGTTTAGGGTAATGGAAATGTTTAGGGTTAGGGTTAGGGTTAGGGTTAGGGTAAGTGTAAGGGTTAGGATTAGGGTTAGTGTTAGGTTTAGGGTTAGGGTTATGGTAAGGGTAAGGGTTAGTGTTAGAGTTAGGCTAAGAGTAAGGATTTGGATTAATATTGGGTTTATGGTTATGGTTATGGTTAGGGTTAGGTTTAGGGTAAGGGTAAGTGTTAGGGTTAGGGTTAGGGTTTGGGTTAGATTAAGGGTAAGGGTTAGGGTTAGGGTTAGGTTTAGGGATAGGGTTAGCGTAAGGGTAAGGGGTAGGGTTAGGGTTAGGATTAGGTTTAGGTTTAGGGTCAGGGTAAATATTAGGGTTAGGGTTAGGGTTAGGGTAATGGTAAGTGTTAGGTTTAGGGTTAGGGTTAGGGGTTAGGGTTAGGGTTAGATTAAGGTTTAAGGTTAGGGTTAGGGTTAAGTTTAGGGTTAGGGTTAGGGTTAGGGTTAGGGAAAGGGTAAGGTTTAGGGTAAGGGATAGAGTTAGGGGTAGGGTAAGGATTAGGATTAGGGTTAGGATTAGGGTAAGGTTATGATTAGGGTAAGGGTTAGGATTAGCATTAAGTTTAGGGTTAGGGTTAGGGTAAGGGTAAGGGTTAGGTTTAGGGTTAGCATTAGGTTTAGGGTAAGGTTTATGGTTAGGGTGAGCATTAAGGTTAGGATTCGGGTTAGGGTAAGGGTAAGGGTTAGGTTTAGGGTTAGGGTTAGGGTTAGCATTAAGGTTAGGGTTAGGTTAAGGTAAGGGTAAGGGTTAAGGTTAGCGTTAAGGTTAGGGTAAGGGTAAGGGTAAGGGTTAGGGTTAGGGTTAGGATTAGGGTTAATCTTAGGGTTAGGGTTAGGGTAAGGGTTAGGGTTAGGGTTAAGGTTAGGGTTAGGGTTAGTGGTAGGGGTAGGTTAAGGGTAAGGGGTAGGTTTAGGGTTAGGGTTAGGGTTTGGGTTACGTTAAGGTTAAGGGTTAAGGTTAGGATTAGGGTTAGGCTTAGGGTTAGGGTTAGGGTAAGGGTTAGTGTTAGGGTTATGTTTAAGGTTAGGGTTAGGGTTAGGGTTAGGTTAAGGGTAAGGGTTAGGGTTAGGGTTAGGGTTATCGTTAGGGTAATGGTTAGGGTTAGGGTTAGCATTAAGGTTAGGTTTGGTGTTAGGGTAATGGTAAGGGTTAGGTTTAGTGTTAGGGTTAGTGTTAGGGTTAGGGTAAAGGTAAGGGTTAGTTTTAATATTAGGGTTATAGTTATGCTTAGGGTTCCGTTTAGGGTAAGGGTAAGGGTTAGGGTTAGGGTTAGGGTTAGGAATTGGGTTACTTTAAGGGTAAGGGTTAGGGTTAGGATTAGGGTTAGGCTTAGGGTTAGGGTTAGGGTAAGGGTTAGGGTTAGGGTTAATGTTAAGGTTAGGGTTAGGGTTAGGGTTAGGTTAAGGGTAAGGGTTAGGGTTAGGGTTAGGGTAAGGGTATGGGTTAGGGTTAGGGTTAGGGTTTGGGTTAGGTTTAGGTTAAGGGTTAGGGGTAGGGTTAGGGTTATCGTTAGGGTAATGGTTAGGGTTAGGGTTAGCATTAAGGTTAGGTTTAGTGTTAGGGTAATTTTAAGGGTTCGGTTTAGGGTTAGGGTTAGGGTTACGGGTTAGGGTTTGGGTATGGTTAGGGCTAGGAATAGGGTTAGGGTAAGGGTAAGGTTTAGGTTTAGCGTTAGGTTTAGCGTTAAGGTTAGGGTTAGGGTTAGCGTAAGGTTAAGGGTAAGGGTTAGGGTAAGGTTTAGGTGTTAGAGTTAGGGTTGGAGTTAGGGTAAGGGTTAGGGTAAGGGTAAGGGTTAGGGTTAGGGTTAGGGGTTAGGGTTAGGGTTATGGATAGGGTAAGGGAAAGTTATGGTTAGGGTTAGGGTAAGGGTAAGAGTAAGGTTTAGGGTTAGGGTTAGTGTTATGGTTAGGGTAAGGGTTAGGGTTAGGGTTAGGGTTAGTGTGAGGTTTAGGGTTAGGGTTATGGTATGAGTTAGGGTTAGGGTTAGGGTTAGGGTAAGACTAAGGTTTAGGATTAATGTTATGGTTAGGGTTAGGGTTAGGGTTCGGTTTAGAGTTAGGGTTAGGTTTAGGGATAGGGTTAGACTAAGGGTAAGGGCTAGGGTAAGGGTTAGGGATACGTTTAGAGTTAGGGTAAGGGTAAGGTTTAGGGTTATGGATAGGGTTAGCGTTATGGTTAGGTTTAGGTTTAGGGTTAGGGTTAGGGTATGTGTAAGGGTTAGGATTAGGTTTAGGGTTAGGGTTGGGGAAAGGGTAAGATTTAGGTTTAGGTTTAGGGTTAGGGTTAGGGTAAGGGTTAGGGTTAGGGTTAGTATTAAGTTAAGGGTTAGTGTTAGGGTAAGTGTAAGGCGTAGGGTTATGGTTAGGGTTAGGTTTAGGGTAAGGGTAAGGTTTAGATTTAGGGTTAGGGTTAGGGTTTGGGTAGGGGTAAGGGTTAGGGTTAGGGTTAGTGTTAGTGTTAGGGTTAGGGTTACGTTTAGGTTTAGAGTAAGGGTAAGGGTTAGGGTTAGGGTTAGGTTTAGGGTTAGGGTTAGGGTAAGTGTAAGGGTTAGGGTTAGGGTTAAGGTTAGGGTTAGGTTTAGGTTTAGGGTTAGGGTAAGGATTAGGGTTAGGGTTAGGTTTAGGTTTAGGGTTGGGGTTAAGGTTAGTGTTAGGGTTAGTGTAAGGGTACGTTTTAGGGTTAGGGTTACGGTTAGGGTAAGGGTTAGGTTTATGGTTAGGGTTAGGGTGAGCGTTAGGGTTAGGATTAGGGTTAGGGGTAAGGGTTAGGCTTAGGGTAAGTTTAAGGCTTAGGGTTAGGGTAAGGGTTAGGGTTAGGGGTTAGGGTTAGGGTTAAGGAGAGGGTTAGGGTTAGGGTTAGGGTTAGGGTAAAAGTTAGGCATAGGGTTATGGTTAGGGTTAGGGTAAGGGTAAGTGTTAGGGTTAGGTTAAGGGTAATGGTTAGGGGTAGGGTTAGGGTAACGGAAATGTTTAGGGTTAGGGTTAGGGTTAGGGTTAGGTTTAGGGTAAGGGTAAGGGTTAGGGTTAGGGTTAGTGTTAGGTTTAGGGTTAGGGTTAGGGTAAGGGTAAGGGTTAGTGTTAGAGTTAGGGTAAGCGTAAGGATTATGATTAATAGTAGGGTTATGGTTAGGGTTACAGTTAGGGTTAGGGTAAGGGTAAGGGTTATGGTTTGGGTTAGGTTTAGAGTTAGGGGTAGGTTTAGGGTTAGGGTTAGGGTAAGGGTAAGGGTTAGGTTTAGGGTTAGGGTTAGGGTTTGGGTTAGATTAAGGGTAAGGGTTAGGGTTAGGGTTATGTTTAGGGGTAGTGTTAGGGTAAGGGTTAGGGTTAGGGTTAGGGTTAGGTTTAGGTTTAGGGTCAGGGTAAGTGTTAGGGTTAGGGTTAGGGTTAGGGAAAGGGTAAGGTTTAGGGTTAGGGTTAGGGTTAGGGTTAGGTTTAAGGTTAGGGTTAGGGTAAGGGTAAGGGTAAGGGTTGGGGTTAGGGTTAGGGGTTAGAGTTAGGGTTGGTGTTAGGGTAAGGGTTAGGGTACGGGTAAGGGTTAGGGTTAGGGTTAGGGGTTAGGGTTAGGTTTAGGGAAAGGGTAAGGTTTAGGGTAAAGGATAGAGTTAGGCTTAGGGTAAGGATTAGGGTTAGGGTTAGGGTTAGGGTAAGTGTAAGGGGTAGGGTTACGGTTAGGGTTAGGGGTACGGTAAGGGTAAGGTTTAGATTTAGGGTTAGTGTTAGGGTTTGGGTATGGGTAAGGTTTAGGGTTAGGGTTAGTGTTAATGTTAGGGTTAGGTTTAGGTTTAGAGTAAGGGTAAGGGTTAGGGTTAGGGTTAGGTTTAGGGTTAGGGTAAGGGTAAGGGTTAGGGTTAGGGTTAGGGTTAGGGTTAGGTTTAGGGTTAGGGTTAGGGAAAGGGTAAGATTTAGGGTTAGGGTTAGGGTTATGGTTAGGGTAAGGATTAGGGTTAGGGTTAGGGTTAGGGTTAGGGTTACTATTAAGGTAAGGGTTAGGGTTAGGGTAAGTGTAAGGGGTAGGGTTATGGTTAGGGTTAGGGTTACGGTAAGGGTAAGGTTTAGATTTAGGTTTGGGGTTAGGGTTTGGGTAGGGTTAAGGGTTAGGGTTAGGGTTAGTGTTAGTGTTAGGGTTAGGTTTAGGTTTAGACTAAGGGTAAGTGTTAGGGTTAGGGTTAGGTTTAGGGTTAGGGTTAGGGTAAGGGTAAGGGTTAGGGTTAGGGTTAAGGTTAGGGTTAGGTTTAAGGTTAGGGTTAGGGTAAGGATTAGGTTTAGGGTTAGGGTTAGGTTTAGGGTTGGGGTGAAGGTTAGGGTTACGGTTAGGGTAAGGGTAAGTTTTAGGTTAGGGTTATGGTTAGGGTAAGGGTCAGGTTTATGGTTAGGGTTAGGGTGAGCATTAGGGTTAGGATTAGGGTTAGGGGTTAGGGTTAGGCTTAGGGTATGGTTAAGGGTTAGGGTTAGGGTAAGGGTTAGGGTTAGGGGTTAGGGTTAGGGTTAAGGAGAGGGTTAGGGTTAGGGTTAGGGTTAGGGTAAAAGTTAGGCATAGGGTTATGGTTAGGGTTAGGCTAAGGGTAAGTGTTAGAGTTAGGTTAAGGGTAATGGTTAGGGGTAGGGTTAGGGTAACGGAAATGTTTAGGGTTAGGGTTAGGGTAAGGGTAAGGTTTAGGGTTAGGGTTAGGTTTAGGGTTAGGGTTAGGGTAAGGGTAAGGGTTAGTGTTAGAGTTAGGGTAAGTGTAAGGATTTGGATTAATATTAGGGTTATGGTTAGGGTTACGGTTAGGTTTAGGGTTAGGGTAAGGGTAAGGGTTAGGGTTAGGGTTAGGGTTAAGTTTAGAGTTAGGGGTAGGTTTAGGGTTAGGGTTAGGGTTAGGGTAAGGGTTAGGTTTAGGGTTAGGGTTAGGGTTTGGGTTAGATTAAGGGTAAGGGTTAGGGTTAGGGTTAGGTTTAGGGATAGGTTTGGGTAAGGGTAAGGGTTAGGGTTAGGGTTAGGGTTAGGTTTAGGTTTGGGGTCAGGGTAAGTGTTATGGTTAGGTTTAGGGTTAGGGTAAGGGTAAAGGTTAGGGTTAGGGTTAGGGGTTAGGTTTAGGGTTAGGGTTAGGTTTAAGGTTAGGGTTAGGGTAAGGGTAAGGGTAAGGGTTGGGGTTAGGGTTAGGTTTAGGGTTAGGTTTAGGGTAAGGGTAAGGGTTAGGGTTAGGGTTAATGTTACGGTTAGGGTTAGGGTTAGGGTTAGGGTTAGGGTAAGGTTTAGGATTAGGGTAAGGGTTAGGGTTAGCATTAAGTTTAGGGTTAGGGTTAGGGTAAGGGTAAGGGTTAGGTTTAGGGTTAGCGTTACGTTTAGGGTAAGAGTTAGGTTTAGGGTGAGCATTAAGGTTACGGTTAGGGTTAGGGTAAGGGTAAGGGTTAGGTTTAGGGTTAGGGTTAGGGTTACGGTTAGGTATAGGGTTAGGGTAAGGGTAAGGATTATGGTTAGGGTTAAGGTTAGGGTTAGGGTTAGGGTTAGGGTAAGGGTTAGGGATATGGTTAGGGGTTAGGGTTAGGTTTGGGATAGGGTTAGGCTTATGTTAAGGGTAAGGGTTAGGGTTAGGGTTAGGGGTTAGGTTTAGGCTTAGAGTAAGATTAAGGGATAGGGTTAGGGTTAGGGTAAGGGTAAGGTTTAGGGTTAGGGTTAGTGTTAGGGTTAGGGTATGGGTAAGGGTTAGGGTTAGGGTTAGGGTAAGGGTAAGGGGTAGGATTAATGTTAGGGTTAGGGTTAGGGTTAGGGTTAGGGTTAGCGGAAGGTTAAGGATTAGGTTTAGGGTTAGGGTTAGGTTTAGAGTAAAGGTTTGGTTTAGTGTTAGTGTTAGGGTAAGGGTAAGGGTTAGGGTTAGGGTTGGGGTTAGATTTATAGTTAGCGTAAGTGTAAGGGTTAGGGTTATGGGTAGGATTAGGGTTAAGGCTAGGTTTAGGGTTACGATTAGGGTTAGGGTAGGGGTAAGGGTCAGGGATAGGTTTAGGGTTAGGGTTAGGGAAAGGGTAAGGTTTAGGGTTAGGGTTAGGGTTAGGGTAAGGATTAGGGTTAAGGTTAGGGTTAGGGTAAGGGTTAGGATTAGGGTTATTATTAAGGTTAGGGGTAGGGTTAGGTTAAGTGTAAGGGTTAGGGTTACGGTTAGGGTTAGGGTTAGGGTAAGGGTTAGGATTAGGGTGAGCATTAATGTTAGGGTTAGGATTAGGGCAAGGGTAAGGCTTAGGGTTAGGGGTTAGGGTTAGGGTTAGGGTAAGGGTAAGGTTTAGGTTAGGGTTAGGTTTAGGGTTAGGGTAATGGTTAGGGTTAGGATTAGGGTTACAGTTTAGGGTTAGTGTAGGGGTAAGGGTTATGGTTAAGGTTAGGGTTAGGGTTAGGTTTAGGGTTAGGGTGAGGGTTAGGGTTAGGGTAAGTGTTAGGGTTAGTGTTAGGGTTAGGGTATGTGTAAGGGTTAGGGTTAGGTTTAGGGTTATTGGTAGGGAAAGGGTAAGATTTAGGGTTAGTTGTAGGATTAGGGTTAGGGTTAGGTTTAGGTTTACAGTAAGGGTAAGGGTTAGGGTTAGGGTTACGTTTAGGGTTAGGGTTAGGGTGAGGGTAAGGGGTATGGTTAGGGTTAGGGTTAGGTTAAGGGTAAGGGTTAGGGTTAGGGTAAGGATTAGGGTTAGGGTTCGGTTTAGGGTTAGGGTTTGGGTTAGTTTTATGTTTAGAGTAATGGTAAGGGTTAGGGTTAGGGTTAGTGTTAGGGTTAGGTTTAGGGTTAGGGTTAGGGTAAGGGTAAGGGTTAGGGTTAGGGTTAGGGTTAAGGTTAGGGTTAGGTTTAGGGTTAGGGTTAGGGTAAGGATTAGGGTTAGGGTTAGGGTTAGGTTTAGGGTTGGGATTAAGTTTAGGGTTAGGGTTAGGGTAAGGGTAAGTTTTAGGGTTAGGGTTAAGGTTAGGGTAAGGGTTAGGTTTATGGTTATGGTTAGGGTGAGCATTGGGTTTAGGATTAGGGTTAGGGGTTAGCGTTATGCTTAGGGTAAGGTTAAGGGTTAGTGTTAGGTAAGGGTTAGGGTTAGGGGTTAGGGTTAGGGTTAGCATTAAGTTTAGGGTTAGGGTTAGGGTTATGGTAAAAGTTAGGTTTAGGTTCATGGTTAGGGTTAGGGTAAGGGTAAGTGTTAGGGTTAGGTTAAGGGTAAGGGTTAGGGATAGGCTTAGGGTAATGGAAATGTTTAGGGTTAGGTTTAGGGTTAGGGTTAGGGTAAGTGTAAGGGTTAGGTTTAGGGTTAGTGTTAGGTTTACGGTTAGGGTTAAGGTAATGGTAAGGGTTAGTGTTAGAGTTAGGCTAAGAGTAAGGATTTGGATTAATATTGGGGTTATGGTTATGGTTAGGGTTAGGGTTAGGGTTAGGTTTAGGGTAAGGGTAAGGTTTAGGGTTAGGGTAAGGGTTAGGGTTAGGGTTAAGGTTAAGTTTAGGGTTAGGGTTAGGTTAAGGGTAAGGGTTAGGGTTAGGGTTAGGGTTAAGGTTAAGGTTAGGGTTAGGGTTAGGTTAAGGGTAAGGGTTAGGGTTAGGGTTAGGGTAAGGGTATGTGTTAGGGTTAGGGTTAGGGTTAGGGTTTGGGTTAGGTTTATGTTAAGGGTTAGGGGTAGGGTTAGGGTTATCGTTAGGGTAAAGGTTAGGGTTAGGGTTAGCATTAAGGTTAGGTTTAGTGTTAGGGTAATTTTAAGGGTTAGGTTTAGTGTTAGGGTTAGGGTTAGGGGTTAGGGTTTGGGTAGGGTTATGGTTAGGAATAGGGTTAGGGTAAGGGTAAGGTTTAGGTTTAGTTTTAGGGTTAGGGTTAGGGTTAGCGTAAGGGTAAGGGTAAGGGTTAGGGTTAGGGTTAGTTGTTAGAGTTAGGGTTGGTGTTAGGGTAAGGGTAAGGGTTTCGGTTAGGGATAGGGGTTAGGGTTAGGGTTAGGGATAGGGTAAGGGAAAGGTTAGGGTTAGGGTTAGGGTAAGGGTAAGAGTAAGGTTTAGGGTTAGGGTTAGTGTTATGGTTAGGGTAAGGGTTAGGGTTAGTGTGAGGTTTAGGGTTAGGGTTATGGTAAGAGTTAGGGTTAGGGTTAGAGTTAGGGTAAGACTAAGGTTTAGGATTAATGTTATGTTTAGGGTTAGGGTTAGGGTTCGGTTTAGAGTTAGGGTTAGGTTTAGGGATAGGGTTAGACTAAGGGTAAGGGCTAGGGTAAGGGTTAGGGTTACGTTTAGAGTTAGGGTAAGGGTAAGGTTTAGGGTTATGGATAGGGTTAGCGTTATGGTTAGGTTTAGGTTTAGGGTTAGGGTTAGGGTATGTGTAAGGGTTAGGATTAGGTTTAGGGTTAGGGTTGGGGAAAGGGTAAGATTTAGGGTTAGGGTTAGGGTTAGGGTAAGGATTAGGGTTAGGGTTAGGTTTAGGGTAAGGGTTAGGGTTAGGGTTAGTATTAAGGCAAGGGTTAGGGTTAGGGTAAGTGTAAGGGGTAGGGATACGGTTAGGGTTAGGTTTAGGGTAAGGGTAAGGTTTAGATTTAGGGTTAGGGTTAGGGCTTGGGTAGGGGTAAGGGTTAGGGTTAGGGTTAGTGTTAGTGTTAGGGTAAGGGTTAGGTTTAGGTTTAGAGTAAGTGTAAGGGTTAGGGTTAGGGTTAGGTTTAGGGTTAGGGTTAGGGTAAGTGTAAGGGTTAGGGTTAGGGTTAAGGTTAGGGTTAGGTTTAGGGTTAGGATTAGGGTAAGGATTAGGGTTAGGATTAGGGTTAGGTTTAGGGTTAGGGTTAGGGTTAGGGTTAGTTTAAGGTTTAGGGTTACCGTAAGGGTTAGGGTTAGGGGTTAGGGTTAGGGTTAAGGAGAGGGTTAGGGTTAGGTTTAGGGTTAGGGTAAATGTTAGGCATAGGGTTATGGTTAGTGTTAGGGTAAGGGTAAGTGTTAGGGTTAGGTTAAGGGTAATGGTTAGGGGTAGGGTTAGGGTAACGGAAATGTTTAGGGTTAGGGTTAGGGTTAGGGTTAGGGTAAGGATAAGGTTTAGGGTTAGGGTTAGTGTTAGGTTTAGGATTAGGGTTAGGGTAAGAGTAAGGGTTAGTGTTACAGTTAGGGTAAGCGTAAGGATTGCGATTAATAGTAGGGTTATGTTTACGGTTACGGTTAGGGTTAGAGTTAGGGTAAGAGTAAGGGTTAGGGTTAGGGTTAGGGTTAGGTTTAGAGTTAGGGGTAGGTTTAGGGTTAGGATTAGGGTAAGGGTAAGTGTTAGGTTTAGGGTTAGGGTTAGGGTATGGGTTAGATTAAGGGTAAGGGTTAGGGTTAGGTTTAGGTTTAGGGATAGAGTTAGGGTAAGGGTAAGGGTTAGGGTTAGGGTTAGGGTTAGGTTTAGGGTTAGGGTCAGGGTAAGTGTTAGGGTTAGGGTTAGGGTTAGGGAAAGGGTAAGGTTTAGGGTTAGGGTTAGGGTTAGGGTTTAGGGTTAGGGTTAGGGTTGGGGTTAAGGTTAGTGTTAGGGTAAGGGTAAGGGTAAGGGTTGGGGTTAGGGTTAGGGGTTAGAGTTAGGGTTGGTGTTAGGGGAAGGGTTAGGGTAAGGGTAAGGGTTAGGGTTAGGGTTAGGGGTTACCGTTAGGGTTAGGGAAAGGGTAAGGTTTAGGGTAAGGGATAGAGTTAGGGTTAGTGTAAGGATTAGGGTTAGGGTTAGGGTTAGGGTAAGTGTAAGGGGTAGGGTTACGGTTTGGGTTAGGGTTACGGTAAGGGTAAGGTTTAGATTTAGGGTTAGGGTTAGGGTTTGGGTCGGGGTAAGGTTAGGGTTAGGGTTAGTGTTAGTGTTATGGTTAGGTTTAGGTTTAGAGTAAGGGTAAGTGTTAGGGTTAGGGTTAGGTTTAGGGTTAGGGTTAGGGTTAGGGTAAGGGTAAGGGTTAGGGTTAGGGTTAGGGTTAGGTTTAGGGTTAGGGTTAGGGAAAGGGTAAGATTTAGGGTTAGGGTTAGGGTTATGGTTAGGGTAAGGATTAGGGTTAGGGTTAGGGTTAGAGTAAGGGTTAGGGTTAGGGTTAGGATTAAGGTAAGCGTTAGGGTTAGGGTAAGTGTAAGGGGTGGGGTTACGGTTAGGATTAGGGTTACAGTAAGGGTAAGGTTTAGATTTAGGGTTAGGGTTAGGGTTTGGGTAGGGGTAAGGGTTAGGGTTAGGGTTAGGGTAAGGGTAAGGGTAAGGGTAGGGTTAGTGTTAGGGTAAGGGTAACGTTTAGGGTTAGGGTTAGGGTTAGTGTTAGGGTTAGGGTATGGGTAAGGGTTAGGGTTAGGGTTAGGTTTAGGGTAAGGGTAAGGGGTAGGATTAATGTTAGGGTTAGGGTTAGGGTTAGGGTTAGCATAAGGGTAAGGGTTAGGGTTAGGATTAGGGTTAGGGTTAGGTTTAGAGTAACGGTTAGGTTTAGGGTTTAGGTTAGGGTAAGGGTAAGGGTTAGGCTTAGGGTTAGTGTTAGGGTTAGGGTAAGGGTAAGTTTAGGGTTAGGGTTACGGTTAGGGTAAGGGTTGGATTTATGGTTAGGGTTAGGGTTAGAGTTAGGATTAGGGTTAGGTTTAGGGTAAGGGTAATGGTAAGGGTTAGAGTTAGGGTTAGGGTTAGGGCTTAGGGTTAGGATTAGGGTTAGGTTTAGGGTTAGGGTTAGGATTAGGAGTAAGGGTGAGGTTTATTGTTAGGCTTAGGGTTAGGTTTAGGGTTAGGGTTAGGGTAAGGGTAGGTATTAAGGTTAGGGTTAGGGTTGAGGTTAGGGATAGGGTTTGGGTTAGGGTTAGGGTTTGGGAAAGGGTACAGTTTAGGGTAAGTGTTAGGGTTATGGTTAGGGTTAGGGTAAGAATTATGTTTAGGGTTAGGGTTAGGGTTAGGTTTAGGGTTAGCGTTAGGGTTAGGGTTAGGGTTAGGATAAGGATTAGGGTTAGGGTAGGTTAGGGTAAGGGTTAGGTTTAGGGTTAGGGTTAGGGTTAGCATTAAGGTTAGGGTTAGGTTAAGGTAAGGGTAAGGGTTAAGGTTAGCGTTATGGTTAGGGTAAGGGTAAGGGTAAGGGTAAGGGTTAGGGTTAGGATTAGGATTAGGGTTAGGCTTAGGGTTAGGGTTAGGGTAAGGGTTAGGGTTTGGGTTAGGGATAAGTTTAGGGTTAGGGTTAGGGTTAGGGTTAGGTTAAGGGTAAGGGTTAGGGTTAGGGTTAGGGTTAGGGTAAGTGTATGGGTTAGGGTTAGGGTTAGGGTTAGGGTTTGGGTTACGTTAAGGTTAAGGGTTAAGGTTAGGATTAGGGTTAGGCTTAGGGTTAGGGTTAGGGTAAGGGTTAGTGTTAGGGTTATGTTTAAGGTTAGGGTTAGGGTTATGGTTAGGTTAAGGGTAAGGGTTAGGGTTAGGGTTAGGGTTATCATTAGGGTAATGGTTAGGGTTAGGGTTAGCATGAAGGTTAGGTTTAGTGTTAGGGTAATGGTAAGGGTTAGGTTTAGGGTTAGGGTTAGGGTTAGGTTAAAGGTAAGGGTTATGATTAATATTAGGGTTATGGTTATGGTTAGGGTTTGGGTTAGGGTAAGGGTAAGGATTAGGGTTAATGTTAGGGTTAGGGATTGGGTTACGTTAAGGGTAAGGGTTAGGCTTAGGATTAGAGTTAGGCTTAGGGTTAGGGTTAGGGTAAGGGTTAGGGTTAGGGTTAGGGTTAAGGTTAAGGTTAGGGTTAGGGTTGGGTTCGGTTAAGGGTAAGGGTTAGGGTTAGAGTAAGTGTATGGGTTAGGGTTAGGGTTAGGGTTTGGGTTAGGTTTAGGTTAAGGGTTAGGGGTAGGGTTAGGGTTATCGTTAGGGTAATGGTTAGGGTTAGGGTTAGCATTAAGTTTAGGTTTAGTGTTAGGGTAATGGTAAGGGTTAGGATTAGGGTTAGGGTTAGGGTTAGGGTTAGGCGTTAGGGTTTGGGTAGGGTTAGGGTTAGGAATAGGGTTAGGCTAAGGGTAAGGTTTAGGTTTAGGGTTAGGTTTAGGGTTAAGGTTATGGTTAGGGTTAGCATAAGGGTAAGGGTAAGGGTTAGGGTTAGGTTTAGGTGTTAGAATTAGGGTTGGTGTTAGGGTAAGGTTTAGGGTAAGGGTAAGGGTTAGGGTTAGGGTTAGGGGTTAGGGTTAGGGTTAGGGATAGGGTTAGGGATAGGGTTAGGGTAAGGGTAAGAGTAAGGTTTAGGGTTAGGGTTAGTGTTATGGTTAGGGTAAGGGTTAGCGTTAGGGTTAGGGTTAGTGTGAGGTTTAGGGTTAGGGTTATGGTAAGAGTTCGGGTTAGGGTTAGGGTTAGGGTAAGACTAAGGTTTAGGATTAATGTTATGGTTAGTGTTAGGGTTAGGGTTAGGGTTCGGTTTAGAGTTAGGGTTAGGTTTAGGGATAGGATTAGACTAAGGATAAGGGCTAGGGTTAGGTTAAGGGTTAGGGTTACGTTTAGAGTTAGGGTAATGGTAAGGTTTAGGATTATGTATAGGGTTAGCGTTATGGTTATGTTTAGGTTTAGGGTTAGGGTTAGGGTATGTGTAAGGTTTAGGATTAGGTTTAGGGTTAGGGTTGGGGATAGGGTAAGATTTAGGGTTAGGGTTAGGGTTAGGGTTAGGGTAAGGATTAGGGTTAGGGTTAGGGTAAGGGTTAGGGTTAGGGTTAGTATTAAGATAAGGGTTGGGGTTAGGGTAAGTGTAAGGGGTAGGGTTACAGTTAGGGTTAGGTTTAGGGTAAGGGTAAGGTTTAGATTTAGGGTTAGGGTTAGGGTTTGGGTAGGGGTAAGGGTTAGGGTTAGGGTTAGGGTAAGGGTAGGGTTAGTGTTAGGGTAAGGGTAACGTTTAGGGTTAGGGTTAGGGTTAGTGTTAGGGTTAGGGTATGGGTAAAGGTTAGGGTTAGGGTTAGGTTTAGGGTAAGGGTAAGGGGTAGGATTAATGTTAGGGTTAGGGTTAGGGTTAGGGTTAGGGTTAGGGTTAGCATAAGTGTAAGGGTTAGGGTTAGGTTTAGGGTTAGGGTTAGGTTTAGAGTAACGGTTAGGTTTAGGGTTTAGGTTAGGGTAAGGGTAAGGGTTAGGCTTAGGGTTAGGGTTAGGGTTAGGGTAAGGGTAAGTTTAGGGTTAGGGTTACGGTTAGGGTAAGAGTTGGATTTATGGTTAGGGTTAGGGTTAGAGTTAGGATTAGGGTTAGGTTTAGGGTAAGGGTAATGGTAAGGGTTAGAGTTAGGGTTAGGGTTAGGGCTTAGGGTTAGGATTAGGGTTAGGTTTAGGGTTAGGGTTAGGATTAGGAGTAAGGGTGAGGTTTAGGGTTAGGCTTAGGGTTAGGTTTAGGGTTAGGGTTAGGGTAAGGGTAGGTATTACGGTTAGGGTTAGGGTTAAGTTTAGTGATAGGGTTTGTGTTAGGGTTAGGGTTTGTGAAAGGGTACAGGTTAGGGTAAGTGTTAGGGTTATGGTTAGGGTTAGGGTAAGAATTAGGGTTTGGGTTAGGGTTAGGTTTAGGATTAGGGTTAGCGTTAGGGTTAGGGTTAGGGTTAGGGTAAGGATTAGGGTTAGGGTAGGTTAGGGCAAGGGTTAGTTTTAGGGTTAGGGTTAGGGTTAGCATTAAGGTTAGGGTTAGGTTAAGGTAAGGGTAAGGGACAAGGTTAGCGTTAAGGTTAGGGTAAGGGTAAGGGTAAGGGTAAGGGTTAGGGTTAGGGTTAGGATTAGGGTTAGGCTTAGGGTTAGGGTTAGGGTAAGGGTTAGGGTTTGGGTTAGGGTTAAGGTTAGGGTTAGGGTTAGGGTTAGGGTTAAGTTAAGGGTAAGGGTTAGGGTTAGGGTTAGGGTTAGGGTAAGGGTATGGGTTAGAGTTAGGGTTAGGGTTAGGGTTTGGGTTACGTTAAGGTTAAGGGTTAAGGTTAGGATTAGGGTTAGGGTTAGGGTAAGGGTTAGTGTTAGGGTTATGTTTAAGGTTAGGGTTAGGGTTAGGGTTAGGTTAAGGGTAAGGGTTAGGGTTAGGGTTAGGGTTATCGTTAGGGTAATGGTTAGGGTTAGGGTTAGCATGAAGGTTAGGTTTAGTGTTAGGGTAATGGTAAGGGTTAGGTTTAGGGTTAGGGTTAGGGTTAGGTTAAAGGCAAGGGTTAGGATTAATATTAGGGTTATGGTTATGGTTAGGTTTTGGGTTAGGGTAAGGGTAAGGATTAGGGTTAGGGTTAGGGTTAGGGATTGGGTTACGTTAAGGGTAAGGGTCAGGGTTAGGGTTAGTGTTAAGGTTAAGGTTAGGGTTAGGGTTAGGGTTCGGTTAAGGGTAAGGTTTAGGGTTAGGGTTAGGGTAAGGGTATGGGTTAGGTTTAGGGTTTGCGTTTGGGTTAGGTTTAGGGTTAGGGTTAGGGTTTGGGTAAGGTTAGGGTTAGGAATAGGGTTAGGGTAAGGGTAAGGTTTAGGTTTAGGGTTAGGTTTAGGGTTAAGGTTAGGGTTAGGGTTAGAAGGGTAAGGGTAAGGGTTAGGGTTAGCATTAAGGTTAGGTTTAGTGTTAGGGTAATGGTAAGGGTTAGGTTTAGGGTTAGGGTTAGGGTTAGGGTTAGGGGTTAGGGTTTGGGTAGGGTTAGGGTTAGGAATAGGGTTAGGGTAAGGGTAAGGTTTAGGTTTAGGGTTAGGTTTAGGGTTAAGGTTAGGGTTAGGGTTAGCGTAAGGGTAAGGGTAAGGGTTAGGGTTAGGGTTAGGTGTTAGAATTAGGGTTGGTGTTAGGGTAAGGTTTAGGGTAAGGGTAAGGGTTAGGGTTAGGGTTAGGGGTTAGGGTTAGGGTTAGGGATAGGTTTAGGGTTAGGGTTAGGGTAAGGGTAAGAGTAAGGTTTAGGGTTAGGGTTAGTGTTATGGTTAGGGTAAGGGTTAGGGTTAGGGTTAGGGTTAGTGTGAAGTTTAGGGTTAGGGTTATGGTAAGAGTTAGGGTTAGGGTTAGGGTTAGGGTAAGACTAAGGTTTAGGATTAATGTTATGGTTAGGGTTAGGGTTAGGGTTAGGGTTCGGTTTAGAGTTAGGATTAGGTTTAGGGATAGGGTTAGACTAAGGGTAAAGGCTAGGGTTAGGTTAAGGGTTAGGGTTACGTTTAGAGTTAGGGTAAGGGTAAGGTTTAGGGTTATGGATAGGGTTAGCGTTATGGTTATGTTTAGTTTTAGGGTTAGGGTTAGGGTATGTGTAAGGTTTAGGATTAGGTTTAGGGTTAGGGTTGGGGATAGGGTAAGATTTAGGGTTAGGGTTAGGGTTAGGGTTAGGGTAAGTATTAGGGTTAGGGTTAGGGTTAGGGTTATGGTAAGGGTTAGGGTTAGGGTTAGTATTAAGGTAAGGGTTAGTGTTAGGGTAAGTGTAAGGGGTAGGGTTACGGTTAGGGTTAGGTTTAGGGTAAGGGTAAGGTTTAGATTTAGGGTTAAGTTTAGGGTTTGGGTAGGGGTAAGGGTTAGGGTTAGGGTGAGTGTTAGTGTTAGGGTTAGGGTTAGGTTTAGGTTTAGAGTAAGGGTAAGGGTTAGGGTTAGGGTTAGGTTTAGGGTTAGGGTTAGGGTAAGTGTAAGGGTTAGGGTTAGGGTTAAGGTTAGGTTTAGATTTAGGGTTAGTGTTAGGGTAAGGGTAAATTTTAGGGTTAGGGTTACGGTTACGGTAAGGGTTAGGTTTATGGTTATGGTTAGGGTGAGCGTTTGGGTTAGGATTAGGGTTAGGGGTTAGGGTTAGGCTTAGGGTAAGGTTAAGGTTTAGGGTTAGGGTAAGGGTTAGGGTTAGGGGTTAGGGTTAGGGTTAAGGAGAGGGTTAGGTTTAGGGTTAGGGTTAGGGTAAAAGTTAGGCATAGGGTTATGTTTAGGGTTAGGGTAAGGGTAAGTGTTAGGGTTAGGTTAAGGGTAAGGGTTAGGGGTAGGGTTAGGGTAACAGAAATGTTTAGGGTTAGGGTTAGGGTTAGGGTTAGGGTAAGGGTAAGGGTTAGGGTTAGGGTTAGTGTTAGGTTTAGGGTTAGGGTTAGGGTAAGGGTAATGGTTAGGTTTAGGGTTAGGGTTAAGATTAGGGTTAGGTTTAGGATTAGGGTTAGGGTAAGGATTAGGGTTAGGGTTAGGGTTAGGTTTAGGGTTAGCGTAAGGTTAAAGGTTAGGGTTATGGGTAGGGTTATGGTTAAGGCTAGGTTTAGGGTTACGGATAGGGTTAGGGTAGGGGTAAGGTTCAGGGATAGGTTTAGGGTTAGGGTTAGGGAAAGGGTAAGGTTTAGGGTTAGGGTTAGGGTTAGGGTTAGGGTAAGGATTAGGGTTAAGTTTAGGGTTAGGGTAAGGGTTAGGATTAGGGTTATTATTAAGGTTAGGGGTAGGGTTAGGGTAAGTATAAGGGTTAGGGTTAGGGTTAGGGTTAGAGCAAGGGTTAGGGTTAGCGTGAGCATTAATGTTAGGGTTAGGATTAGGCAAGTGTAAGGCTTAGGGTTAGTGGGTTAGTGTTAGGGTTAGGGTAAGGGTAAGGCTTATGTTAGGGTTAGGGTTAGGGTAAGGGTCAGGGTGAGGATTAGGGTTAGGGGTTAGGGTTAGTGTAGGGTTAAGGGTTATGGTTAAGGTTAGGGTTAGGGTTAGGGTTAGGGTGAGGGTTAGGGTTAGGGTATGTGTAAGGGTTATGGTTAGGTTTAGGGTTATTGGTAGGGAAAGGGTAAGATTTAGGGTTAGGTGTAGGGTTAGGGTTACGGTTAGGTTTACAGTAATGGTAAGGGTTAGGGTTAGGGTTATGTTTAGGGTTAGGGTTAGAGTAAGGGTAAGGGTTAGGGTTAGGATTAGTGTTAGGTTTAGGGTTAGAGTTAGGCTAAGGGTAAGGGTTATTGTTAGAGTTAGGGTAAGCGTATGGATTTGGATTAATATTAGGGTTATGGTTAGGGTTACGGTTAGGGTTAGGGTTAGGGTAAGGGTAAGGGTAAGGGTTAGGGTTAGGGTTAGGGTAAGGGTAAGGTTTAGGGTTAGGGTTAGGGTAAGGGTTAGGGTTAGGTTCAAGGTTATGGTTAGGGTTAGGGTTAGGGTTAGGGAAACAGTAAGTTTTAGGGTAAGGGATAGAGGTAGGGTTAGGGTAAGGATTAGGGTTAGGGTTAGGGTTAGGGTAAGGTTGAGGAATAGGGTAAGGGTTAGGGTTAGCATTAAGTTTAGGGTTAGGGTTAGGGTAAGGGTAAGGGTTAGGTTTAGGGTTAGCGTTAGGGTTAGGGTAAGGGTTAGGGTTAGGGTGAGCATTAAGTTTAGGGTTAGGGTTAGGGTAAGGGTAAAGTTTAGGTTTAGGGTTAGGGTTAGGGTTAGGTATAGGGTTAGGGTAAGGGAAAGGATTAGGGTTAAGGTTAGGGTTAGGGTTAAAGTTAGGGTTAGGGTTAGATTTAGGGTAAGGATTAGGGTTATGGTTAGGGGTTAGGGTTTGGTTTGGGATAGGGTTAGGGTTATGGTAAGGGTAAGGGTTAGGGTTAGGGTTAGGGGTTAGGGTTAGGCTTAGGGTAAGGGTAAGGATTAGGGTTACGGTTAGGGTAAGGGTAAGGTTTATGGTTAGGGTTAGTGTTAGGATTAGGGTATGGGTAAGGGTTAAGGTTAGGTTTAGGGTACGGGTAAATGGTAGGATTAATGTAAGGGTTAGGGTTAGGGTTAGGGTTAGCGGAAGGGTAAGGATTAGGGTTAGTGTTAGTATTAGGGTTAGGTTCAGGGTAAAGTTTTGGTTTAGGTTTAGGGTTAGGGTAAGAGTAAGGGTTAGGGTTAGGGTTAGGTTTAGGTTTAGAGTTAGCGTAAGGGTAAGGGTTAGGGTTATGGGTAGGGTTAGGTTTAAGGCTAGGTTTAGGGTTACTGTTAGGGTTAGGGTACGGGTAAGGGTTAGGGATAGGTTTAGGGTTAGGGTTAGGGAAAGGGTAAGGGTTAGGGTTAGGGTTAGGGTTAGGGTAAGGATTAGGGTTATGGTTAGGGTAAGGGTTAGGATTAGGGTTAGTATTAAGGTTAGGGGTAGGGTTAGGGTAAGTGTAAGGGTTAGGGTTACGTTTAGGTTTAGGGTTTGGGTAAGGGTTATGGTTAGGGTGAGCATTAAGGTTAGGGTTAGGGTTAGGGTAAGTGTAAGGTTTAGCGTTAGGGGTTAGGTTTAGGGTTAGGGTAAGGGTAAGGTTTAGATTAGGGTTAGGGTTAGGGTTAGGGTAAGGGTTAGGTTTAGGATTAGGGTTAGGGGTGCGGGTTAGGGTGCGGTAAGGGTTAAGGTTAAGGTTATGGTTAGGGTTAGGTTTAAGATTAGGGTGAGGGTTAGGGTTAGGGTAAGGGTTAGGGTTATGGTTAGGGTATGTGTAAGGGTTAGGGTTAGGTTTAGGGTTAGGGTTAGGGAAATTGTCAGTCTTAGGTTTAGGGCTCGGGTTAGGGTTAGGGTTAGGGTTACGTTTAGGTTTAGGTTTAGAGAAAGGGTAAGGGTTAGGGTTAGGGTTAGGGTTAGGTTTAGGGTTAGGGTTAGGGTAAGGGTAATGGTTAGGTTTAGGGTTAGGGTTAAGATTAGGGTTAGGTTTAGGATTAGGGTTAGGGTAAGGATTAGGGTTAGGGTTAGGGTTAGGGTTACGTTTAGGGTTGGGGTTAAGGTTAGGGTTAGGGTTAGGGTAAGGGTAAGTTTTAGGGTTAGCTTTACGGTTAGAGTAAGGGTTAGGTTTATTGTTAGGGTTAGGATGAGCGTTAGGGTTAGGGGTTAGGGTTAGGCTTAGGGTAAGGTTAAGGGATAGGGTTAGGGTAAGGGTTCGGGTGAGAGGTTAGGGTTAGGGTTAAGGAGAGGGTTAGGGTTAGGGTTAGGGTTAGGGTAAAAGTTAGGCTTAGGTTCATGGTTAGTGTTAGGGTAAGGGTAAGTGTTAGGGTTAGGTTAAGGGTAATGGTTAGGGGTAGGATTAGGGTAATGGAAATGTTTAGGGTTAGGGTTAGGGTAACGGTTAGGGTTAGGGTTAGGGTTAGAGTTAGGGGTAGGTTTAGGGTTAGGGTTAGGTTAAGGGTAAGGGTTAGGGTTAGGGTTAGGGTTTGGGTTAGATTATGGGTAAGGGTTAGGGTTAGGGTTAGGTTTAGGGGTAGGGTTAGGTTAAGGGTAAGAGTTAGGGTTAGGGTTAGGGTTAGGTTTAGGTTTAGGGTCAGGGTAAGTAGTAGCGTTAGGGTTAGGGTTAGGGTAAGGGTAAGGGTTAGGTTTAGGTTTAGGGTTAGAGGTTAGGGTTAGGGTTAGCTTTAGGTTTAAGGTTAGGGTTAGGGTTAGGGTAAGGGTTGGGATTAGGGTTAGGTTTATGGTTAGGTTTAGGGTTAGGTTTAGGGTAAGGGTCAGGGTTATGGTAAGGGTAAGGGTTAGGGTTAGGGTTAGGCGTTAGAGTTAGGCTTAGGGTAAGGGTAAGGGTTAGGGTTAGGTTTAGGGTTAGGGTAAGGGTAAGTGTTAGGGTTATGGTTAGGATTAGGGTTACGTTTAGTGTAAGGGTTAGGTTTAGGGTTAGGGTTAGGGTAAGGGTAAGGGTAAGGGTTATGGTGAGGGTTAGGTTTAGAGTTAGGGTAAGGGTAAGGGTTAGGTTTATGGGTAGGGTTAGGGTTAAGGCTAGGTTTAGGGTTATGGTTAGGGTTAGGGTAGGGGTAAGGGTTAGGGTTAGGTTTAGGGTTAGGGTTAGGGAAAGGGTAAGGTTTAGGGTTAGGGTTAGGCTTAGGGTAAGGATTAGGGTTAGAGTTAGGGTTAGGGTAAGGGTTAGGATTAGGGTTAGTATTAAGGTTAGGGGTAGGGTTAGGGTAAGTGTAAGGGTTTGGGTTACGGTTAGGGTTAGGGTTATTGTAAGGGTAAGGGTTAGGGTTAGATTTAGGGTTAGGGTTTGGGTAAGGGTAAGGGTAAGGGTTGGGGTTAGTGTTAGGAGTAAGGTTAAGGTTACGTTTAGGGTTAGGGTAAGGGTAAGGGTTAGGGTTAGGGTTAGGATTAGGGGTTAGGGTTAGGGTTAGGGAAAGGGTAAGGTTTAGGGTAAGGTTTAGGGTTATACTTAGGGTTAGTGTAAGGATTAGGGTTAGGGTTAGGGTAAGGGTTAGGGTTAGGGATAGAGTTAGGGTTAGGTTTAGGGGAAGGGGAAGGGGAAGGATTAATGTTAGGGTTAGGGTTAGGGTTAGGTTTAGAGTTAGCGTAAGGGTAAGGGTTAGGGTTATGGGTAGGGTTAGGGTTAAGGCTAGGTTTAGGGTTACGGTTAGGGTTAGGTTATGGGTAAAGGTTAGGGATAGGTTTAGGGTTAGGGTTAGGGAAAGGGTAAGGTTTAGGGTTAGGGTTAGGGTTAGGGTTAGGGTAAGGATTAGGGTTAGGGTTATGGTAAGGGTTAGGATTATTGTTAGTATTAAGGTTAGGGGTAGGGTTAGGGTAAGAGTAAGGGTTAGGGCTACGGTTATGGTTAGGGTTATTGTAAGGGTAAGGGTTAGGGTTAGATTTAGGGTTAGGTTTTGGGTAAGGGTAAGGATTAGGTTTGGGGTTAGTGTTATGGTTAAGGTTAAGGTTAGGTTTAGGGTTAGGGTAAGGGTAAAGTGTAGGGTTAGGCTTAGGATTAGGGGTTAGGGTTAGGGTTAGGGTAAGGGTAAGGTTTAGTGTTAGGGTTAGGGTTTGGGTTAGGGTTAGGGAAAGTGTAAGGCTTAGGGTAAGTGTTAGGGTTATAGTTAGGGTTAGTGTAAGGATTAGGGTTAGGGTTAGGGTTAGGGTAAGGGTTAGGGTTAGGTTTAGGGTTAGCGTTAAGTTTAGGGTTAGGGTTAGGGTTAGGGTAAGGGTTAGGTTTAGGGTTAGGTGTAGGTTTAGGGTAAGGGTTAGGATTAGAGTTCGGGTTAGGGTAAGGGTTTGGGTTAGGGTTAGCATTAAAGTTAGGTTTAGGGTTAGGGTAAGGGTTAGGTTCAAGGTTAGGATTAGGGTAAGGGTAAGGGTTAGGGTTCGGTTACCGTTAGGGTTAGGTATAGGGTTAGGGTAAGGGTAAGGGTAAGGGTTAGGGTTAGGGTTAGGGTTGGGTCTGTGGGTTAGGGTTAGGTACGTAAGGGTAAGGTTTACGGTTATGGTTAGGGTTAGGGTTAGCATTAAAGTTAGGGTTAGGGTTAGGGTAAGGGTTAGGTTTAGGGTTAGGGTTAGGGTAAGGGTAACGGTTAGGGGTAGGATTAGTGTAAGGGGAAGATTTATGGTTAGGGTTAGGGTTAGTGTTAGGGTTAGGGTAAGGGTAAGGGTTAGGTTTAGGGTTAGGGTTAGGGTTAGTGTTAGGTTTAGGATTAGGGTTAGAATAAGGTAAGGGTTAGGGTTACGGTTAGGGTTAGGGTAAGGTTAAGGGTTAGGATTAATATTATGGTTATGGTTAGAGTAAGGGTTAGGGTTAGTGTAAGGTAAGGGTAAGGGTTAGGTTTAGGGTTAGGTTAGGGTCAGGTTTAGAGTTAGGATTAGGTTTAGGGTTAGGGTTAGGGTAAGGCTAAGGGTAGGGTTAGGGTTAGAGTTAGGGTTAGAGGAAGGGTATTGATTAGGGTTAGGGTTAGGGTTAGGTTTAGGTTTAGAGTAAAGGTTTGGTTTAGGGTTAAGGTTAGGGTTAGGGTTAGGGTTAGGTTTAGAGTAAAGGTTTGGTTTAGGGTTAGGGTTAGGGTTAGGGTAAGGGTAAGGGTGAGGGTTATGGTTAGGATTAGGGTTGCGTTTAGTGTAAGGGTTAGGTTTAGGGTTAGGGTTAGTTTAAGGGTAAGGGTTAGGTTGAGGGTTAGGTTTAGAGTTAGGGTAAGGGTAAGGGTTAGGTTTATGGTTAGAGTTAGGGTTAAGGCTAGGTTTAGGGTTATGGTTAGGGTTAGGGTAGGGGTAAGGGTTAGGGTTAGGTTTAGAGTTAGGGTTAGGGAAAGGGTAAGTTTTAGGGTTAGGGTTAGGGTTAGGGTAAGTATTAGGGTTAGGGTTAGGGTTAGGGTAAGGGTTAGGTTTAGGGTTAGTATTAAGGTTAGCGGTAGGGTTAGGGTAAGTGTAAGGGTTAGGGTTATGTTTAGGGTTAGGATTATTGTAAGGGTAAGAGTTAGGGTTAGATTTAGGGTTAGGGTTTGGCTAAGGGTAAGGGTTAGGTTTGGGGTTAGTGTTAGGGTTAAGGTTAAGGTTAGGTTTAGGGTTAGGGTAAGGGTAAGGGTTAGGGTTAGGGTTAGGATTAGGGGTTAGGGTTAGGGTTAGGGTAAGGGTAAGGTTTAGTGTTAGGGTTAGGGTTTGGGTTAGGGTAAGGGTTAGGGTTAGGGTTAGGGTAAGGGGTTAGGGTTAGTGTTCGGGTAAGGGTAAGGGATATGGTTAAGTTTAGGGTTAGGGTTACGGTTAGCGTTAGGGTAAGGGTTAGCGTTATGGTAATGGTTAGGGTTATGGTTAGGGTTAGGTTTAAGATTGGCTTAGGGTAAGGGTAAGGGTTAGGTTAGGGTTAGGGTTATATTTAGGGTAAGGGTAAGGGTTAGGATTAGGGTGAGGTTTAGGTTTAGGTTTAGGGTTAGGGTAAGGGTAAGGGGTAGGGTTAGGGATAGGGTTAAGGTTAGGTTTAGGGTTGGGTTAGGGTTAGGGTAAGGGTAAGGGTAAGGTTTAGGGTTAGGTTAGGGTTTGGGTTAGGGAACGGGTAAGGGTTAGGTTTAGGGTTAGGGTTAGGGTTATGGGTTAGGGTTAGGTTTAGGGTTAGGTTTAGGGTTAGGGTAAGGTTTGGGGTAAGGGTGAGGTTTAGGGTTAGGGTTAGTTTTAGGGTTAGGCTTAGGGTTAGAGTTAGGGTATGGGAAGGGTTTAGGTTTAGGGTTAGGGTTAAGTTTAGGGTTAGGGTTTGGGTTAGGGTTAGGGTTAGGAAAAGGGTAAGGGTTAGGGTAAGGGTTAGGGTTATAGTTAGGGTTAGTGTAAGGATTAGGGTTAGGGTTAGGTAAGGGTTAGGGTTAGGGTTAGGGTAAGGGGAAGGGGTAGGGTTAATGTTAGGGTTAGGGTTAGGGTTAGGGTTAGCGGAAGTGTATTGATTAGGGTTAGGGTTAGGGTTAGGTTTAGGTTTAGAGTAGAGGTTTGGTTTAGGGTTAGGGTTAGGGTAAGGGTAAGGGTTAGGGTTATGGTTAGGATTAGGTTTGCGTTTAGAGTAAGGGTTAGGTTTAGGGTTAGGGTTAGGTTTAGAGTTAGGGTAAGGTTAAGGGTTAGGTTCATGGGTAGAGTTATTGTTAATGCTAGGTTTAGGGTTACGCATAGTGTTAGGGTAGGGTTAAGGGTTAGGTTTATGTTTAGGTTTAGGGTTAGGGAACGGGTAAGGTTTAGGGTTAGGGTTAGGGTTAGGGTTAGGGTAAGGATTAGGTTTAGGGTTAGGGTTAGGGTAAGGGTTAGGGTTAGTATTAAGGTTAGGGGTAGGGTTAGGGTAAGTGTAAGGGTTAGGTTTACGGTTAGGGTTAGGGTTAGGGTAAGGGTAAGGGTTAGGTTTAGGGTTAGGGTTAATCTTTGGGTAAGTGTACAGCTTAGGCATAGGGTTAGTGTTATGGTTAGGGTTAAGGTTAGGTTTAGTGTTAGGTTAAGGGTAAGGGTTAGGGTTAGGGTTAGGATTAGGGGTTTGGGTTAGGTTTAAGGCAAGGGTAAGTTTTAGTGTTAGGGTTAGGGTTACTGTTTGGGTTAGGGTAAGGGTTAGGGTTAGGGTTAGGGTTAGTGTTTATCGTTAGGGTTATTGAAAGGGTCAGGGTAAGGGTTAAGGGTAGGGTTAGGATTAGGGTTAGGTTTAGGGTTAGGGTAAGGTTTAGGGTTAGGGTTAGGGTTAGGTTTGGGGTTAGGGTTAGGGTAAGGGTTTGGGTTAGGATTAGTGGTAACATTAAAGTTAGTGTTAGGGTTAGGGTAAGGGTTAGGTTTAGGGTTAGGGTTATGGTAAGGGTAAGGGTTAGGTTTAGGATTAAGGGTAGGGTTATGTATAGGGTTAGGGTAAGGGTAAGGGTAAGGGTTAGGGTTAGGGTTAGGGTTGGGGGTGTGGGTTAGGGTTAGGGTACGTAAGGGTAAGGGTTACGGTTAGGGTTAGGGTTAGGGTTGGCGTTAGGGTTAGGGTAAGTGTAAGGTTTAGGGTTAGGGTTAGGGTTAGTGTTAGCTTTAGGATTAGGGTTAGAGTAAGGGTAAGGGTTAGGGTTATGGTTAGGGTTAGGGTAAGGGTAAGGGTTAGGATTAATATTAGGGTTATGGTTAGAATTAGGGTTAGGGTTAGGGTTAGGGTAAGTGTAAGGGTAAGGGTTAGGGTTGGGGTTACGGTTAGGGTTAGGTTTAGAGTTAGGATTAGGTTTAGGGTTAGGGTTAGGGTAAGGATAAGGGTAGGGTTAGGGTTAATGTTAGGGTTTTGGTTAGGTTAATTGTAAGGGTTAGGATTAGGTTTAAGATTAGGGTTAGGGTTAGGTTTAGGGTTAGTGTTAGGTTTTGGATTAGGGTTAGGTTAGGGTAAGGGTTAGAGTTAGGGTTAGGGTTAGGGTAGGGTTAGGGTAAGGGTTAGGGTTAGGGTTAGGCTTAGGGTTAGGGTAAGGATTAGGGTTAGGGGTTAGGGTTAGGGTAAGGTTTAGGGTTAGGGTTAGGGTTAGGTTTGGGGTTAGGGTTAGGGTAAGGGTTTGGGTTAGGATTAGTGGTAACATTAAAGTTAGTGTTAGGGTTAGGGTAAGGGTTAGGTTTAGGGTTAGGGTTATGGTAAGGGCAAGGGTTAGGTTTAGGATTAAGGTTAGGGTTATGTATAGGGTTAGGGTAAGGGTAAGGGTAAGGGTTAGGGTTAGGGTTAGGGTTGGGGGTGTGGGTTAGGGTTAGGGTACGTAAGGGTAAGGGTTACGGTTAGGGTTAGGGTTAGGGTTGGCGTTAGGGTTAGGGTAAGTGTAAGGTTTAGGGTTAGGGTTAGGGTTAGTGTTAGCTTTAGGATTAGGGTTAGAGTAAGGGTAAGGGTTAGGGTTATGGTTAGGGTTAGGGTAAGGGTAAGGGTTAGGATTAATATTAGGGTTATGGTTAGAATTAGGGTTAGGGTTAGGGTTAGGGTAAGGATAAGGGTAGGGTTAGGGTTAATGTTAGGGTTTTGGTTAGGTTAATTGTAAGGGTTAGGATTAGGTTTAAGATTAGGGTTAGGGTTAGGTTTAGGGTTAGTGTTAGGTTTTGGATTAGGGTTAGGTTAGGGTAAGGGTTAGAGTTAGGGTTAGGGTTAGGGTAGGGTTAGGGTAAGGGTTAGGGTTAGGGTTAGGCTTAGGGTTAGGGTAAGGATTAGGGTTAGGGGTTAGGGTTAGGGTTAGTATTAAGGTTAGGTGTAGGGTTAGGGTAAGTGTAAGGGTTAGGGTTACGATTAGGGTTAGGGTTACGGTAAGGGTAAGGGTTAGGGTTAGGGTTAGGGTTTGGGAAAGGTTAAGGGTTAGGGTTACGGTTAGTGTTAGGGTTAGGGTTAAGGTTAGGTTTACGGTAGGGTTAGAGTTAGGGTTAGGTTTAAGTTTCGGTTAGGGTAAGGATAAGGGTTAGGGATAGGGTTAGAGTTAGGGTTAGGTTTAGGTTAAGGCTAAGGGTTAGAGTTAGGGTTAGGCTTAGGGTTAGGGTTAGGGTAAGGGTTAGGGTTAGGGTTAGGGTAAGGGTTAGGGTTAGAGGTTAGGGTTAGGGTTAGGGTTAGGGTTAGGTTAAGGGTAAGGGTTAGAGTTAGGGTTAGGCTTAGAGTTAGGGTTAGGTTTAGGGTTAGCCTTAGGGTTAAGGTTAGTGTATGGGTAGGGGTTAGGGTTAGGGTTATGTTTAAGGTTAGGGTTAGGGTTTGGGTTAGGGTTAGGGTTAGGGAAAGGATAAGGGTTAGGGTAAGGGTTATGGTTATGGTTAGGGTTAGGGTAAGGATTAGGGTTAGGGTTAGGGTTAGGGTTAGGGTAAGTGTTAGGGTTAGAGTTAGGGTTAGGGTTAATGTAAGGATTAGGGTTAGGGTTAGGGTACGGGTTAGGGTTAGGGTTAGCATAAACGTTAGCGTTAGCGTTAGGGTAAGGGTTAGGTTTAGGGTTAGGGTTAGGGTAAGGGTAAGGGTTAGGGTTAGGGTTACGGTTAGGGTTAGGTATAGGTTTAGGGTAATGTTAATGGTAAGGGTTAGGGTTAGGGTTAGGTTTGGGGGTGTGTGTTATGTTTAGGGTATGTGAGGGTAAGAATTACGGTTAGGGTTAGAGGTTAGGGTTAGGGTGAGGGTTAGAGTAAGGGTCAGGGTTAGGGGTAGGGTTAGGGTAAGGGTAAGGTTTTCGGATAGGGTTAGTGTTAGTGTTAGGGTTAGGGTAAGGGTAAGGGTTAGGGTTATGGTTATGGTTATGGTTAGTGTTAGGTTTAGGATTAGGTTAGGGTAAGGGTAAGGGTTGGGGTTAGGATTAGGGTTAGGGTTAGGTTTAGAGTTAGGATTAGGTTTAGGGTTATTGTTAGGGTAAGGGTAAGGGTTAGGGTTAGGGTTAGGGTTTTGGTTAGATTAATTGTAAGGGTTAGGGTTAGGGTTAGGGCTAGGATTAGGCTTAGGGTTAAGGTAAGGGGTAGGTTTAGGGTTAGGGTTAAAGTTAGGGTTAGGGTTAGGATTAGGGTAAGGTTAAGGGTAAAGGTTAGAGTTAGGGTTAGGCTTAGGTTTAGGGTTACGGTAAGGGTGAGCATTAAGGTTAGGGTTAGGGTTAGGGTAAGAGTTAGGGTTAGGGTTAGGGTTAAGGTAAGGGTTAGGGTTAGGGTTAGGGATGGGGTTAGGGTTTTGGTTAGGTTAATTGTAAGGATTAGGATTAGGGTTAGGGTTAGGATTAGGATTAGGTTTAGGGTAAGGGATAGGGTTAGGGTTAGGGTTAGGGTTAAGGTTAGGGTCAGGATTAGGTTAAGGGAAAGGGTTGGTGTTAGAGTTAGGCTTATCGTTAGGTTAAGGGTAAGGGTTAGAGTTAGGGTCAGGCTTAGGGTTAGGGATAGTTTAAGGGATAGGGTTAGGGTTAGGGTTATGGTTAAGGTTAGGGTCAGGGTTAGGTTAAGGGAAAGGGTTGGTGTTAGAGTTAGGCTTATCGTTAGGTTAAGGGTAAGGGTTAGAGTTAGGGTCAGGCTTAGGGTTAGGGGTAGGGTAAGGGATAGGGTTAGGGTTAGGGTAAGGGTTAGGGTTAGGGGTTAGGGTTAGGGTTAGGGTAAGGGTAAGCATTAGTGTTAGGGTTAGGTTTAGGGTTGGGGTTAAGGTAAGGGTTATTATTAGTTTAAGTGTAAGGCTTAGGGTTAGGGTTAGGGTTTGGTTTAAGGTTAGGGTTAGTGTAAGGGTCAGGGTTAGGTTTAGGGTTAGTGTTAGGTATAGGTTTAGGGCTATGATAAGGGTAAGGGTTAGGGTTAGCGTTAGGTTTAGGGTTAGGTTTAGAGTTAGGGTTAGGTTTAGGGTTAGGGTTAGCTTAAGGTTAAGGGTTAGGGTTAGGGTTAGGTTAGGGATAGGGTTAGGGTAATGGTAAGGGTTAGGGTTAGCTTTAGGTTAGGTTTAGGTTTAGGGTCCGGGTAAGTGTTATGGTTAGGTTTAGGGTTATGGTAAGGGTAAGGGTTAGGGTTAGGGTTAGGGTTACGGGTTAGGTTTAGGGTTAGTGTTAGGTTTAGGGTTAGGGTTAGGGTAAGGGCAAGGGTGAGGGTTCGGTTTACGGATAGGGTTAGGGTTAGTTTTAAGTTTAGGGTTAGGGTAAGGGTAAGGGTTAGGGTTCGGGTTCGGGTTAGGTTTAAGGTTAGGGTTAGGGTTAGGGTTAGGGTTAGGGAAAGGCTAAGTGTTAGTTTAAGGGTTAGCGTTAGGGTTAGGGTAAGGATTATGGTTAGGGTTAGGGTTAGGGTTAGGGTAAGGGTTAGGATTAGGTTTAAGGTTAGGGTTAGCATTAAGTTTAGGGTTGGGGTTAGGGTATGGGTAAGGGTTAGGTTTAGGGTTAGGGTTAGGGTTAGGGTAAGGGTTAGGGTTAGGTTGAGCATTAAGGTTAGGGTTAGGGTTAGCCTAAGGGTAAGTGTTAGGTTTAGGGTTAGGCTTAGGGTTAGGGGTTAGGGTTAGGGTTAGGGTTAGGTATAGGGTTAGGGTAAGAGTAAGGGTTGGGGTTAGGGTTAGGGTTAGGGTAAGGGATAGGGTTATGGTTAGGGGTTAGGGTTAGGATTGGTTTAGCGTTAGGGTTAGGGTAAGGGTTAGGTTTAGGGTTAGGGTAAGGGTAAGGCTTAGCGTTAGGGTTAGGGTTAGTGTTAGGGTTAGGGTATGGGTAAGGGTTAGGGTTAGGGTTAGGGTAGGGGTAAGGGTTAGGATTAATGTCAGGGTTAGGTATAGGGTTAAGGGTTAGCGTAAGGGTAAGGGTTAGGTTTAGGGTTAGGTGTAGGGTAAGGGTTAGGTTTAGGGTTAGGGTTAGGGTAAGGGTAAGGGTTAGGGCTAGGGTTAGGTTTAGAGTTAGGGTAAGGGTAAGGGTTAGGGTTATGGGTAGGGTTAGGGTTAAGGCTAGGTTTAGGGTTACTGTTAGTGGTAGTGTAGGGGTAAGGGTTAGGGTTACGTTTAGGGTTAGGGTTAGGAAAAGGGTAAGGTTTACGGTTAGGGTTAGGGTTAGGGTTAGATAAGGGTTAGGGTTAGGGTTAGTATTAAGGTTAGGGGTAGGGTTAGGGTAAGTGTAAGGGTTAGGGTTACGGTTAGGGTTAGGTTTAGAGTAAGGGTAAGGGTTAGGGATAAGGTAGGGTTAGGGTTTGGAAAAGGATAAGGGTTAGGGTTAGGGTTAGTGTTAGGGTTAGGGTTAAGGTTAGGTTTAGGGTTAGCGTTAGGATTAGGGTTAGGTTTAAGGTTGGGTTAGGGTAAGGGTAAGGGTTAGGGATAGGGTTAGGGTTAGAGTTAGGTTTAGGTTAAGGGTAAGGGTTAGGGTTAGGGTTAGGGTTAGGGTTAGGTTTAGGGTTAGGGTTAGGGTTTGGGTAAGGGTTATAGTTAGGTTTCTGGTTAGGGTAATGGTTAGGGTTGGGGTTAGGTGTAGGTTAAGGGTAAGGGTTAGAGTTAGGTTTAGGCTTAGGGTTACGTTAAGGGTAAGGGTTTGAGTTAGGGTTAGGCTCTGGGTTAAGGTTAGTGTAAGGGTTAGGGTTAGGGTTAGGCTTAGAGTAAGGGTTAGGGTTAGGGGTTAGGGTTAGGGTTAGGGTTAGGTTTAGGGTTAGGGTTAGGTTAAGGGTAAGGTTTAGAGTTAGGTTTAGGCTTAGAGTTAGGGTTAGGTTAAGGGTTAAGTTTAGGGTAAGGATACGGGATAGGGTTAGCGTTAGGGTTAGGTTTTTGCTTAGGTTAATTGTAAGGGTTAGGGTTAGGTTTAGGTTTAGGATTAGGACTAGGGTTACGGTAAGTGTTAGGGTTAGGGTTAGGGATAAGGTTAGGGTTAGGGTAGGGTTAGGGTTAGGTAAATGTAAGAGTTAGTGTTAGCGTTAGGCTTAGGGTTAGGTTAAGGGTAAAGGTTAGAGTTAGGGTTAGGCTTAGGGTTAGGGCTAGGGTAAGGGTTAGGGTTAGGTTTAGGGTTAGGGGAAGGGTTAGGGTTAGGTGTTAGGGTTAGGGTTAGAGGTAGGGTTAGGATTAGGTTTAGGGTTTGGTTAAGGGGTAGGGTTAGGGTTAGGGTTAGGGTTAAGTTTAAGGTTAGGGTTGGGTTAGGGTTAGGTTAAGAGTAAGGGTTAGAGTTAGGGTTAGGCTTAGGGTTAGGGTTAGGGTAAGCGTTAGCGTTAGGGTTAGGGTTAGGGTTTGGGTAAGGGTTAGAGTTAGGTTTAGGGTTAGGGTAAGGGTTAGGGTTGGGGTTAGGAGTAGGTTAAGGGTAAGGGTTAGAGTTAGGTTTAGGCTTAGGGTTACGTTAACGGTAAGGGTTAGAGTTAGGGTTAGGCTTAGGGTTAAGGTTAGTTTAAGGGTTAGGGTTAGGGTTAGGCTTAGAGTAAGGGTTAGGGTTAGGGGTTATGGTTAGGGTTAGGTTTAGGGTTAGGGTTAGGATTAGGGTTACGTTAAGGGTAAGGGTTAGACTTGGGTTAGGCTTAGGGTTTGGTTTAGGTTTAGGGTTAAGGTTAGGGTAAGAGTAAGGGTTAGGGTTAGGGTTAGGGTTAGGTTTAGGGTTTTGGTTAGGTTAATTGTAACGGTTAGGGTTAGGTTTAGGGTTAGGATTAGGACTAAGGTTAGGGTAAGGTTTAGGGTTAGGGTTAGGGTTAAGGTTAGGGTTAGGGTTAGGGTTAAGTTTAGGGTTAGGGTTGGGTTAGGGTTAGGTTAAGAGTAAGGGTTAGAGTTAGGGTTAGGCTTAGGGTTAGGGTTAGGGTAAGCGTTAGGGTTAGGGTTAGGGTTAGGGTTTGGGTAAGGGTTAGAGTTAGGTTTAGGGTTAGGGTAAGGGTTAGGGTTGGGGTTAGGAGTAGGTTAAGGGTAAGGGTTAGAGTTAGGTTTAGGCTTAGGGTTAAGGTTAGTTTAAGGGTTAGGGTTAGGGTTAGGCTTAGAGTAAGGGTTAGGGTTAGGGGTTATGGTTAGGGTTAGGTTTAGGGTTAGGGTTAGGATTAGGGTTACGTTAAGGGTAAGGGTTAGACTTGGGTTAGGCTTAGGGTTTGGTTTAGGTTTAGTGTTAAGGTTAGGGTAAGAGTAAGGGTTAGGGTTAGGGTTAGGTTTAGGGTTTTGGTTAGGTTAATTGTAACGGTTAGGGTTAGGTTTAGGGTTAGGATTAGGACTAAGGTTAGGGTAAGGTTTAGGGTTAGGGTTAGGGTTAAGGTTAGGGTTAGGGTTAGGGTTAGGGTTAGGTAAATGGTAAGGGTTAGTGTTAGGGTTAGGCTTAGGGTTAGGTTAAGGGTAAAGTTTAGAGTTAGGGTTAGGCTTAGGGTTAGGGTTAGGTAAGGGTTAGGGTTAGGTTTAGGGTTAGGGTAATGGTTAGGGTTAGGGGTTAGGGTTAGGGTTAGGGTTAGGATTAGGGTTAGGGTTAGGGTAAGGGTAGGGTTAGGGTTAGGGTTAGGGTTTGGGTGAGGGTAAGGGTCAGGATTAGGGATTAGGTTTAGGGTTAAGGTTAGGGTTAGGGTAAGGTTTAAGTTTAGGGTTAGGGTTAGGGTAAAATTTAGGTTTAGGGTTAGGGTTAGAGTTAGGGTAAGAGTAAGTGTTAGGGTTAGAGTTAGGGTTATGGTTCGGGTAAGGGTAACAGTTAGTGTTAGGGTTAGGGTTAGGTTTAGGATTGGGGTTAAGTTTAGGTTAGGGTTAGGGTAAGGGTAAGGGTAAGGGTTAGGGTTAGGGTAAGGGTTAGGTTTAAGGTTAGGTTTGGGTAAGGGTAAGGGTTAGGGTTAGGATTAGGGTAAGGGTAAGGATTATGGTTAGGTTTAGGGTTAGGGTAAGGATTAGGGTTAGGGTTAATGTTAGGGATAGGTTTAGGGTTAGGGTTAGGGTTAGGGTAAGGTTTAGGGTTAGGTTGAGCATTAAGGTTAGGGTTAGGGTTAGCCTAAGGGTAAATGTTAGGTTTAGGGTTAGGTTTAGGGTTAGGGGTTAGGGTTAGGGTTAGGGTTAGGTATAGGGTTATGGTAAGAGTAAGGGTTAGGGTTAGGGTTAGGGTTAAGTTTAGGGTTAGGGTTAGGGTAAGGGTAAGGGATAGGTTATGGTTAGGTTAAGGGTAAGGTTTAGCGTTCAGGTTAGGGTTAATGTTAGGGTTAGGGTATGGGTAAGGGTTAGGGTTAGGGTTAGGGTAAGGGTAAGGGTTAGGATTAATGTCAGGGTTAGGTATAGGGTTAGGGTAAACGTAAGGGTAAGGGTTAGGGTTAGGGTTAGGGTTAGGTGTAGGGTAAGGGTTAGGTTTAGGGTTATGGTTAGGGTAATGGTAAGGGTTAGGGTTAGGGTTTGGTTTAGATTTAGCGTAAGGGTAAGGGTTAGGGTTATGGGTAGGGTTAGGGTTAAGGCCAGGTTTAGGGTTACTGTTAGGGTTAGGGTAGAGGTAATGGTTAGGGTTAGGTTTAGGGTTAGGGTTAGGGAAAGGGTAAGGTTTAGGGTTAGGGTTAGGGTTAGGGTTTGGGTTAGGGTTAGGATTAGGGAAAGGGTAAGGGTTAGGGCAAGGGTTAGGGTTATGGTTAGGGTTAGGGTAAGGATTAGGGTTAGGGTTAGGATTAGCGTAAGCGTTAGGGTTAGGTTTAGGGTTAGCATTAAGTTTATGGTTAGGGTGAGGGTAAGGCTTAGGTTTAGGGTTAGGGTTAGGTTTATGGTAAGGTTTAGGGTTAAGGTTAGGGTTAGGGTAAGGGTTAGGGTTAGGGTTATGTTTAGCATTAAATTTAAGGTTACAGTTAGGGTAAGGGTTAGGTTTAGGGTTAGGATTAGGGTAAAGGTAAGGGTTAGGGTTAGGGTTATGGTTAGGGTTAGGTATATGGTTAGGGTAAGGGTAAGGGTAAGGGTTAGGGTTAGGGTTAGTGTTGGGGGTGTGCGTTAGGGTTAGGGTACGTAAGGGTAAGGGTTACGGTTAGGGTTAGGGGTTAGGGTTAGGGTTAGGGTTAGGGTAAGGATAAGGGTTAGGGGTAGGTTTAGGGTAAGGGTAAGGTTTAGGGTTAGGGTTAGGGTTAGTGTTAGTGTTAGGGTAAGGGTAAGGTTTAGAGTTAGGGTTAGGATTAGTGTTAGGTTTAGGATTAGGATTAGGGTTAGGGTAAGGGTAAGGGCTGGGGTTAGGTTTAGGGTTAGGGTAGGGTCAGGGTTAGGATTAATATTAGGGTTATGTTTAGGGTTAGGGTTAGGGTTAGTGTTAGGGTTAGGGTAAGGGTAAGGTTTAGGGTTAGGATTATGGTTAGGGTTTTGGTTAGGTTAATTGTAAGTGTTAGGGTTTGGGTTAGGGTTAGGATTAGGTTTAGGGTTAGGGTAAGGGGTAGGGTTAGGGGTAGGGTTAGGGTTAAGTTTAGGGTTAGGGTTGAGTTAGGGTTAGGTTAAGGTAAGGGTTAGAGTTAGGGTTAGTTTTAGGGTTAGGTTTAGGGTTAGGGTTAGGGTTAGGGTTTGGGTAAGGGTTAGAGTTAGGTTTAAGGTTAGGGTAAGGGTTGGGGTTGGGGTTAGGGGTAGGTTGAGGGTAAGGGTTAGAGTTAGGTTTAGGCTTAGGGTTATGTTAAGGGTAAGGGTTAGAGTTAGTTTTAGGCTTAGGGTTAAGGTTAGTGTAAGGGTTAGGGTTAGGGTTAGGCTTAGAGTAAGGTTTAGGGTTAGGGGTGGGGGTTAGGGTTAGGGTTAGGATTAGGGTTAGGGTTACGTTAAGGGTAAGGGTTAGAGTTAGGGTTAGGCTTAGAGTTAGGGTTAGGTTTAGGGTTAGGGTTAGGGTAAGGGTAAGGGTTAGGGTTAGGGTTAGGGTTAGGGTTAGGGTTTTGGTTAGGTTAATTGTAAGGGTTAGGGTTAGGTTTAGGGTTAGGATTAGGACTAGGGTTAGGGTAAGGATTAGGGTTAGGGTTAGGGTTAAGGTTAGGGTTAGGGTTAGGGTTAGGGTTAGGTAAATGGTAAGGGTTAGTGTTAGGGTTAGGCTTAGGGTTAGGTTAAGGGTAAAGGTTAGAGTTAGGGTTAGGCTTAGGTTTAGGGTTAGGGTAAGGGTTAGCGTTAGGTTTAGGGTTAGAGTAACGGTTAGGGTTAGGGGTTAGGGTTAGGGTTACGGTTAGGATTAGGGTTAGGGTTAGGGTAAGGGTAGGGTTAGGGTTAGGGTTAGGGTTTGGGTGAGGGTAAGGGTTAGGTTTAGGGGTTAGGTTTAGGGTTAAGTTTAGGGTTAGGGTAAGGGTTAGGTTTAGGTTAAAATTTAGGTTTAGGGTTAGGGTTAAGGTTAGGGTAAGAGTAAGTGTTAGGGTTAGAGTTAGGGTTATGGTTAGGGTAAGGGTAACAGTTAGTGTGAGGGTTAGGGTTAGGTTTAGGATTGGGGTTAAGTTTAGGGTTAGGGTTAGGGTAAGGGTAAGGGTTGAGTTAGGGTTAGGGTTAGGTTTAAGGTTAGGTTTGGGTAAGGGTAAGGGTTAGGGTTAGGGTTAGGGTAAGGGTAAGGTTTAGGGTTAGGTTTAGGGTTAGGGTAAGGTTAAATATTAGGGTTAGGGTTAGGGTTAGGTAAAGGGTAAGCGTTAGTGTTAGGGTTAGGTTTAGGTTTAGGGTTGGGGTTAAGGTTAGGGTTATTGTTAGGTTAAGGGTAGTGGTTAGGGTTAGGTTTATGGTTAGGGTTAGGGTTAGGTTAGGGTTAGGGTTGGGGTTAGGTTTAGGGTTAGGTTTAGGGTTATGGTTAGGGTAAGGGTAAGGGTTAGGGGTAGGGTCAGGGTATGGGAAAGGTTTAGGGTTAGGGTTAGGGTTAGGGTTAGGGTTAGGGTTAGAGTTAGGGTAAGGGTAAGGGTTAGGTTTATTGGTAGGGTTAGGGTTAAGGCTAGGTTTAGGGTTATTGTTAGGGTTAGGGTAGGGGTAAGGGTTAGGTTTAGGTTTAGGGTTAGGGTTAGGGAAAGGGTAAGGTTTAGGGTTAGGGTTAGGGTTAGGGTTATGGTACGGATTAGATTTCGGTTTAGGGTTAGGGTAAGTGCAAGGGTTACTGTTACGGTTAGGGTTAACGTTAGGGTAAGGGTAATTGTGAGGGTTAGGGTTAGAGATAGGGTGGGGTAATGGTAAGGGTTAGTGTTAGGGTTAGGGTTAAGGTTAGGTTTAGGATTTGGTTTAAGTTTGGGTTAGAGTAAGGGTAAGGGTTAGAGATAGGGTTATGGTTAGCGTTAGGTTTAGGTAGGGTAAGGGTTAGGGTTAGGGTTAGGGTTAGGGTTAGGGTTAGTTTTAGGGTAAGGGTAAGGGATAGCGTTAGGGTTAGGTTAAGGTTAGGGTTAGGGTTAGTGTAAGGGTAAGGGTAACGTTTAGGGTTAGGTTAGGGTTTGGGTTATTGAAAGGGTAAGGGTTAGGGTTAGCGTTAGGGTTAGGGTTAGGTTTACAGTTAGGGTTAGGTTTAGGGTTACGGTTAGGGTAAGGGTAAGTGTTAGGGTTAGGGTTAGGTTTAGAGTTAGGGTAAGGGTAAGGGTTAGGGTTAGGGTTAGGGTAAGGTTTAGGGTTAGGTGTTAGGGGTTAGTGTTAGGGTTATGCCAGGGTTAGGGTTAGGGTTATGGTTAGGGTTAGGGTAAGGGTAAGTGTTAGGTTTAGGGTTAGGGATAGAGTTAGTGTAAAGGTAAGGGTTAAGGTTAGGGTTAGGGTCAGGGTAAGTGTTAGGTTTAGGGTTAGGGATAGAGTTAGTGTAAAGGTAAGGGTAAGGGTTAGGGTTAGGGTCAGGGTAAGTGTTAGGGTTAGGGTTAGGGTAAGGATAAGGGTATGGGTTAGGGTTAGGTTTACGGGTTAGGGTTAGGGATAGGGTTAGGTTTAGGGTAAGGGTTAGGGTAAGGGTAAGTGTTAGGGTTAGTGTTGGGGTTAGGGTTAGGGTTAGGTTAAGGTTAGGGTTAGGGTAAGGGTAAGGGTTAGAGTTAGAGTTACGGTTAGTGTTAAGGTTAGGGTTAGGTTTAGGGTTAGGGTTAGGGTAAGGGTAAGTGTGAGGCTTAGTGTTAGGGTTAGGGTTAGGTTTAGGGTTAGGATTAGGGTTAGTGTTAGGGTTAGGGTAAGGGTTAGGATTAGGGTTAGGGTTAGGGTTAGCATTAATTTTAGGGTTAGGGTTAGGGTAAGGGTAAGGGTTAGGTTTAGGGTTAGGTATAGGGTTAGGGTTTGGGTTAGGGTAAGGTTTAGGGTTAGGGTTATGGTTAGGGTAAGGTTTAGGGTTAGGGTTAGGGTTAGAATTAAGGTTAGGGTTAGGGTTAGGGTAAGGTTTAGGTTTAGGTTTAGGGTTAGGGTTAGCGTTAGGGTTAGGAGTTAGGGTTAGGGTTATGGTTAGGTATGGTGTTAGGGTAAGGGTAAGGGTTAGGGTTAGGGTTAGGAATGAGTTTAGGGTTAGCGTTAGGGTAAGGGTAACGATCAAGTTTAGGGTTAGGGTTAGGAGTTAATTTAGGGTTAGGGTTAGAGTAATGGTAAGGTTTAGGGTTAGGGTTAGGGGTTAAGTTTAGGGTTAGTGTTAGTGTAAGGGTAAGGGTTAGGGTTAGGGGAAGGGTAAGGTTTCAGTTTAGGGTTAGGGTTAATGTTAGGGTTAGGTAAGAGTAAGGGTTAGGGTTAGGTATATAGTTAGTGTTTGGTTTAGGTTTAGGGTTAGGGTAAGGTTTAGGGTTAGGGTTAGGGTTAGGGTAAGGGTAAGGTTTAGGATTAATGTTAGTGTTAGAGTTAGGGTTAGGGTTAGCATAAGGGTCAGGGTTAGGATTAGCGTTACAGTTAGGGTTAGGTTTAGAGTTAGGGTTAGGTTTAGGGTTAGGGTTAGGGTAAGGGTAAGGGTAAGGGTTAGGGTTAGAGTTAGGTTTAGAGTTAGGGTAAGGGTAAGGGATAGGGTTAGGTTTAGGTTTAGGGTTAGGGTTAGGTTTAGGTTTAGGGTAAGGGTAAGGTTTAGGGTTATCGTTAGGGTTAGGGGTTAGGGTTAGGATTAGGGTAAGGGTAAGGTTTAGGGTTAGGGTTAGGGTAAGGGTTAGGGTTAGGGTTAGGGTCAGGGGTGAAGGTTAGGGTTAGGGTAAGGGTAAGTGTTAGGGTTAAGGTTAGGGTTAGGGTCAGGGTAAGGTTTAGGGTTAGGTTAAGAGTTAGGGTTAGGGTTAGGGTTATGTTTAAGGTTAGGTTTAGGGGAATGGTAAGGGTTAGGGTTAGGGTTAGGTTTAGGTTTAGGTTAAGCGTAAGGGTTAGGGTTATTGTTAGGGTTAGGGTTAGGTTTAGGTTTAGGGTAAGTGTAAGGTTAGGGTTAGGGTTATGGTTAGGGTTAAGGTTCGGTTAGGGTTAGGGTTAGGGTTAGGGTTAGGGTAAGGGTAAGGGTAATGTTTAGGGTTAGGGTTAGGGTTAGGTTTAGGGAAAGTGTAAGGGTTAGGGTTAGGGTTAGGGTAAGGATTAGGGTTAGGGTTAGGGTTATGGTAAGGGTTAGTGTTAGGGTTAGTGTTAGCATTAAGTTCAGGGTTAGGGTTAGGGAAAGGGTAAGGGTTAGGCTTAGGGTTAGGGTTAGGGTTAGAGTAAGGGTAAGGGTTAGGGTTAGGGTTAGGGTTAGGATTAGGGTTAGTGAAAGGGTTGGGGTTACAGTTAGGTTTAGGGTTAGGTTTAGGGTTAGGGTTAGGGTAAAGGTAAGGGGTCGTGTTAGGGTTAGGTTTTGGGTTAGGGTTAGGGTAAGTGTTAGGGTTAGGGTTAGTTTTAGGTTTAGGGTTAAGTTCTGGTTAGGATTAGGGTTAGGGTTAGGGTTAGGTTTAGGGGTAGGGGTAGGGTAAGGGTAAGGTTTAGGATTAGGTTTAGGGTTAGGGTTAGGGTTAGGTAAGGGTTATGGTGAGGTTTAGGGCAAGGGTAAGGTTTAGGGTTAGGGTTAGGGTTAGGTTTGGGGTTAGAGTTAGGGTAAAAGTAAGGGTTAGGGTTAGGATTAGGGTTAGATTTAGGGTTAAGACAAGGGTTAGGGTTAGGGTTAGGGTTAGGTTTGGGGTTAGGGTTAGGGTAAGGATAAGGGTTAGTTTTAGGTTTAGGGTTAGGTTTAGGGTTAGGGTTAGGGTTACGGTTAGGGTAAGGGTAAGAGTTAGGGTTAAGGTTAGGGTTAGTTTTGGTGTTAGTTTTAGGGTTACGGTAAGGATTAGGGTTAGAGTAAGGGTTAGGGTTAGGGTTAGGGTTAGGGTTAGTGTTAGGTTTAGGGTTAGGGTTAGGGTAAGTGTTAGGGTTAGGTTTAATGTTTGGGTCAAGGTTAGGGTTAGGGTTAGGATAAGGATAAGGTTTAGGGTTAGGGTTAGGGTTAGGGTGAGCGGTACTGTTAGGGTTAGTGTTAGGGGTTAGGGTTAGTGCTAGGTTATGGTAAGGGTTACGGTTAGTGTTAGGATTAGGGGTTAGGGTGAGTGTTAGTGTTAGGGTAAGTGTAAGTGTTTTGTTAGGATTTGGGGTTATAGTTAGGGTTAGGGTTAGGGTAACGGTAAGGGTTAGAGTTAGGGTTAGGATAAGGGTAAGGTTTAGGGTTAGGGTTAGGGATAGTGTTAGGGTTAAGGTAAGGTAAGGGTTAGCGTTAGGGTTAGGGTTAGTGTTAGGTTTAGGGTTAGGGTTAGGATAAGGGTAAGTGTTAGAGTTAGGGTTAGGGTTAGATTTAGAGTAAGGGTAAGAGTTAGGATTAATATTAGGGTTAGGATTAGAGTTAGGGTTAGGGTTAGGGTTAGGGAAAGGGTAAGGGTTAGGATTAATGTAAGGGTTAGTGTTAGGGTTAGGGTTAGGGTTAGTGTTAGAGGTAGGATTAGGTTTAGGTTTAGGGTGAGGGAAAGGGTAAGGTTTAGTGTTAGGGTCACGGTTGGGTTAGGGTAAGGATTAGGGTTAGGGTAAGGGTTAGGGTTAGGGTTAGTATTAAAGTTATTGTTAGGGTTAGGGTAAGTGTAAGGGTTAGGGTTATGGTTAGGGTTAGGGTTAGGGTAAGGGTAAGGGTTAGGTTTAGGGTTATGGTTAGGGTTTGGGGAAGGGTAAGGGTTAGGGTTAGGGTTAGTGGTACGGTTAGGGTTAAGGTTAGGTTTAATGTTAGGGTAAGGGTAATGTTTAGGGTTATCGTTAGGGTTAGGGGTTAGGGTTAGGATTAGGGTAAGGGTAAGGTTTAGGGTTAGGGTTAGAGTTAGGATAAGGGTTAGGGTTAGGGTCAGGGGTGAGGGTTAGGGTTAGGGTAAGGGTAAGGGTTAGGGTTAAGGTTAGGGTTAGAGTCAGGGTAAGGTTTAGGGTTTGGGTAAGGTTTAGTGTTAGGGGTAGGGTTAGGTTTAAGGTTAGGTTTAGGGGAATGGTAAGGGTTAGGGTTAGGGTTAGGGTTAGGTTTAGGGTTAAGGTTAAGGTTAGGGTAGGGTTAGGGTAAGGGTTTGGGTTAGGTTTAGGGTTTGGGTTAGGTTTAACTTTAGGGTTAGGGTAAGGGAAGGTTTAGGGTTAGGGTTAGGAAAAGGGTAAGGGTTAGGATTAGGTTTAGGGTTAGGGTCACGGTAAGCATTAGGGTAAGGGTTAGGGGTAGGGTTAGGATAAGGGTAAAGTTAAGGGTTAGGGTTATGGTTATGGTTAGTGTTAGGTTTAGGATTAGGTTAGGGTAAGGGTAAGGGTTAGGATTAGGGTTAGTGTTAGGGTAAGTGTAAGGTTTAGGGTTAGGGTTAGGGTTAGGGTTAGGTTTAGAGTTAGGATTAGGTTTAGGGTTATTGTTAGGGTAAGGGTAAGGGATAGGGTTAGGGTTAGGGTTAGGGTTTTGGTTAGATTAATTGTAAGGGTTAGGGTTAGGGTTAGGGCTAGGATTAGGCTTAGGGTTAGGGTAAGGGGTAGGGTTAGGGTTAGGGTTAAGGTTAGGGTTAGGGTTAGGTTTAGGGTTAGGTTAAGGGTAAGGGTTAGAGTTAGGGTTAGGCTTAGGGTTAGGGTTACGGTAAGGGATAGCATTAAGGTTAGGGTTAGGGTTAGGGTAAGAGTTAGGGTTAGGGTTAGGGTTAGGGTAGGGTTAGTGTTGGGGTTAGGGGTAGGTTAAGGGTAAGGGTTAGAGTTAGGGTTAGGCTTAGGGTTAGGTTAAGGCTAAGGGTTAGAGTTAGGGTTAGGCTTAGGGTTATGGTTAGGGTAAGGGTTAGGGTTAGGGTTAGGGTAAGGGTTAGAATTAGGGGTTAGGGTTAGGGTTAGGGTTAGGTTAAGGGTAAGGGTTAGAGTTAGGGTTAGGCTTAGAGTTAGTTTTAGGTTTGGGGTTAGCGTTAAGGTAAGGGTAAAGGTTAGGGTTAGGGTTAGGGATAGGGTTAGGGTTTTGGTTAGGTTAATTGTAAGGGTTAGGGTTAGGGTTAGGTTTAGGACTAGGATTAGGTTTAGGGTAAGGGATAGGGTTAGGGTTAGGGTTAGGGTTAAGGTTAGGGTTAGGGTTAGGGTTAGGTTAAGGGTAAGGGTTAGTGTTAGAGTTAGGCTTATGGTTAGGTTAAGGGTAAGGGTTAGAGTTAGGGTTAGGCTTAGGGTTAGGGTTAGGGTAAGGGATAAGGTGAGGGTTAGGGTAATGGTTAGGGTTAGGGGTTAGGGTTAGGGTTAGGGTAAGGGTAAGCGTTAGTGTTAGGGTTAGGGTTAGGTTTAGGGTTGGGGTTAAGGTTAGGGTTATTGTTAGTTTAAGGGTAAGGGTTAGGGTTAGGGTTAGGGTTTGGTTTAAGGTTAGGGTTAGTGTAAGGGTAAGGGTTAGGGTTAGGTTTAGAATAAGGGTTAGGTTTAGGGTTAGGGTTAGGGAAAGCGTAAGGTTTAGGATTAGGGTTAGGGTTAGGGTTATGGTAAGGATTAGGTTTAGGGTTAGGGTTAGGGTTAGGTTTAGGGTTAGTATTAAGGTTAGGTGTAGGGTTAGGGAAGTGTAAGGGTTAGGGTTACGATTAGGGTTAGGGTTACGGTAAGGGTAAGGGTTAGGGTTAGGGTTAGGGTTAGGGTTTGGGAAAGGGTAAGGGTTAGGGTTACGGTTAGTGTTAGGGTTAGGTTTAAGGTTAGGTTTAGGGTAGGGTTAGGGTTAGGGTTAGGTTTAAGTTTGGGTTAGGGTAAGGGTAAGGGTTAGGGATAGGGTTAGAGTTAGGGTTAGGTTTAGGTTAAGGCTAAGGGTTAGAGTTAGGGTTAGGCTTAGGGTTAGGGTTAGGGTAAGGTTTAGGGTTAGGGTTAGGGTAAGGGTTAGGGTTAGAGGTTAGGGTTAGGGTTAGGGTTAGGGTTAGGTTAAGGGTAAGGGTTAGAGTTAGGGTTAGGCTTAGAGTTAGGGTTAGGTTTAGGGTTAGCGTTAGGGTAAGGGTAAGGGTTAGGGTTAGGGTTAGGGATAGGGTTAGGGTTTTGGTTAGCTTAATTGTAAGGGTTAGGGTTAGGCTTAGGGTTATGACTAGGATTAGGTTTAGGGCAAGGGATATTGTTAGGGTTAGGGTTAGGGTTAAGGTTAGGGTTAGGGTTAGGGTTAGGTTAAGGGTAATGGTTAGTGTTAGAGTTAGGCTTATGGTTAGGTTAAGGGTAAGGGTTAGAGTTAGGGTTAGGCTTAGGGTTAGGGTTAGGGTAAGGGATAAGGTTAGGGTTAGGGTAAGAGTTAGGGTTAGGGGTTAGGGTTAGGGTTAGGGTAAGGGTAAGCGTTAGTGTTAGGGTTAGGGTTAGGTTTAGGGTTGGGGTTAAGGTTAGGGTTATTGTTAGTTTAAGGGTAAGGGTTAGGGTTAGGGTTAGGGTTTGGTTTAAGGTTAGGGTTAGTGTAAGGGTAAGGGTTAGGGTTAGGTTTAGAATAAGGGTTAGGTTTAGGGTTAGGGTTAGGGAAAGGGTAAGGTTTAGGGTTAGGATTAGGCTTAGGGTTATGGTAAGGATTAGGGTTAGGGTTAGGTTTAGGGTTAGGTTTAGGGTTAGTATTAAGGTTAGGGGTAGGGTTAGGGTAAGTGTAAGGGTTAGGGTTACGATTAGCGTTAGGGTTACGGTAAGGGTAAGGGTTAGGGTTAGGGTTAGGGTTTGGGAAAGGGTAAGGGTTAGGGTTACGGTTAGTGTTAGGGTTAGGGTTAAGGTTAGGTTTAGGGTAGGGTTAGGGTTAGGGTTAGGTTTAAGGTTGGGTTAGGGTAAGGGTAAGGGTTAGGGATAGGGTTAGGGTTAGGGTTAGGTTTAGGTTAAGGGTAATGGTTAGGGTTAGGGTTAGGTTTAGGGTTAGGGTTAGGGTAAGGGTGTTAGGTTTAGGGTTAGGGTTAAGGTTAGGGTTGGGTTAGGGTTATGGTTAGGGTAAGGGTAAGGTTAAGTGTAAGGTTTAGGTTTAGGTTAGGGTTTTGGTTAGGGAACAGGGTAAGGGTTAGAGTTAGGGTTAGGGTTATGGTTAAGGGTTAGGTTTATGGTAAGGGTTCGGGTAGGGGTAAGGGTAAGGTTTAGGGTTAGGGTTAGGTTTAGGGTTAGCCTTAGGGTTAAGGTTAATGTATGGGTAGGGGTTAGGGTTAGGGTTATGTTTAAGGTTAGGGTTAGGGTTTGGGTTAGGGTTAGGTTTAGGGAAAGGGTAAGGATTAGGGTAAGGGTTATGGTTATGGTTAGGGTTAGGGTAAGGATTAGGGTTAGGGTTAGGGTTAGGGTAAGTGTTAGGGTTAGAGTTAGGGTTAGGGTTAATGTAAGGATTAGGGTTAGGGTTAGGGTTAGGGTTAGGGTACGGGTTAGGGTTAGGGTTAGCATAAACGTTAGCGTTAGCGTTAGGGTAAGGGTTAGGTTTAGGGTTAGGGTTAGCGTAAGGGTAAGGGTTAGGTTTAGGGTTAGGTGTAGGGTAAGGGTTAGGTTTAGGGTTAGGGTTAGGGTAAGGGTAAGGGTTAGGGCTAGGGTTAGGTTTAGAGTTAGGGTAAGGGTAAGGGTTAGGGTTATGGGTAGGGTTAGGGTTAAGGCTAGGTTTAGGGTTACTGTTAGGGTTAGTGTAGGTATAAGGGTTAGGGTTACGTTTAGGGTTAGGGTTAGGAAAAGGGTAAGGTTTACGGTTAGGGTTAGGGTTAGGGTTAGATAAGGGTTAGGGTTAGGGTTAGTATTAAGGTTAGGAGTAGGGTTAGGGTAAGTGTAAGGGTTAGGGTTACGGTTAGGGTTAGGTTTAGAGTAAGGGTAAGGGTTAGGGATAAGGTAGGGTTAGGGTTTGGGAAAGATAAGGGTTAGGGTTAGGGTTAGTGTTAGGGTTAGGGTTAAGGTTAGGTTTAGGGTTAGTGTTAGGATTAGGGTTAGGTTTAAGGTTGGGTTAGGGTAAGGGTAAGGGTTAGGGATAGGGTTGGGGTTAGAGTTAGGTTTAGGTTAAGGGTAAGGGTTAGGATTAGGGTTAGGGTTAGGGTTAGGTTTAGGGTTAGGGTTAGGGTAAGGGTAAGGTTTAGGGTTAGGGTTATGGTTAAGGTTAGGGTTTGGGTTAGGGTTAGGGTTAGGATAAGGGTAAGTTTAAGGTTTAGGGTTAGGTTAGGGTTTGGGTGAGGGAATGGGTAAGGGGTAGGGTTAGGTTTAGGGTTATGGGTTATGGTTAGGTTTAGGGCTAGGGTTAGGGTAGCTGTAAGGGTGAGGTTTAGGATTAGGGTTAGGTTTAGGGTTAGGCTTAGGGTTAGGGTTAGGGTATGGGTAGTGGTTAGGTTTAGGGTTACTGTTAAGGTTAGGTTTAGGGTTTGGGTTAGGGTTAGGATTCGGGTAAGGGTTAAGGTTAGGTTTAGGGTTAGCATTAAGTTTATGGTTAGGGTTAGGGTAAGGCTTAGGTTTAGGGTTAGGGTTAGGGTTAGGATAAGGTTTAGCGTTAGGGTTAGGGTTAGGGTAAGGGTAAGGGTAAGGGTTAGGTTTAGGGTTAGTGTTGGGGATGTGCGTTAGGGTTAGGGTACATAAGGGTAAGGGTTACGGCTAGGGTTAGGGGTTAGGGTTAGGGTTAGGGTTAGGGTAAGGGTTAGGGTTAGGGTTAGGTTTAGGGTTAGGTTTAGGGTTAGGGTTAGGTTAAGGGTAAGGTTTAGATTTAGGGTTAGGTTTTGGGTTAGGGTTAGGGTAAGGATACGGGTTAGGGTTAGGGTTTGGTTAGGGTTAGGGTTTTGGTTAGGTTAATTGTAAGGGTTAGGGTTAGGTTTAGGTTTAGGATTAGGACTAGGGTTAGGGTAAGGGTTAGGATTAGGGTTAGGGTTAAGGTTAGGATTAGGGTTAGGGTTAGGGTTAGGTAAATGGTAAGCGTTAGTGTTAGGTTTAGGGTTAGGGTTAGGTTAAGGGTAAGGTTTAGAGTTAGGTTTAGGCTTAGAGTTAGGGTTAGGTTTAGGGTTAGGGTTAGGGTAAGGATACGGGTTAGGGTTAGGCTTAGGGTAAGGCTAAGTGTTACGGTTAGAGTTAGGGTTATGGTTAGGGTAAGGGTAAGAGTTAGTGTTAGGGTTAGGATTAGGTTTAGGATTGGGGTTAAGTTTAAGGTTAGGGTTATGGTAAGGGTAATGTTTAGGGTTAGGGTTAGGGTTAGGTTTAAGTTTAGGGTTAGGGTAAGGGTAAGGGTTAGGGTTAGGTTTAGGGTTAGGGTTAGGGTTAGGGTTAGGTTTAGGGTTAGGGTTAAGGTTAGGGTCAGTGTTAGGTTAAGGGAAAGGGTTGGTGTTAGAGTTAGGCTTATCGTTAGGTTAAGGGTAAGGGTTAGATTTAGGGTTAGGCTTAGGGTTAGGGGTAGGGTAAGGGATAGGGTTAGGGTTAGGGTAAGGGTTAGGGTTAGGGGTTAGGGTTAGGGTTAGGGTAAGGGTAAGCATTAGTGTTAGGGTTAGGTTTAGGGTTGGGGTTAAGGTTAGGGTTATTGTTAGTTTAAGGGTAAGGGTTAGGGTTAGGGTTAGGGTTTGGTTTAAGGTTAGGGTTAGTGTAAGGGTCAGGGTTAGGGTTAGGGTTAGTGTTAGGTATAGGGTTTGGGCTATGATAAGGGTAAGGGTTAGGGTTAGCGTTAGGTTTAGGGTTAGGTTTAGAGTTAGGGTTAGGTTTAGGGTTAGGGTTAGGTTAAGGGTAAGGGTTAGGGTTAGGGTTAGGTTAGGGATAGGGTTAGGGTAATGGTAAGGGTTAGGGTTAGCTTTAGGTTAGGTTTAGGGTTAGGGTCCGGGTAAGTGTTAGGGTTAGGTTTAGGGATATGGTAAGGGTAAGGGTTAGGGTTAGGGTTAGGGTTACGGGTTAGGTTTAGGGTTAGTGTTAGGTTTAGGGTTAGGGTTAGGGTAAGGGCAAGGGTGAAGGTTAGGTTTACGGATAGGGTTAGGGTTAGTTTTAAGTTTAGGGTTAGGGTAAGGGTAAGGGTTAGGGTTCGGGTTCGGGTTAGGTTTAAGGTTAGGGTTAGGGTTAGGGTTAGGGTTAGGGAAAGGCTAAGGGTTAGTTTAAGGGTTAGCGTTAGGGTTAGGGTAAGGATTATGGTTAGGGTAAGGGTTAGGATTAGGTTTAGGGTTAGGGTTAGCATTAAGTTTAGGGTTGGGGTTAGGGTATGGGTAAGGGTTAGGTTTAGGGTTAGGGTTAGGGTTAGGGTAAGGGTTAGGGTTAGGTTGAGCATTAAGGTTAGGGTTAGGGTTGGCCTAAGGGTAAGTGTTAGGTTTAGGGTTAGGTTTAGGGTTAGGGGTTAGGGTTAGGGTTAGGGTTAGGTATAGAGTTAGGGTAAGAGTAAGGGTTAGGGTTAGGGTTAGGGTTAGGGTAAGGGATAGGGTTATGGTTAGGGGTTAGGGTTAGGATTGGGTTAGCGTTAGGGTTAGGGTAAGGGTTAGGTTAGGGTTAGGGTTAGGGTTAGGGTTAGGGTTAGGGTAAGGGTAATGGGTTAGGGTTAGGGTTAGGATTAGGGTTAGGGTTAGGGTTAGGGTTATTGTAAGGGTAAGTTAGGGTTAGGGTTAGGGTTAGGGTTAGGTTTAGGGTTAGCTTTAGGGTTAGGTTTAGTGTAAGGGTAAGGCTTATGGTTAGGGTTAAGGTTAGGGTAGGCTTAAGGTTATGGAAAGGGTAAGGTTTAGGGTAAGGGATAGAGTTAGCGTTATGGTAAGGATTAGGTTTAGGTTTAGGGTTAGGGTTAGGTTTGGGATATGGTTAGGGTTATGGTAAGGGTAAGGGTTAGGGTTAGGGTTAGGGCTTTGTGTTAGGGTTAGGGTAAGGGTAACTGTTAGGGTTAGGGTTAGGGTAAGGGTAAGGTTTAGGGTTAGGGTTAGGGTTAGTGTTAGGGTTAGTGTAAGGGTAAGGATTAGGGTCAGGGTTAGGGTTAGGGTTCTGTTTAGAGTAAGGGTTAGGGTTAGGGTAAGGGTAAGGATTAGGGTTAGGGTTAGGGTTAGGTTTAGAGTTAGGGTAAGTGTAAGGGTTAGGTTTATGTGTAGGGTTAGGGTTAAGGCTAGGTTTAGGGTTACGGTTAGGGTTAGGGTAGGGGTAAGGGTTAGGGTTAGGTTTAGGGTTAGGGTTAGGTTTAGGGTAAGGTTTAGGGTTAGGGTTAGGGTTAGGGTAAGGGTTAGGATTAGCGTTAGTATTAAGGTTAGGGGTAGGGTTAGGGTAAGTGTAAGGGTTAGGGTTACGTTTAGGTTTAGGGTTTGGGTAAGGGTTATGGTTAGGGTGAGCATTAAGGTTAGGGTTAGGGTTAGGGTAAGTGTAAGGTTTAGCGTTAGGGGTTAGGTTTAGGGTTAGGGTTAGGGTTAGGGTAAGGGTTAGGGTTAGGTTGAGCATTAAGGTTAGGGTTAGGGTTAGCCTAAGGGTAAGTGTTAGGTTTAGGGTTAGGTTTAGGGTTAGGGGCTATGGTTAGGGTTAGGGTTAGGTATAGGGTTAGGGTAAGAGTAAGGGTTAGGGTTAGGGTTAGGGTTCGGGTAAGGGATAGGGTTATGGTTAGGGGTTAGGGTTAGATTGGGTTAGTGTTAGGGTTAGGGTAAGGGTTAGGTTTAGGGTTAGGGTAAGGGTAAGGCTTAGCGTTAGGGTTAGGGTTAGTGTTAGGGTTAGGGTATGGATAAGGTTTAGGGTTAGGGTAAGGGTAAGGGTGAGGATTAATGTCAGGGTTAGGTATAGGGTTAGGGTTAGCGTAAGGGTAAGGGTTAGGTTTAGGGTTAGGTGTAGGGTAAGGGTTAGGTTTAGGGTTAGGGTTAGGGTAAGGGTAAGGGTTAGGGCTAGGGTTAGGTTTAGAGTTAGGGTAAGGGTAAGGGTTAGGGTTATGGGTAGGGTTAGGGTTAAGGCTAGGTTTAGGGTTACTGTTAGGGTTAGTGTAGGTATAAGGGTTAGGGTTACGTTTAGGGTTAGGGTTAGGAAAAGGGTAAGGTTTACGGTTAGGGTTAGGGTTAGGGTTAGATAAGGGTTAGGGTTAGGGTTAGTATTAAGGTTAGGAGTAGGGTTAGGGTAAGTGTAAGGGTTAGGGTTACGGTTAGGGTTAGGTTTAGAGTAAGGGTAAGGGTTAGGGATAAGGTAGGGTTAGGGTTTGGGAAAGATAAGGGTTAGGGTTAGGGTTAGTGTTAGGGTTAGGGTTAAGGTTAGGTTTAGGGTTAGTGTTAGGATTAGGGTTAGGTTTAAGGTTGGGTTAGGGTAAGGGTAAGGGTTAGGGATAGGGTTGGGGTTAGAGTTAGGTTTAGGTTAAGGGTAAGGGTTAGGATTAGGGTTAGGGTTAGGGTTAGGTTTAGGGTTAGGGTTAGGGTAAGGGTAAGGTTTAGGGTTAGGGTTATGGTTAAGGTTAGGGTTTGGGTTAGGGTTAGGGTTAGGACAAGGTTTAGGGTTTAGGTTTAGGGTTTAGGGTTTAAGGTTTAGGGTTAGGTTAGGGTTTGGGTGAGGGAATGGGTAAGGGGTAGGGTTAGGTTTAGGGTTATGGGTTATGGTTAGGTTTAGGGTTAGGGTTAGGGTAGCTGTAAGGGTGAGGTTTAGGATTAGGGTTAGGTTTAGGGTTAGGCTTAGGGTTAGGGTTAGGGTATGGGTAGTGGTTAGGTTTAGGGTTACTGTTAAGGTTAGGTTTAGGGTTTGGGTTAGGGTTAGGATTCGGGTAAGGGTTAAGGTTAGGTTTAGGGTTAGCATTAAGTTTATGGTTAGGGTTAGGGTAAGGCTTAGGTTTAGGGTTAGGGTTAGGGTTAGGATAAGGTTTAGCGTTAGGGTTAGGGTTAGGGTAAGGGTAAGGGTAAGGGTTAGGTTTAGGGTTAGTGTTGGGGATGTGCGTTAGGGTTAGGGTACATAAGGGTAAGGGTTACGGCTAGGGTTAGGGGTTAGGGTTAGGGTTAGGGTTAGGGTAAGGGTTAGGGTTAGGGTTAGGTTTAGGGTTAGGTTTAGGGTTAGGGTTAGGTTAAGGGTAAGGTTTAGATTTAGGGTTAGGTTTTGGGTTAGGGTTAGGGTAAGGATACGGGTTAGGGTTAGGGTTTGGTTAGGGTTAGGGTTTTGGTTAGGTTAATTGTAAGGGTTAGGGTTAGGTTTAGGTTTAGGATTAGGACTAGGGTTAGGGTAAGGGTTAGGATTAGGGTTAGGGTTAAGGTTAGGATTAGGGTTAGGGTTAGGGTTAGGTAAATGGTAAGCGTTAGTGTTAGGTTTAGGGTTAGGGTTAGGTTAAGGGTAAGGTTTAGAGTTAGGTTTAGGCTTAGAGTTAGGGTTAGGTTTAGGGTTAGGGTTAGGGTAAGGATACGGGTTAGGGTTAGGCTTAGGGTAAGGCTAAGTGTTACGGTTAGAGTTAGGGTTATGGTTAGGGTAAGGGTAAGAGTTAGTGTTAGGGTTAGGATTAGGTTTAGGATTGGGGTTAAGTTTAAGGTTAGGGTTATGGTAAGGGTAATGTTTAGGGTTAGGGTTAGGGTTAGGTTTAAGTTTAGGGTTAGGGTAAGGGTAAGGGTTAGGGTTAGGTTTAGGGTTAGGGTTAGGGTTAGGGTTAGGTTTAGGGTTAGGGTTAAGGTTAGGGTCAGTGTTAGGTTAAGGGAAAGGGTTGGTGTTAGAGTTAGGCTTATCGTTAGGTTAAGGGTAAGGGTTAGATTTAGGGTTAGGCTTAGGGTTAGGGGTAGGGTAAGGGATAGGGTTAGGGTTAGGGTAAGGGTTAGGGTTAGGGGTTAGGGTTAGGGTTAGGGTAAGGGTAAGCATTAGTGTTAGGGTTAGGTTTAGGGTTGGGGTTAAGGTTAGGGTTATTGTTAGTTTAAGGGTAAGGGTTAGGGTTAGGGTTAGGGTTTGGTTTAAGGTTAGGGTTAGTGTAAGGGTCAGGGTTAGGGTTAGGGTTAGTGTTAGGTATAGGGTTCGGGCTATGATAAGGGTAAGGGTTAGGGTTAGCGTTAGGTTTAGGGTTAGGTTTAGAGTTAGGGTTAGGTTTAGGGTTAGGGTTAGGTTAAGGGTAAGGGTTAGGGTTAGGGTTAGGTTAGGGATAGGGTTAGGGTAATGGTAAGGGTTAGGGTTAGCTTTAGGTTAGGTTTAGGGTTAGGGTCCGGGTAAGTGTTAGGGTTAGGTTTAGGGATATGGTAAGGGTAAGGGTTAGGGTTAGGGTTAGGGTTACGGGTTAGGTTTAGGGTTAGTGTTAGGTTTAGGGTTAGGGTTAGGGTAAGGGCAAGGGTGAAGGTTAGGTTTACGGATAGGGTTAGGGTTAGTTTTAAGTTTAGGGTTAGGGTAAGGGTAAGGGTTAGGGTTCGGGTTCGGGTTAGGTTTAAGGTTAGGGTTAGGGTTAGGGTTAGGGTTAGGGAAAGGCTAAGGGTTAGTTTAAGGGTTAGCGTTAGGGTTAGGGTAAGGATTATGGTTAGGGTAAGGGTTAGGATTAGGTTTAGGGTTAGGGTTAGCATTAAGTTTAGGGTTGGGGTTAGGGTATGGGTAAGGGTTAGGTTTAGGGTTAGGGTTAGGGTTAGGGTAAGGGTTAGGGTTAGGTTGAGCATTAAGGTTAGGGTTAGGGTTGGCCTAAGGGTAAGTGTTAGGTTTAGGGTTAGGTTTAGGGTTAGGGGTTAGGGTTAGGGTTAGGGTTAGGTATAGAGTTAGGGTAAGAGTAAGGGTTAGGGTTAGGGTTAGGGTTAGGGTAAGGGATAGGGTTATGGTTAGGGGTTAGGGTTAGGATTGGGTTAGCGTTAGGGTTAGGGTAAGGGTTAGGTTAGGGTTAGGGTTAGGGTTAGGGTTAGGGTTAGGGTTAGGGTAAGGGTAATGGGTTAGGGTTAGGGTTAGGATTAGGGTTAGGGTTAGGGTTAGGGTTATTGTAAGGGTAAGTTAGGGTTAGGGTTAGGGTTAGGGTTAGGTTTAGGGTTAGCTTTAGGGTTAGGTTTAGTGTAAGGGTAAGGCTTATGGTTAGGGTTAAGGTTAGGGTAGGCTTAAGGTTATGGAAAGGGTAAGGTTTAGGGTAAGGGATAGAGTTAGCGTTATGGTAAGGATTAGGTTTAGGTTTAGGGTTAGGGTTAGGTTTGGGATATGGTTAGGGTTATGGTAAGGGTAAGGGTTAGGGTTAGGGTTAGGGCTTTGTGTTAGGGTTAGGGTAAGGGTAACTGTTAGGGTTAGGGTTAGGGTAAGGGTAAGGTTTAGGGTTAGGGTTAGGGTTAGTGTTAGGGTTAGTGTAAGGGTAAGGATTAGGGTCAGGGTTAGGGTTAGGGTTCTGTTTAGAGTAAGGGTTAGGGTTAGGGTAAGGGTAAGGATTAGGGTTAGGGTTAGGGTTAGGTTTAGAGTTAGGGTAAGTGTAAGGGTTAGGTTTATGTGTAGGGTTAGGGTTAAGGCTAGGTTTAGGGTTACGGTTAGGGTTAGGGTAGGGGTAAGGGTTAGGGTTAGGTTTAGGGTTAGGGTTAGGTTTAGGGTAAGGTTTAGGGTTAGGGTTAGGGTTAGGGTAAGGGTTAGGATTAGCGTTAGTATTAAGGTTAGGGGTAGGGTTAGGGTAAGTGTAAGGGTTAGGGTTACGTTTAGGTTTAGGGTTTGGGTAAGGGTTATGGTTAGGGTGAGCATTAAGGTTAGGGTTAGGGTTAGGGTAAGTGTAAGGTTTAGCGTTAGGGGTTAGGTTTAGGGTTAGGGTTAGGGTTAGGGTAAGGGTTAGGGTTAGGTTGAGCATTAAGGTTAGGGTTAGGGTTAGCCTAAGGGTAAGTGTTAGGTTTAGGGTTAGGTTTAGGGTTAGGGGCTATGGTTAGGGTTAGGGTTAGGTATAGGGTTAGGGTAAGAGTAAGGGTTAGGGTTAGGGTTAGGGTTCGGGTAAGGGATAGGGTTATGGTTAGGGGTTAGGGTTAGATTGGGTTAGTGTTAGGGTTAGGGTAAGGGTTAGGTTTAGGGTTAGGGTAAGGGTAAGGCTTAGCGTTAGGGTTAGGGTTAGTGTTAGGGTTAGGGTATGGATAAGGTTTAGGGTTAGGGTAAGGGTAAGGGTGAGGATTAATGTCAGGGTTAGGTATAGGGTTAGGGTTAGCGTAAGGGTAAGGGTTAGGTTTAGGGTTAGGTGTAGGGTAAGGGTTAGGTTTAGGGTTAGGGTTAGGGTAAGGGTAAGGGTTAGGGCTAGGGTTAGGTTTAGAGTTAGGGTAAGGGTAAGGGTTAGGGTTATGGGTAGGGTTAGGGTTAAGGCTAGGTTTAGGGTTACTGTTAGGGTTAGTGTAGGTATAAGGGTTAGGGTTACGTTTAGGGTTAGGGTTAGGAAAAGGGTAAGGTTTACGGTTAGGGTTAGGGTTAGGGTTAGATAAGGGTTAGGGTTAGGGTTAGTATTAAGGTTAGGAGTAGGGTTAGGGTAAGTGTAAGGGTTAGGGTTACGGTTAGGGTTAGGTTTAGAGTAAGGGTAAGGGTTAGGGATAAGGTAGGGTTAGGGTTTGGGAAAGATAAGGGTTAGGGTTAGGGTTAGTGTTAGGGTTAGGGTTAAGGTTAGGTTTAGGGTTAGTGTTAGGATTAGGGTTAGGTTTAAGGTTGGGTTAGGGTAAGGGTAAGGGTTAGGGATAGGGTTGGGGTTAGAGTTAGGTTTAGGTTAAGGGTAAGGGTTAGGATTAGGGTTAGGGTTAGGGTTAGGTTTAGGGTTAGGGTTAGGGTAAGGGTAAGGTTTAGGGTTAGGGTTATGGTTAAGGTTAGGGTTTGGGTTAGGGTTAGGGTTAGGACAAGGTTTAGGGTTTAGGTTTAGGGTTTAGGGTTTAAGGTTTAGGGTTAGGTTAGGGTTTGGGTGAGGGAATGGGTAAGGGGTAGGGTTAGGTTTAGGGTTATGGGTTATGGTTAGGTTTAGGGTTAGGGTTAGGGTAGCTGTAAGGGTGAGGTTTAGGATTAGGGTTAGGTTTAGGGTTAGGCTTAGGGTTAGGGTTAGGGTATGGGTAGTGGTTAGGTTTAGGGTTACTGTTAAGGTTAGGTTTAGGGTTAGGGTAAGGGTAAGGGTTAGGGCTAGGGTTAGGTTTAGAGTTAGGGTAAGGGTAAGGGTTAGGGTTATGGGTAGGGTTAGGGTTAAGGCTAGGTTTAGGGTTACTGTTAGGGTTAGTGTAGGTATAAGGGTTAGGGTTACGTTTAGGGTTAGGGTTAGGAAAAGGGTAAGGTTTACGGTTAGGGTTAGGGTTAGGGTTAGATAAGGGTTAGGGTTAGGGTTAGTATTAAGGTTAGGAGTAGGGTTAGGGTAAGTGTAAGGGTTAGGGTTACGGTTAGGGTTAGGTTTAGAGTAAGGGTAAGGGTTAGGGATAAGGTAGGGTTAGGGTTTGGGAAAGATAAGGGTTAGGGTTAGGGTTAGTGTTAGGGTTAGGGTTAAGGTTAGGTTTAGGGTTAGTGTTAGGATTAGGGTTAGGTTTAAGGTTGGGTTAGGGTAAGGGTAAGGGTTAGGGATAGGGTTGGGGTTAGAGTTAGGTTTAGGTTAAGGGTAAGGGTTAGGATTAGGGTTAGGGTTAGGGTTAGGTTTAGGGTTAGGGTTAGGGTAAGGGTAAGGTTTAGGGTTAGGGTTATGGTTAAGGTTAGGGTTTGGGTTAGGGTTAGGGTTAGGACAAGGTTTAGGGTTTAGGTTTAGGGTTTAGGGTTTAAGGTTTAGGGTTAGGTTAGGGTTTGGGTGAGGGAATGGGTAAGGGGTAGGGTTAGGTTTAGGGTTATGGGTTATGGTTAGGTTTAGGGTTAGGGTTAGGGTAGCTGTAAGGGTGAGGTTTAGGATTAGGGTTAGGTTTAGGGTTAGGCTTAGGGTTAGGGTTAGGGTATGGGTAGTGGTTAGGTTTAGGGTTACTGTTAAGGTTAGGTTTAGGGTTTGGGTTAGGGTTAGGATTCGGGTAAGGGTTAAGGTTAGGTTTAGGGTTAGCATTAAGTTTATGGTTAGGGTTAGGGTAAGGCTTAGGTTTAGGGTTAGGGTTAGGGTTAGGATAAGGTTTAGCGTTAGGGTTAGGGTTAGGGTAAGGGTAAGGGTAAGGGTTAGGTTTAGGGTTAGTGTTGGGGATGTGCGTTAGGGTTAGGGTACATAAGGGTAAGGGTTACGGCTAGGGTTAGGGGTTAGGGTTAGGGTTAGGGTTAGGGTAAGGGTTAGGGTTAGGGTTAGGTTTAGGGTTAGGTTTAGGGTTAGGGTTAGGTTAAGGGTAAGGTTTAGATTTAGGGTTAGGTTTTGGGTTAGGGTTAGGGTAAGGATACGGGTTAGGGTTAGGGTTTGGTTAGGGTTAGGGTTTTGGTTAGGTTAATTGTAAGGGTTAGGGTTAGGTTTAGGTTTAGGATTAGGACTAGGGTTAGGGTAAGGGTTAGGATTAGGGTTAGGGTTAAGGTTAGGATTAGGGTTAGGGTTAGGGTTAGGTAAATGGTAAGCGTTAGTGTTAGGTTTAGGGTTAGGGTTAGGTTAAGGGTAAGGTTTAGAGTTAGGTTTAGGCTTAGAGTTAGGGTTAGGTTTAGGGTTAGGGTTAGGGTAAGGATACGGGTTAGGGTTAGGCTTAGGGTAAGGCTAAGTGTTACGGTTAGAGTTAGGGTTATGGTTAGGGTAAGGGTAAGAGTTAGTGTTAGGGTTAGGATTAGGTTTAGGATTGGGGTTAAGTTTAAGGTTAGGGTTATGGTAAGGGTAATGTTTAGGGTTAGGGTTAGGGTTAGGTTTAAGTTTAGGGTTAGGGTAAGGGTAAGGGTTAGGGTTAGGTTTAGGGTTAGGGTTAGGGTTAGGGTTAGGTTTAGGGTTAGGGTTAAGGTTAGGGTCAGTGTTAGGTTAAGGGAAAGGGTTGGTGTTAGAGTTAGGCTTATCGTTAGGTTAAGGGTAAGGGTTAGATTTAGGGTTAGGCTTAGGGTTAGGGGTAGGGTAAGGGATAGGGTTAGGGTTAGGGTAAGGGTTAGGGTTAGGGGTTAGGGTTAGGGTTAGGGTAAGGGTAAGCATTAGTGTTAGGGTTAGGTTTAGGGTTGGGGTTAAGGTTAGGGTTATTGTTAGTTTAAGGGTAAGGGTTAGGGTTAGGGTTAGGGTTTGGTTTAAGGTTAGGGTTAGTGTAAGGGTCAGGGTTAGGGTTAGGGTTAGTGTTAGGTATAGGGTTCGGGCTATGATAAGGGTAAGGGTTAGGGTTAGCGTTAGGTTTAGGGTTAGGTTTAGAGTTAGGGTTAGGTTTAGGGTTAGGGTTAGGTTAAGGGTAAGGGTTAGGGTTAGGGTTAGGTTAGGGATAGGGTTAGGGTAATGGTAAGGGTTAGGGTTAGCTTTAGGTTAGGTTTAGGGTTAGGGTCCGGGTAAGTGTTAGGGTTAGGTTTAGGGATATGGTAAGGGTAAGGGTTAGGGTTAGGGTTAGGGTTACGGGTTAGGTTTAGGGTTAGTGTTAGGTTTAGGGTTAGGGTTAGGGTAAGGGCAAGGGTGAAGGTTAGGTTTACGGATAGGGTTAGGGTTAGTTTTAAGTTTAGGGTTAGGGTAAGGGTAAGGGTTAGGGTTCGGGTTCGGGTTAGGTTTAAGGTTAGGGTTAGGGTTAGGGTTAGGGTTAGGGAAAGGCTAAGGGTTAGTTTAAGGGTTAGCGTTAGGGTTAGGGTAAGGATTATGGTTAGGGTAAGGGTTAGGATTAGGTTTAGGGTTAGGGTTAGCATTAAGTTTAGGGTTGGGGTTAGGGTATGGGTAAGGGTTAGGTTTAGGGTTAGGGTTAGGGTTAGGGTAAGGGTTAGGGTTAGGTTGAGCATTAAGGTTAGGGTTAGGGTTGGCCTAAGGGTAAGTGTTAGGTTTAGGGTTAGGTTTAGGGTTAGGGGTTAGGGTTAGGGTTAGGGTTAGGTATAGAGTTAGGGTAAGAGTAAGGGTTAGGGTTAGGGTTAGGGTTAGGGTAAGGGATAGGGTTATGGTTAGAGGTTAGGGTTAGGATTGGGTTAGCGTTAGGGTTAGGGTAAGGGTTAGGTTAGGGTTAGGGTTAGGGTTAGGGTTAGGGTAAGGGTAATGGGTTAGGGTTAGGGTTAGGATTAGGGTTAGGGTTAGGGTTAGGGTTATTGTAAGGGTAAGTTAGGGTTAGGGTTAGGGTTAGGGTTAGGTTTAGGGTTAGCTTTAGGGTTAGGTTTAGTGTAAGGGTAAGGCTTATGGTTAGGGTTAAGGTTAGGGTAGGCTTAAGGTTATGGAAAGGGTAAGGTTTAGGGTAAGGGATAGAGTTAGCGTTATGGTAAGGATTAGGTTTAGGTTTAGGGTTAGGGTTAGGTTTGGGATATGGTTAGGGTTATGGTAAGGGTAAGGGTTAGGGTTAGGGTTAGGGCTTTGTGTTAGGGTTAGGGTAAGGGTAACTGTTAGGGTTAGGGTTAGGGTAAGGGTAAGGTTTAGGGTTAGGGTTAGGGTTAGTGTTAGGGTTAGTGTAAGGGTAAGGATTAGGGTCAGGGTTAGGGTTAGGGTTCTGTTTAGAGTAAGGGTTAGGGTTAGGGTAAGGGTAAGGATTAGGGTTAGGGTTAGGGTTAGGTTTAGAGTTAGGGTAAGTGTAAGGGTTAGGTTTATGTGTAGGGTTAGGGTTAAGGCTAGGTTTAGGGTTACGGTTAGGGTTAGGGTAGGGGTAAGGGTTAGGGTTAGGTTTAGGGTTAGGGTTAGGTTTAGGGTAAGGTTTAGGGTTAGGGTTAGGGTTAGGGTAAGGGTTAGGATTAGCGTTAGTATTAAGGTTAGGGGTAGGGTTAGGGTAAGTGTAAGGGTTAGGGTTACAGTTAGGTTTAGGGTTATTGTAAGGGTAAGGGTTAGGGTTAGAGTTAGGGTTAGGGTTTGGGTAAGGATAAGGGTTAGGGTTAGGGTTAGTGTTAGGGTTAAGGTTAAGGTAAGGTTTAGGGTTAGTTTAAGGGTAAGGGTTAGGTTTAGGGTTAGCATTAGGGGCTAGGATTATGGTTATAGTAAGGGTAAGTTTTAGTGTTAGGGTTAGAGTATGATTTGGATTAGGGTAAGGGTTAGGGTTAGGGTTAGGGTTAGGATTAGCATTAGTATTAAGGTTAGGGGTAGGGTTAGGGTACGTGTAAGGGTTAGGGTTACAGTTAGGGTTAGGGTTATTGTAAGGGTAAGGGTTAGGGTTAGAGTTAGGGTTAGGGTTTGCGTAAGGGTAAGGTTAGGGTTAGGGTTAGGGTTAGTGTTAGGGTAAGGTTAAGGTAAGGTTTAGGGTTAGTTTAAGGGTAAGGGTTAGGTTTAGGGTTAGCATTAGTGGTTAGGATTAGGGTTATGGTAAGGGTAAGTTTTAGTGTTAGGGTTAGAGTATGATTCGGGTTAGGGTAAGGGTTAGGGTTAGGGTTAGTGGTTAGGGTTAGGGTTAGTGTAAGGGTAAGTGTTATGTTTCATGTTAGGGTTAGGGTTAGGGTTAGCGTTAGTGTAAGGGTTAGTTTTAGGGTAAGGGTTAGGGTTATGGTTAGGGTTAGGGTTAGGTTTCAGGTTGGTTTAGGGTAAGGGTAAGGTTTAGGGTTAGGGTTAGGGTTAAGGTTAGGTTTATGGTAAGGGTAAGGGTTAGGGTTAGGATTAGGGTTAGGTTTAGGGTTAGGGTTAGAGTAAAAGTAAGGGTTAGGGTTAGGGTTAGGGTTAGGGTTAAGGTTAGGGTTATGTTTAGGGTTAGGGTTAGGCTTAGGATAAGGTTAAGGGTAAGGCTTAGGGTTAGGGTTAGGGTTAGGTTTAGGGAAATGGTAAGGGTTAGGGTTAGGGTAAGGATTAGGGTTAGGGTTAGTGTTAGGTTTAGGGTTGGGGTTAAGGTTAGGGTTAGGGTTAGGGTAAGGGTAAGTTTTAGGGTTAGGGTTACCGTTAGGTAAGGGTTAGGTTTATGGTTAGGGTTAGGGTGAGCGTTAGGGTTAGGATAAGGGTTAGGGGTTAAGTTTGGCTTAGGGTAAGGTTAAGTATTAGGGTTAGGGTTAGGGTTATGGCAATTGTTATGGTTAGGGGTTAGGGTTATTGTTAAGGACAGGGTTAGGGATAGTGTTAGGGTTAGGGTAAGGGTAAGTGTTAGGTTTATGGTTAGGGTTAGTGTTAGGTTTAGGATTAGGGTTAGGGTAAGGGTAAGGGTTGGGGTTAGGGTTAGGGTTAGGGTAAGGGTAAGGGTTAGGATTTATATTAGGGTTATGGTTATGGTTAGGGTTAGGGTTAGTGTTAGGGTAAGGGTAAGAGTTAGGGTTAAGGTTAGGATTAGGGTTAGGATTAGAGTTAGGATTAGTTTAGGGATAGGCTTAGGGTAAGGGTAAGGGTTAGGTTTAGGGTTAGGGTTAGGGTTTTGGTTAGATTAATTGCAAGGGTTAAGGTTAGGGTTAGGGTTCTGATTAGGTTTAGGGTTAGGGTAAGGGTTAGGGTTAGGGTTAGGGTTAAGGTTAGGGTTAGGGTTAGGGTTAGGTTAAGGGTAAGGGTTAGAGTTAGGGTTAGGCTTATTTTTAGGGTTAGGGTAAGTGTTAGCATTAGGTTTAGGGTTCGGTTTAGGGTTAGGGTAAGGGTTAGGGTTAGAGTTAGGGTTAGGGTAAGGGTTAGGTTTGGGGTTAGGGGGAGTTTAAGGCTAAGAATAGAGTTAGGGTTAGGCTTAGGGTTAGGCTTAGGCTAAGGGTTAGGGTTAGGGTTAGGGTTCGGGTAAGGGTTAGGTTAGGGGTTAGGGTTAGGGTTAGGGTTAGACTTAGGATTAGGGTTAGGGTTAGGTTAAGGGTAAGGATTACAGTAAGGGTTAGGCTTAGAGTTAAGGTTAGGTTTAGGGTTAGGGTTAGGGTAAGCGTAAGGTTAGGGGTAGGGTTAGGTTAAGGGTAAGGTTTAGGGTTAGGGTTAGGGTTAGGGTTAGGGTTAGGTTTGGGATAGGGTTAGGGTTATGGTAAGGGTAAGGGTTAGGGTTAGGGTTAGGGCTTTGGGTTAGGGTTAGGGTAATGGTAAGTGTTAGGGTTAGGGTTAGGGTAAGGTTAAGGTTTAGGGTTAGGGTTAGGGTTAGTGTAAGGGTTAGTGTAAGGGTAAGGATTAGGGTTAAGGTTAGGGTTAGGGTTCTGTTTAGAGTAAGGGTTAGGGTTAGGGTTAGGGTTAGGGTAAGAGTAAGGATTAGGGTTAGGGTTAGGGTTAGTTTTAGAGTTAGGTTAAGTGTAAGGGTTAGGTTTATGGGTAGGGTTAGGGTTAAGGCTAGGTTTAGGGTTACGGTTAGGGTTAGGGTAGGGGTAAGGGTTAGGGTTAGGTTTAGCGTTAGGGTTAGGTTTAGGGTAAGGTTTAGGGTTAGGGTTAGGGTTAGGGTAAGGGTTAGGATTAGCGTTAGTATTAAGGTTAGAGGTAGGATTATGGCAAGTGGAAGGGTTAGGGTTACAGTTAGGGTTAGGTTTATTGTAAGGGTAAGGGTTAGGGTTAGAGTTAGGGTTAGGGTTTGGGTAAGGGTAAGGGTTAGGGTTAGGGTTAGTGTTAGGGTTAAGGTTAAGGTAAGGTTTAGGGTTAGTGTAAGGGTAAGGGTTAGGGTTACGGTTAGCATTAGGGGCTAGGATTAGGGTTATGGTAAGGGTAAGTTTTAGTGTTAGGGTTAGAGTATGATTTGGATTAGGGTAAGTGTTAGGGTTAGGGTTAGGGTTAGGATTAGCGTTAGTATTAAGGTTAGGGGTAGGGTTAGGGTAAGTGTAAGGGTTAGGGTTACAGTTAGGGTTAGGGTTATTGTAAGGGTAAGTGTTAGGGTTAGAGTTAGGGTTAGGGTTTAGGTAAGGGTAAGGGTTAGGGTTAGGGTTAGTGTTAGGGTTAAGGTTAAGGTAAGGTTTAGGGTTAGTGTAAGGGTAAGGGTTAGGGTTAGGGTTAGCATTAGTGGTTAGGATTAGGGTTATGGTAAGGGTAAGTTTTAGTGTTAGGGTTAGAGTATGATTTGGGTTAGGGTAAGGGTTAGGGTTAGGGTTAGGGTTAGTGGTTATGGTTAGGGTTAGTGTAAGGGTAAGTGTTATGTTTCAGGTTAGGGTTAGGGTTAGGGTTAGCGTTAGTGTAAGGGTTAGTTTTAGGGTAAGGGTTAGGGTTATGGTTAGGGTTAGGGTTAGGTTTCAGGTTGGTTTAGGGTGAGGGTAAGGTTTAGGGTTAGGGTTAGGGTTAAGGTTAGGTTTAGGGTAAGGGTAAGGGTTAGGGTTAGGATTAGGTTTAGGTTTAGGGTTAGGGTTAGAGTATGAGTAAGGGTTAGGGTTAGGGTTAGGGTTAGGGTTAGGGTTAAGGTTAGGGTTATGTTTAGGGTTAGGGTTAGGCTTAGGTTAAGGTTAAGGGTAAGGCTTAGGGTTAGGGTTAGGGTTAGGGTTAGGGAAATGGTTAGGATTAGGGTTAGGGTTAGGGTAAGGGTTAGGGTAAGGATTAGGGTTAGGGTTAGTGTTAGGTTTAGGGTTGGGGTTAAGGTTAGGGTTAGGGTTAGGGTAAGGGTAAGTTTTAGGGTTAGGGTTACCGTTAGGTAAGCGTAAGGTTTATGGTTAGGGTTAGGGTGAGCGTTAGGGTTAGGATAAGGGTTAGGGGTTAAGGTTAGGCTTAGGGTAAGGTTAAGTATTAGGGTTAGGGTTAGGGTTATGGCAATTGTTATGGTTAGGGGTTAGGGTTATTGTTAAGGACAGGGGTAGGGTTAGTGTTAGGGTTAGGGTAAGGGTAAGTGTTAGGTTTATGGTTAGGGTTAGTGTTAGGTTTAGGATTAGGGTTAGGGTAAGGGTAAGGGTTGGGGTTAGGTTTAGGGTTAGGGTAAGGGTAAGGGTTAGGATTTATATTAGTGTTATGGTTATGGTTAGGGTTAGGGTTAGTGTTAGGGTAAGGGTAAGAGTTAGGGTTAAGGTTAGGATTAGGGTTAGGATTAGAGTTAGGATTAGTTTAGGGATAGGGTTAGGGTAAGGGTAAGGGTTAGGTTTAGGGTTAGGGTTAGGGTTTTGGTTAGAGTAATTGCAAGGGTTAAGGTTAGGGTTAGGGTTCTGATTAGGTTTAGGGTTAGGGTAAGGGTTACGGTTAGGGTTAGGGTTAAGGTTAGGGTTAGGGTTAGGGTTAGGTTAAGGGTAAGGGTTAGAGTTAGGGTTAGGCTTATGGTTAGGGTTATGGTAAGTGTTAGCATTAGGTTTAGGGTTCGGTTTAGGGTTAGGGTAAGGGTTAGGGTTAGAGTTAGGGTTAGGGTAAGGGTTAGGTTTGGGGTTAGGGGGAGGTTAAGGGTAAGAATAGAGTTAGGGTTAGGCTTAGGATTAGGCTTAGGCTAAGGGTTAGGGTTAGGGTTAGGGTTCGGGTAAGGGTTAGGTTAGGGGTTAGGGTTAGGTTTAGGGTTAGACTTAGGATTAGGGTTAGGGTTAGGTTAAGGGTAAGGATTACAGTAAGGGTTAGGCTTAGAGTTAAGGTTAGGTTTAGGGTTAGGGTTAGGGTAAGCGTAAGGTTAGGGGTAGGGTTAGGTTAAGGGTAAGGTTCAGGGTTAGGGTTAGGGTTTGTGTTAGGGTTAGGGTAAGGGTAAGTGTTAGGGTTAGTGTTAGGTTTAGGATTAGGGTTAGGGTACGGGTAAGGGTTAGGGTTAGGGTTAGGGTAAGGGTAAGGTTTAAGATAAATATTCGGGTTATGGTTAGGGTTAGGGTTAGGGTTTGTGTTAGGGTAAGGGTAAGGGTTAGGGTTAGGGTTAGGGTTAGTGTTAGAGTTAGGTTTAGAGTTAGGATTAGGTTTAGGGTTAGGGTTAGGTTAAGGGTAAGGTTTAGGGTTAGGGTTAGGGTTTTGGTTATGTTAATTGTAAGGGTTAGGGTTAGGGTTAGTATTAGGGTTAGGGTTAGGGTAAGGGTTAGTGTTAGTGTTAGGGTTAAGTTTAGGGTTAGAGTTAGGGTTAGGGTTATGTTAAGGGTAAGGGTTAGATTTTGGTTTAAGCTTAGGGTTAGGATTAGTGTCAGGGTTAGGGTTAGGGTTAGGGTTAGGATAAGGGTTAGGGTTAGGGTTAGTTTAAGGGTTAGGTTTGGGGTTAGGGGTAGGTTAAGTGTAAGGGTTAGAGTTAGAGTTAGGCTTAGGGTTAGGTTAAGGGTATGGGTTAGAGTTAGGGTTAGGCTTAGGGTTAGGTTAAGGGTATGGGTTAGAGTTAGGGTTAGGCTTAGGCTTAGGGTTATGGTTAGGGTCAGGGTTAGGGTTAGGGTTAGGGTTAGGGTAAGGTTTAGGTTTAGGGGTTAGGGTTAGGTTTAGGGTTAGGGTTAAGATTAAGGTTAGGGTTAGGTTTAGGGTTAGGGTTACTGTAAGGGTAAGGGTTAGGGTTAGGGTTAGGGTTAGGGTTTTGGTTAGGTTAATTGTAAGAGTTAGGGTTAGTGTTAGGGTTAGGATTAGGATTAGGGTTATGGTAAGGGTTAGGGTTAGGGTTAAGGTTAGGGTTAGGGTTAGGGTTAGGTTAAGGGTAAGGGTTAGTGTTACGTTTAGGCTTAGGGTTCCGGTTAGGGTTAGGGTTTTGGTTAGGTCATTGTAAGGGTTAGGGTTAGGGTTAGGGTTAGGTTTAGGATTAGGGTTAGGGTAACGGTTGGGGTTAGGGTTAAGGTTAGGGTTAGGGTTAGGGTTAGGGTTAGGTTAAGGGTAAGGCTTATTGTTAGGGTTAGACTTAGGGTTAGGTTAAGGGTAAGGGTTAGAGTTAGGGTTAATCTTAGGGTTAGGATTAGTGTCAGGGTTAGGGTTAGGGTTAGGGTTAGGATAAGGGTTAGGGTTAGGGTTAGTTTAAGGGTTAGGGTTGGGGTTAGGGGTAGGTTAAGTGTAAGGGTTAGAGTTAGAGTTAGGCTTAGGGTTAGGTTAAGGGTATGGGTTAGAGTTAGGGTTAGGCTTAGGCTTAGGGTTATGGTTAGGGTCAGGGTTAGGGTTAGGGTTAGGGTTAGCGTAAGGTTTAGTTTTAGGGGTTAGGGTTAGTTTTAGGGTTAGGGTTAAGATTAAGGTTAGGGTTAGGTTTAGGGTTAGGGTTACTGTAACGGTAAGGGTTAGGGTTAGGGTTAGGGTTAGGGTTAGGGTTTTGGTTAGGTTAATTGTAAGAGTTAGGGTTAGTGTTAGGGTTAGGATTAGGATTAGGGTTATGGTAAGGGTTAGGGTTAGGGTTAAGGTTAGGGTTAGGGTTAGGGTTAGGTTAAGGGTAAGGGTTAGTGTTACGTTTAGGCTTAGGGTTCGGGTTAGGGTTAGGTTTTTGGTTAGGTCATTGTAAGGGTTAGGGTTAGGGTTAGGGTTAGGTTTAGGATTAGGGTTAGGGTAAGGGTTAGGGTTAGGGTTAAGGTTAGGGTTAGGGTTAGGGTTAGGGTTAGGGTTAGGTTAAGGGTAAGGGTTATTGTTAGGGTTAGACTTAGGGTTAGGTTAAGGGTAAGGGTTAGAGTTAGGGTTAGGCTTACGGTTAGGTTTAGGGTAAGGGTTAGGGTTAGGGTTAGGGTTAGGGTAAGGGTTAGGGTTAAGGTTAGGGTTAGGGTAAGCGTAAGGTTTAGGGTTAGGGGTTAGGGTTAGGGTTAAGGTTAGGTTTAGGGTAAGGGTTAGTGTTAGGGTTAGGGTTAGGGTGAAACTTAGGGTTAGGATTAGAGTTAGGGTTAGGGTAAGGGTAAGTGTTAGGGTTAGGGTTCGTGTTAGGGTTAGGAAAAGGCTAAGCGTTATTGTTAGGGTTTTGTTTGGTTGAGGGTTGGGGTTAAGGTTAGGGTTATTGTTAGGTTAAGGGTAAGGGTTAGAGTTAGGGTAAGGGTAAGGGTTAGGGTTAGGGTTACGGTTATGGGTTAGGGGTAGGGTTAGGGTTAGGTTTAGGTTTAGAGTTAGGGTAAGTGTTAGGGTTAGTGTTAGGGTTAGGTTTAGGGTTAGGGTTAGGGTAAGGGTAAGGTTTAGGGTTAGGGTTCGGAATACGGTTACGTTAGGGTTAGGGTTATGGTTAGGGAAAGGGTAAGGTTTAGGGCAAGGGTTAGGTTTAGGGTTAGCGTAAGGGTTAGGGTTATGTTTAGGGTTAGGGGAAGGGTTGGGATTAGGGTTAGGGTTAGGGTTAGCATTAAGTTTAGTTTTAGTGTTAGGGTAAGAGTAAGGGTTAGGGTTAGGGTTAGGGTTTGGGTAAGGGTAAGGGTTAGGGTTACGGTTAGGGTTAGGGTTAGGGTAAGAGCAAGGGTTAGGGTTAGGTTTAGGGTTAGGGTTAGGGTTTGGGTAAGGGTAAGGGTTAGGGTTAGGGTTAGTGTTAGGGTTAGGTTTAAGGTTAGGTTTAGGGTTAGGCTTAGGGTTAGGGTTAGGTTTCAGGTTGGGTTAGGGTTAGGGTTAGGGTTAGGGTTAGGGTTAGGGTTAGGGTTAGGTTAGGGTTAGGGTTAGGGTAAGGGTAAGGGTTAGGGTTAGGGTTTGGGTTAGGTTAAATGTAAAGGTTAGTGTTAGGTGTAGGGTTAGGGATAGGGTTAGGATAATAGTAAGGGTTAGGTTTAGAGATAGGGTTAGGCTTATGGTTAAGTTTAGGGTAAGGGTTAGGGTTAGAGTTAGGGTTAGGTTTAGGGTTAGGTTTAGGGTAAGGGTTAGGGTTAGAGTTAGGGTTAGTCTTAGGGTTAGGTTTAGGGTAAGGGTTAGGGTTAGGTTAGGGTTAGGGTTAGGGTTAGGGTAAGGGTTAGGGTTAGGGTTAGGGAAAGTGTAAGCGTTAGTGTTAGTGTTAGGGTTAGGTTTAGGGTTGGGGTTAAGGTTAGGGTTATTGTTAGGTTAAGGGTAAGGGTTAGGGTTAGGGTTAGGTTTAGGTTTAGGGTTAGCATTAGGGTAAGGGTAAGGGTTAGGGTTAGGTTTAGGGTTAGGTTTAGGGTTAGGTTTAGAGTTAGGGTTAGGTTTAGGGTTAGGGTTAGGGTAAGGGTAAGGATTAGGGTTAGGGTTAGGGTTAGTGTTAGGGATAGGGTTAGGGTAAGGGTAAAGTTTTGGGTTAGGGTTAGGGTTAGGTTTAGGTTTAGGGTTAGGGTCAGGGTAAGTGTTAGGGTTAGGGTTAGGGTTAGGGTTAGGGTTAGGGTAACGGTTAGGGTTAGGTTTAGGGTTACGGGTTAGGGGTAGGGTTAGGGTTAGGTTTAGGGTTAGGGTTAGGGTAAGGGTAAGGGTGAGGGTTCGAGTTAGTGATAGGGTTTGGGTTAGATTTAGGGTTAGGTTTAGGATAAGGGTAAGGGTTCGAAATATGGTTAGGTTAAGGTTAGGTTTAGGGTTAGGGTTAGGGTTAGGGAAAAGGTAAGGTTTAGGGTAAGGGTTAGGTTTAGGGTTAGGTAAGGTTTAGGGTTAGGTTTAGGGTTAGGGGAAGGGTTAGGATTAGGGTTAGGTTTAGGGTTAGCATTAAGTTTAGGGTTAGGGTTATGGTTAGGGTTAGGTTTTGGGTAAGGGTAAGGGTTAGGGAAACGGTTAGGGTTAGGGTTAGGGTAAGAGTAAGGGTTAGGGTTCGGGCTGGGTTAGGGTTTGGGTAAGGGTAAGGGTAAGGGTTAGGGTTAGGGTTAGGGTTAGTTTTAGGGATAGGGTTAAGCTTAGGTTTAGGGTTAGGGTTAGGGCTAGGTTTAAGGTTCGGTTAGGGAAAGGGTAAGGGTTAGGGATAGGATTAGGGTTACGGTTAGGTTTAGGTTAAGGGTAAGGTTTAGGGTTAGGGTTAGCGTTAGGTTTAGGGTTAGCGTTAGGGTAAGCGTAAGGGTTATGGTTATGGTTAGTGTTAAGGTTAGGGTTAGGGTTAGGTTTAGGGTTAGGGTAAGGGTAAAGATAAATTTTAGGGTCAGGTTAGGGTTATGGGTTAGGGTTAGGTTTAGGGTTAGGGTTAGGGTAGTGGTAAGAATGAGGTTAGGGTTAGGGTTAGGTTTAGGGTTAGGCTTAGGTTTAGGGTTAGGGTATGGGTAGGTGTTAGGGTTAGGGTCAGTGTTAAGGTTAGGGTTAGGGTTAGGGTTTGGGTTAGGGCATTGGTTAGGGAAAGGTTAAGGGTTAGGGTAAGGCTTAGGGTTATGGTTATGGTTAGGATAAGGATTAGGGTTAGGTTTAGTGTTAGGGTAAGGGTTAGGGTTAGCTTTAGGGTTAGCATTAAGTTTAGGGTTAGGGTAAGGGTTAGGTTTAGGGTTAAGTTTAGGGTTAGGGTTAGGGTTAGCATTAAAGTTAGGGTTAGGGTTAGGGTAATGGTTAGGTTTAGGGTTAGGGGTAGGGTTAGGTATAGGGTTAGGGTAAGGGTAAGGGTAAGGGTAAGTTTTAGGGTTAGGGTTGGGGTGTGGGTTAGGGTTAGGGTAATAAGGGTAAGGGTTAGGGTTAGGGTTAGGGTAAGCGTTAGGGTTAGGGTTATTGTTAGGGTTGGGGTTAGGGGTAGGTTAAGGGTAAGGGTTAGAGTTAGCGTTAGGCTTAGGGCAAGGTTAAGGGTAAGGGTTAGAGTTAGGGTTAGGCTTAGGGTTAGGGTTAGGGTAAGGGTTAGGCTTAGGGTTAGGGTTAGGGTAAGGGTTAGGGTTAGGGTTAAGTTTAGGGTTAGGATTAGGGTTAGGGTTAGGTTAAGGGTAAGGGTTAGAGTTAGGGTTAGGCTTTGAGTTAGGGTTATGTTTAGGGTTAGGGTTAGGGTAAGTGTAAGGTTTAGGATTAGGGTTAGGGTTAGGGTAAGGGTTAGGGTTAGGGTTAGGGTTAGTGTTAAAGTTAGGGTTAGGGTTGGGGTTAGGTTAAGGGTAAGGGTTAGTGTTAGGGTTAGGCTTAGGGTTAGGTTAAGGGTCAGGGTTAGGGTTAGGGTAAGGGTTAGGGTTAGGGGTTAGGGTTAGGGTTAGGATTAGGTTTAGGGTTACGGTAAGGGTTAGGGTTAGGGTTAGGGTAAGGAGAAGTGTTAGGGTTAGGGTTAGTGTTAGTGTTAGGTTTAAGGTTAGGGTTAGGGTAAGGTTAAGTGTTAGGGTTAGGGTGAGGGTAAGGGTAAGGGTTAGGGTTAGGTTTAGGGTTAGAGTAAGGGTAAGTATTAGGGTTAGGGTTAGGGTTAGGGAAAGGGTAAGCGTTAGTGTTAGGGTTAGGGTTAGGTTTAGGTTTGGGGTTAAGTTTAGTGTTAGGGTTAGGGTAAGGGTAAGGGGTAGGGGTAGGGTTAGGGTAAGGAAAAGGTTTAGGGGTAGGGTTAGGGTTAGGGTTAGTGTTAGGGTAAGGGTAAGGGCTAGGGTTAGGGTTAGTGTTAGGTTTAGGGTTAGAGTTAGAGTAAGGTAAGGGTTAGGGTTAGGGTTAGGGTAAGGGTAAGGGTTTGGATTAATATTAGGGTTATGGTTAGGGTTAGCGTTAGGGTTAGGGTTAGGGTAAGGGGAAGGTTTAGGGTTAGGGTTAGGTTTAGGGTTAGCTTTAGAGTTAGGGTTAGGTTAAGGTTAGGGTTAGGGTAAGGTTAAGGGTTAGGGTTAAGTTTGGGTTAGAGTTTGGGTTAGGTTAAGGGTTAGATTTAGGGTTAGCGTTAGGGATAGTGTTAGGGTAAGGGTAAGGTTAGGGTTAGGGTTAGGGTTAGGTTTAGGTTTAGGGTCAGGGTAAGTGTAAGAGTTAGGGTTAGGGTTAGGGTAAGGGTAGGGGTTAGGGTTAGGGTTAGGGTTAGGGTTACGGTTAGGGTTAAGGTTAGGGTTAGGTTTAGGGTTAGGGTTAGGGTAAGGAAAAGGGTGAGGGTTAGGTTTAGGGTTAGGTTTAGGGTTAGGGTTAGTATAAGGGTAAGGGTTAGGGTTAGGGTTCGGGTTAGGGTTAGGGTTAAGGTTAGGGTTAGGGTTAGGGTTAGGTTTAGGGTTACGGTAAGGGTTAGGGTTAGGGTTAGGGTAAGGATAAGTGTTAGGGTTAGGGTTAGTGTTAGGGTTAGGTTTAAGGTTAGGGTTAGGGTAAGGGTAAGTGTTAGGGTTAGGGTGAGGGTAAGGGTAAGGTTTAGGGTATGGGTTAGAGTTAGTGTTAGGGTAAGGATTAGGGTTAGGGTTAGGGTTAGGGTAAAGTTTAGGATTAGGGTTAGGGGTAGGGTTAGCATTAAGTTTAGGGGTATGGTTAGGGTAAGGGTAAGGGTTAGGTTTAGGTTTAGGGTTAGGGTTAGGGTAAGGGTTAGGATTATGGTTAGGGGAAGGGTTTGCATTAAGTTTAGGATTAGGGTTAGGGTAAGGGTAAGGGTTAGGTTTAGGGTTAGGGTTAGGGTTAGGGTAAGGGTTAGGGTTAGGGTAGGCATTAATGTTAGGGTTAGGGTTAGGGTAAGGGTAAGGGTTAGGTTAAGGGTTAGGGTTAGGATTAGGGTTAGGGTTTAGGGGTAGGGTTAGCGTTTGGTATAGGTTTACGGTTAGGGTTAGGGTAAGGGTAAGGTTTAGGGTTAGGGTTAGTGTTAGGGTTTTCGTTAGGTTAATTGTAAGGGTTAAGGTTAGGGTTAGGGTTAGGATTAGGGTTAGGGTTAGGGTAAGGGTTAGGGTTAGGGTTAGGGTTTAGATTAGGGTTAGGTTTAGGGTTAGGGTTTGGTTAAGGGTAAGGGTTAGAGTTAGGGTTAGGCTTAGGGTTAGGTTAAGGGTAAGTGTTAGGGTTAGGGTTAGGCTTAGGGTTAGGATTTTTGTAAGGGTTAGGGTTAGGGTTAGGGTTAGGGTAAGGGTTAGGGTTAGGGATTAGGGTTAGGGTTAGGTTTAGTGTTAGGTTAAGGGTAAGGGTTAGAGTTAGGGTTAGGCTTAGAGTTTGGGTTTGGTTTAGGGTTAGGCTTAGGGTAAGGGTAAGGGTTAGGTTTAGGGTTAGGGTTAGGGTTTTGTTTAGTTTAATTATTGGTTAGGGTTAGTGTTTGTTTTAGGATTAGGATTGGGGTTAGGGTAAGGGTTAGGATTAGGGTTAGGTTTAGTGTTATGGTTAGGGTAAGGGTTAGGGTTAGGGTTTGGGTTAGGGTTGTCGGTGTGGGTTAGGGTTAGGGTTAGGGTTAGGGTTAAGTAAAGGTTAGGGTTAGGGGTTAGGGTTAGGGTTAGCGTTAGGATTAGGTTTAGTGTAACGGTTAGGGTTAGGGTTAGGTTTAGGGTTAGGGTTAAGTTTAGGGTTAGGGCAAGGGTTAGGGTTAGAGTTAGGTTTAGGGTAAAACTTGGGGTTAGGGTTAGGGTTAGGTTTAGGGTTAGGGTTAGGGTTAGGGTTAGGGAAAGGGTAAGCGTTAGTGTTATTGTTAGTTTTAGGTTAAGGGTTGGGGTTAGGGTTAGGGTTATTGTTAGGGTTAGGGTTAAGGTTAGGTTTAGGTTTAGGGTAAGGGTAAGGGTTAGGGTTAGGGTTCGGATTAGGGGTTAGGGTTAGGGTTAAGGTAAGGGTAAGGTTTAGTGTTAGGGTTAGGATTAGGGTTTGGGTGAGGGTAACGGTTAGGTTTAGAGTTAGGGTTAGTGGTTAGGGTTAGGGTTAGGGTAACGTTAGGGGTAAGGGTAAGGTTTAAGGGTTAGGGTTAGGGTAAGGGTTAGGTTTAGGGGTAGGGTTAGCCTTAATTATAGGGTTAGGGGTAGGGTAATTTTTAGGTATAGGGTTAGGGTTAGGGTAAGGGTATGGGTTAGGGTTAGGGTTACGGTTAGGGTTAGGTATAGGGTTGGGGTAAGGGTAAGTGTAAGGGTTAGGGTTAAGGTTAGGGTTAGGGTTTGGGTAAGGATTAGGGTTAGGGTTAGGGTTAGGGTAATGGTTAGCTTTAGGGTTAGGTTTAGGGTTGTCGGTGTGGGTTAGGCTTAGGGGTAGTGTTAGGTTAAGCGTAAGGTTTAGGGTTAGGGTTAGGGTTAGTGTTAGGGTTAGAGTAAGGGTAAATGTTAGGGTTAGGGTTAGGGTTGGTGGTAGGTTTAGGATTAGGGTTAGGGTGAGGGTAAGGGTTAGGGTTAGGGTTAGGGTTAGGGTAGGGGTAAGGGTAAGGATTAATATTTGGGTTATGGTTATGGTTAGGGTTAGGGTTAGTGTTAGGGTAAGGGTAAGGGTTAGGGTTAGGGTTAGAGTTAGGTTTAGAGTTAGGATTAGGGTTAGGGTTAGGGTAAGGGTAAGGGTTGGGGATAGGGTTAGCGTTTTGGTTAGGTTAATTGAAAGGGTTAGGGTTATGATTAGGGTTAGGGTTAGGTAAGGGTTAGGGTTAGGGTTAGGGTTAGGGTTAAGTTTAGGGTTAGGGTTAGGGGTAGGGGTAGGTGTAGGTTAAGGGTAATGGTTAGAGTTAGTGTTAGGCTTAGGATTAGGGTTAGGGTTAGGGTAAGGGTTAGGGTTAGGTTTAGAGTTAGGGTAAGGGTTAGGGTTAGCGGTAGGGTTAGGATTAGGGTTAGTGTTAGGTTAAGGGTAAGGGGCAGAGTTAGGGTTAGGCTTAGAGTTTGGGTTAGGTTTAGGGTTAGGCTTAGGGTAAGGGTTAGGATTAGGTTTAGGGTTAGGGTTAGGGTTTTGTTTAGGTTAATTGTAAGGGTTAGGGATAGGGTTAGGGTTAGGATTAGGATTAGGATTAGGGTAAGGGTTAGGGTTAGGGTTAGGGTTAATGTTAGGGTTAGGGTTAGGATTAGGTTAAGGTTAAGGGTTAGTGTTAGGGTTAGGCTTAGGTTTAGGTTAAGTGTAAGGGTTAGAGTTAGGGTTAGGCTTAGTGTTAGGGTTAGGGTAATGGTTAGGGTTAGGGTTAGGGGTAGGGTAAGGGTTAGGGTTAGGGGTTAGGATTAGGGTTAGAGTTAGGGTTAGGGTTCGGGTAAGGCTTAGTGTTAGGGTTAGGGTTAAGGTTAGGGTTAGGGTAAGGGTTAGGGTTAGGTGTAGGGTAAAACTTAGGGTTATGGTTAGGGTTAGGTTTAGGGTTAGGGTTAGGGTTAGGGTTAGGGAAAGGGTAAGCGTTAGTGTTAGGGTTAGGGTTAGGTTTGGGGTTGGGGTTAAGGTTAGGGTTATTGTTAGGGTTAGGGTTAAGGTTAGGTTTAGGGTTATGGTAAGGATAAGGGTTCGGTTTAGGGTTAGGATTAGGGGTTAGGATTAGGGTTAGGGTAAAGTTAAGGTTTAGAGTTAGGGTTAGGGTTAGGGTTTGAGTTAGGGTAACGGGTAGGGTTAGGGTTAGGGTTAGTGATTAGGGTTAGGGTTACGGTAAGGGTAGGGGTAAGGGTTATTGTTAAGGTTAGGGTTAGGCTTATGGTTAGGGTTAGGTTATGGGTAGGGGTTAGGGTTAGGGTTAGGGTTTAGGTTAGGGTTAGGGTTTGCGTTAGGGTTATGGTTAGCAAAGGGTTAGGGTTAGGGTAAGGGTTAGGGTTAAGGTTTAGGGTTAGCATTAAGTTTGGGATTAGGGTTAGGGTAAGGGTTAGGTTTAGGGTTAGGGTTAGGGTTAGGGTAAGGATTATGGTTAAGGTTAGGGTTAGGGTAAGGGTTAGGTTTAGGGGTAGGGTTAGCATTACATATAGGGTTAGGGTTAGGTTAAGGGTTAGGTATAGGGTTAGGGTTAGGGTAAGGATATGGGTTAGCTTTAGGGTTACGGTTAGGGTTAGGTATAGGGTTAGAGTAAGGGTAAGGGTAAGGGTTACAGTTAGGGTTAGGGTTGGCGGTGTGGATTAGGGTTAGGGTACGTAAGGGTAAGGTTTACGGTTAAGGGTAGGGGTTAGGGTTAGGGTTAGGGTTAGGGTAAGGGTAAGGTTAGGGGTAGTGTTAGGGTAAGGGTAAGGTTTAGGGTTAGGGTTAGGGTTATGTTAGGGTTAGAGTAAGGGTAAGGGTTAGGGTTAGGGTTAGGGTTAGTGATAGGTTTAGGATTAGTTTTAGGGTCAGGGTAAGGGTTAGGGTTAGGGTTAGGGTTAGGGTAAGGTTTAGGGTTAGGGTTAGGGTTAGGTTTAGAGTTAGGATTAGGTTTAAGGTTAGGGTTAGAGTAAGGGTAAGGGTTGGGGTTAGGGTTAGGGTTTTGGTTAGGTTAATTGTAAGGGTTAGGGTTAGTATTAGGGTTAGAATTAGGGTTAGGGTTAGGGTAAGCGTTAGGGTTAGGGTTGGGGTTAGTGTTAAGGTTCGGGTTAAGGTTGGGATTAGGGTTAGGTTAAGGGTAAGGTTTAGAGTTAGGGTTAGGCTTAGGGTAAGGGTTAGGGTTAGGGTTGGGGTTAGGGTAAGGGTTAGGATTAGGGTTAGGATTAGAGTAAGTGTTAGGGTTGGGGTTAGGTGTAGGTTAAGGGTAAGGGTTAGAGTTAGGGTTAGGCTTAGGGTTAGGTTAAGGGTTAGGTTTAGAGTTAGGGTTAGGGTTAGGGTTTTGGTTAGGTTAATTGTAAGGGTTAGGATTAGGGTTAGGGTTAGTATTAGGATTAGGGTTAGGGTTAGGGTAAGGGTTAGGGTTAGGGTTAGGGTTAGGTTTAGGGTTAGGTTTAGGGTTAGAGTAAGGATTAGGTTTATTGTTAGGGTTAGGGTAAGGGTTAGGGTTAGGAGTAGGGTTAGCATTACAGATAGGTTTAGGGTTAGGGTAAGGGTTAGGTTTAGGGTTAGGGTTAGGGTAAGGGTATGGGTTAGGGTTAGGCTTAGGGTTAGTGTTAGGTATAGGGTTAGGGTAAGGGTAAGAGTAAGGGTTAGGGTTAGGGTTAGGGTTGGGGGTGTGGGTTAGGCTTAGGGTACGTAAGGGTAAGGTTTAAGGTTAGGGCTATTTGTTAGGGTGAGGGTTAGGGTTAGGGTTCGGGTAAGGGTAAGTTTAGAGTTAGGGTTAGGGTAAGGGTAAGGTTTAGGGTTAGTATTAGGGTTAGTGTTAGGTTTATGGTTAGGGTTAGGGTAAGGGTAAGGGTAGGGTTAGGGTTAGGGTTAGGATAAGGTTAAGGGTTAGGATTAATATTAGGGTTATGGTTTGGGTTAGGGTTAGGGTTAGTGTTAGGGTAAGGGTAAGGGTTAGCGTTAGTGTTAGGGTTGGGGTTAGGTTTAGGGTTAGGATTTGGTTTAGGGTTAGGTTTAGAGTAAGGGTAAGGGTTGGGGTTAGGGTTAGGGTTTTGGTTAGGTTAATTGTAAGGGTTATGGTTAGGTTTAGGGTTAGGATTTGGTTAGGGTTAAGGTAAGGGTTAGGGTCAGGTTTAGGGTTAAGGTTAGGGTTAGGGTTAGGGTTAGGTTAAGGGTAGGGTTAGACTTAGGGTTAGGCTTAGGGTTAGGGTTATGGTGAGGGTTAGGGTTAGGGTTAAGGTTAGGGTAATGGTTAGGGTTAGGGTTAGGGTTAGAGTAAGGGTTAGGGTTGGGGTTAGGGGTAGGTTAAGGGTAAGGTTTAGAGCTAGGGTTAGGCTTAGGGTTAGGCTAAGGGTGAGGGTTAGAGTTAGGGTTAGGCTTAGGGTTAGGTTTCGGGTAAGAGTTAGGGTTAGGGCTAGAGTTAGGGTAAGGGTTAGGATTAGGGGTTAGAGTTAGGGTTAGGATTAAGATTAGGGTCAGGTGTAGGTTAAGGGTATGGGTTAGAATTAGGGTTAGGCTTAGAGTTAGGGTTAGGTTTAGGGTTAGGGTTAGGGTAAGGGCAAGGGTTAGGGTTAGGGTTAGGGTTAGGGTTTTGGTTAGGTTAATTGTAAGGGATAGGGTTAGGGTTAGGGTTAGGATTAGGATTAAGGTTAGGGTAAGGGTTAGGGTTAGGGTTAGGGTTAGAGGTAATGTTAGGGTTAGGGTTAAGGTTAGGGTTAGGTTAAGGGTAAGGGTTAGTGTTAGGGTTTGGCTTAGTGTTAGGTGAAGTGTAAGGGTTAGAGTTAGGGTTAGGCTTAGGGTTAGGGTTACAGGAAGGGTTAGGGTTAGGTTTAGGGTTACGGTAAGGTTTAGGGTTAGGATTAGGGATAGGGTTAGGATTAGGGTTAGGGTTAGTGTAAGGGTTAGGGTTAGGGTTAGGGTAAGGGTAAGTATTAGGGTTAGGGGTTACAGTTAAGATTAAGGTTAGGGTTAGGGTAAGGGTTATGTTTAGGGTTAATGTTAGTGTAATTGTAAGGGTTAGGGTTATGTTTAGGGTTAGTGTTTTGGTTAGGGTAATTGTAAGGGTTAGGGTTAGGGTTAGGGTTAGAATTAGGATTAGGGTTAGGGTAAGGTTTAGGGTTAGGGTTAGGGTTAGGGTCAGGGCTAAAGTTAGGGTTAGGGGTAGGGGTAGGGGTAGGTTAAGGGGAAGGGTTAGTGTTAGGGTTAGGCTTAGGGTTAGGTTAAGTGTAAGGGTTAGGGTTAGGGTTAGGGTAAGGGTTAGGGTTAGGGGTTAGGTTTAGGGTTAGGGTTAGGATTAGGGTTATGGTAAGGGTTAGGGTTAGGGTTAGGTTAAGGATAAGGGTTAGGGTTAGGGATAGGGTTAGGGTTAGGGTTAGGTTTAAGGTTAGGCTTATGGATAGGGTAAGGTTTAGGGTTAGGGTTAGAGTAAGGGTAAGCGTAAGGATTAGGTTTAGGGTTAGGGTAAGGGTAAATATTAGGGTTAGCGTTAGGGTTAGGGAAAGGGTAAGCATTACTGTTAGGGTTAGGGTTAGGTTTGGGGTTGGGGTTAAGTTTAGTGTTATTGTTAGGTTAAGGGTAAGGGTTAGGGTTAGGGTTAGGATTAGGTTTACTGTTAGGGTTAGGGTTAGGGTAAGGGTAAGGGTTAGGGGTAGGGTTAGGGTAAGGGAAAGATTTAGGGTTAGGGTTAGGGTTAGGATGAGGGTTAGTATTAGGGTTAGGGTTAGGGTAAGGATAAGGGTTTGGATTAATATTTCGGTTATGATTAGGGTTAGCGTTAGGGTTAGGGTGAGGGTAAGGGTATGGGTTAGGGCTAGGGTTAGGGTTAGGTTTAGGGTTAGGTTTAGAATTAGGGTTAGGTTTAGGGTTAGGTTTAGGGTAAGGGTAAGGTTTAGGGATAGGGTTATGGTTTGGGTTAGGTTAAGGGTAAGGGTTAGGGTTAGGTTTAGGGATAGGTTTAGGGTAAGGGTTAGGGATAGGGTTAGGGTTTGGGTTAGGTTAAGGGTAAGGGTTAGGGTTAGGGTTAGGTTTAGGGATAGGGTTAGGGTAAGGGTTAGGGTTAGGGTTAGGGTTAGGTTTAGGGTTAGGGTCAGGGTAAGTGTTAGGGTTAGGGTTAGGGTTAGGGTAAGGGTAAGGGTTAGGGTTAGGGTTAGGGTTACGGGTTAAGGTAAGGGTTAAGGTTAGGGTTAGGTTTAGGGTTAGTGTTAGGGTAAGGGTAAATGTGAGGGTTAGGGTTAGTGTTAGGGTTAGGGTTAGGGTTAGGGTAAGGGTTAGGGCTAGGGTTAGGTTAAGGGTTAGGGTTAGGGTTCGGGTAAGGGTTAGAGTTAGGGTGAGCATTAAGGTTAGGGTTAGGGTTAGGGTAAGGGTAAGGGTTACGTTTATGGTTAGCGTTAGGGTTAGGGTTAGGGGTTAAGGTTAGGGTTAGGGTTAGGTATAGGGTTAGGATTAGGATTAGGGTTAGGGTAAGGGTAAGGGTTACGGTTAGGATTAGGGTTAGGTTTTGGTTAGGTTAATTGTAAGGTTTAGGTTTAGGGTTATGCTTAGGATTAGGGTTAGGGTTAGGGTAAGGGTTAGGGTTAGGGTTAGGGTTAAGATTAGGGTTAGGATTAGGGTTAGGGTAAGGGTTAGTGTTAGGGTTAGGGTAAGGGTTAGGGTTAGGGTTAGGGTTAGGGTAAGGGTTAGGGTTTGGGTTAGGGTTAGGTTAAGGGTAAGGGTTAGTGTTAGGGTTAGGCTTAGGGTTAGGTTAAGAGTAAGGGTTGATTTAGGGTTAGGCTTAGGGTTAGGGTTAGGGTAAGGGTTAGGGTTAGGGTTATGGTTAGGGTAAAACTTAGGGTTAGGATTAGCCTTAGGTTTAGGGTTAGGGTTAGTGTTATTGTTAGGGAAAGGGTAAGCGTTAGTGTTAGGGTTAGGGTTAGGTTTAGGTTTGGGGTTAAGTTTAGGGTTATTGTTAGGGTTAGGGTTAGGTTAAGAGTAAGGGTTGATTTAGGGTTGCGGTTAGGGTAAGGGTAGGGGTATGGGTTAGGGTTAAGGTTAGGGTTGGCTTAGGGTTAGCGTTAGGGTAAGGGTTAGGGTTAGGGTTAGGGTTAGGTTTAAGGTTGGATTAGGGTAAGGGTAAGGGTTAGTGTTAGAGTTAGGGTAAGGGTTAGGGTTAGGGGTTAGGGTTAGGGTTAGGATTAGGGTTAGGGTTAGGGTAAGGGTTAGGGTTAGGGTTAGGGTAAGGATAAGGGTTAGGGTTAGGGTTAGCGTTATGGTTAGGTTTAAGGTTAGGCTTAGGGTAAGGGTAAGGGTTAGTGTTAGGGTTAGGGTTATGGTAAGGGTAAGGGTTAGGGTTAGGTTTACGGTTAGGGGAAGGGTAAGTATTAGGGTTAGGGTTAGGGTTAGGGAAAGGGTAAGTGTTAGTGTTAGGGTTAGGGTTATATTTAGGGTTGGGGTTAAGGTTAGGGTTATTGTTAGGTTAAGGGTAAGGATTAGGTTTAGGGTTGGGGTTAGGATTAGGGTAAGGGTAAGAGTTAGGTGTAGGGTTAGGGTAAGGGAAAGGTTTAAGGTTAGGGTTAGGGTAAGGGTAAGGGCTAGGGTTAGGTTTAGTGTTTGGTTTAGGGTTAGGGTTAGGGTTAGGTAAGGTAAGGGTTAGGATTAGCGTTAGGGTAAGGGTAAGGTTTGAATTAATATAAGGGTTATGATTAGGGTTAGCGTTAGTGTTAGGGTTATGGTAAGGGTAAGGGTTATGGTTAGGGTTAGGGTTAGGTTTATGGTTAGGTTTAGAGTTAGGGTTAGGTTTAGGGTTAGGGTTAGGGTAAGGGTAAGGGTTAGTGTTAGGGTTAGCGTTAGGTTTTGGGTTAGGTTAAGGGTAAGGGTTAGGGTTAGGGTTAGGGATAGGGTTAGGGTAAGGGTAAGGGTTAGGCTTAGGGTTAGCGTTTGGTTTAGGGTTAGGGTCAGGGTAAGTGTTAGAGTTAGGGTTAGGGTTAGGGTAAGGGTAAGGGTTAGGGTTAGGGTTAGGGTAAGGTTAAGGGTGAGGGTTAGGCTTAGGGTAAGGTTTAGGATTCGGGGTAGGGTAAGGGTAAGGGTTAGGTTAGGGTTCGGGTTAGGGTTGGGGCTAAGGTTAGGGTTAGGGTTAGGGTTAGGGAAAGTGTAAGGTTTAGGTTAAGGGTTAGGGTTCGGGTTAGGGTTAGGGTTAAGGTTAGGGTTAGGTTTAGAGTTAGGGTTAGGTTTAGGGTTAGGGTTAGGGTAAGGGTAAGGGTTAGGGTTAGGGTTAGGGTTAGGTTTAGGGTTAGGTTTAGAGTTAGGGTTAGGTTTAGGGTTAGGGTTAGGGTAAGGGTAAGGGTTAGGGTTAGGTTTAGGGTTAGGGTAAGGGTAAGTATTAGGCTTAGGGTTAGGGTTAGGGAAAGGGTAAGTGTTAGTGTTAGGGTTAGGATTAGATTTAGGGTTGGGGTTAAGGTTAGGGTTATTGTTAGGTTAAGGGTAAGGGTTAGGGTTAGGGTTGGGGTTAGGGTTAGGGTTAGGGTTAGGGTTAGGGTAAGGGTTAGGGTTAGGGTTAGGGTTAAGATTAGGGTTAGGGTTAGGGTTATGTTAAGGGATAGGGTTAGGGTTAGGGTAAGGGTTAGGGTTAGGGTTAGGGTTAGGGTTAAGATTAGGGTTAGGGTTAGGGTTAGGTTAAGGGTTAGGGTTAGGGTTAGGGTAAGGGTTAGGGTTAGGGTTAGGGTTAGGGTTAGGGTAAGAGTAAGTGTTGATTTAGGGTAGGCTTAGGGTTAGGGTTACGGTAAGGGTTAGGATTAGGTTTAGGGTTAGGGTCAGGGTTAGGGGTTAGGGTTAGGGTAAGCATTAGGATTAGGGTTAGGGTTAGGGTAAGGGTTAGGGTTAGGGTTAGGGTTAAGGTTATGGTTAGGGTAAGGGTTAGGGTTAGGGTTAAGGTAAAACTTAGGGTTAGGGTTAGCCTTAGGTTTAGGGTTAGGGTTAGGGTTATTGATAGGGAAATGGTAAGCGTTAGTTTTAGGGTTAGGGTTAGGTTTAGGTTTGGGGTTAAGGTTAGGGTTATTGTTAGGGTTAGGGTTAATGTTAGGTTTAGGGTTAGGGTAAGGTAAGGGTTAGGTTTAGGGTTAGGATTAGGGGTTAGGGTTAGGGTTAAGGTAAGGGTAAGGTTTACTCTTAGGGTTAGGGTTAGTGTTTGGGTTAGGGTAACGGTTAGGTTTAGGGTTAGTGGTTAGGGTTACGGTTAGGGTAAGTGTAGGGTTAGGGTTAGGGTTAGGGATAGGGTTAGGGTTAGCGTTAGGGTAAGTGTTAGGGTAAGGGTTAGGGTTAGGTTTAAAGTTGGGTTAGGGTAAGGGTAAGGGTTAGTGTTAGAGTTAGGGTAAGGGTTAGGGTTAAGGGTTAGGGTTAGGGTTAGGGTTAGGATTAGGGTTAGGGTTAGGGTAAGGGTTAGGGTTCGGGTTAGGGTAAGGATATGTGTTAGTGTTAGGGTTAGCGTTAGGGTTAGGTTTAAGGTTAGGCTTAGGGTAAGGTTAAGGGTTAGGGTTAGGGTTAGGGTTATGGTAAGGGTAAGGGTTAGGGTTAGGGTTAGGGTTAGGGAAAGGGTAAGCGTTAGTGTTAGGGTTAGGGTTATGTTTAGTGTTGGGGTTAAGGTTAGGGTTATTGTTAGGTTAAGGGTAAGGGTTAGGGTTAGGGTTAGGGTTAGGGTGAGGGTAAGGGTAAGGGTTAGGGGTAGGGTTAGGGTAAGGGAAAGGTTTAGGGTTAGGGTTAGGGTAAGGGTAAGGGCTAGGGTTAGGTTTAGTGTTAAGTTTAGGGTTAGGGTTAGGGTTAGGGTAAGGTAAGGTTTAGGGTTAGCGTTAGGGGAAGGGTAAGGGTTTGAATTAATATAAGGGTTATGATTAGGGTTAGCGTTAGGGTTAGGTTTAGGGTAAGGGTAAGGGTTAGGGTTAGGGTTAGGGTTAGGTTTAGGGTTAGGTTTACAGTTAGGTTTAGGTTTAAGGTTAGGGTTAGGGTAAGGGTAAGGGTAAAGGTAAGGGTTAGGGTTAGGGTTAGGTTTTGGGTTAGGTTAAGGGTTAGGGTTAGGGTAAGGGTAAGGTTTAGGGTTAGGGTTAGGGTAAGGGTAAGGGTGAGGGTTAGGGTTAGGGTTAGGTTTAGGATTCGGTTTCGGGTAAGGGTAAGGGTTAGGTTAGGGTTCGGGTTAGGGTTAGGGTTAAGGTTAGGGTTAGGGATAGGGTTAGGGAATGTGTAAGTTTTAGGTTAAGGGTTAGGGTTCGGGTTAGGGTTAGGGTTAAGGTTAGGGTTAGGGTTAGGGAAAGGGTAAGGTTTAGGTTAAGGGTAAGCATTAGGGTTAGGGTTAGGGTTAGGGTAATGGTTAGGATTAGGGTTAGGGATAGGGTTTGGTTAGGTTAATTGTAAGGGTTAGGGTTAGGTTTACGGTTAGGATTAGGGTTAGGGTTAGGGTAAGGGTTAGGGTTAGGGTTAGGGTTATGGTTAAGATTAGGGTTAGGGCTAGGGTTAGGGTAAGGATTAGGGTTAGGGTTAGGGTAAGGGTTAGGGTTAGTGTTAGGTTAGGGTAAGGATTAGGGTTGGGGTTAGGGGTAGGTTAAGGGTAATGGTTAGGGTTAGGGTTAGGGTTAAGTTTAGGGTTAGGGTCAGGGTAAGTGTTAGGGTTAGGGTTAGGGTTAGGGTAAGTGTAAGGGTTAGGGTTAGGGTTAGGGTTACGGGTTAGGGTTAGGGTTAAGGTTAGGGGTAGGTTTAGGGTTAGTGTTCGGGTTAGGGTAAGGGTGAGTGTTAGGGTTAGGGTTAGGGATAAGGTTAGGGTAAGGGTAAGGGTTAGGCTTAGGGTTAGTGTTATTGTAAGTGTTAGGGTTAGGGTTAGGGTTAGGTTTAAAGTTGGGTTAGGGTAAGGGTAAGGGTTAGTGTTAGAGTTAGGGTAAGGGTTAGGGTTAGGGGTTAGGGTTAGGGTTAGGGTTAGGATTAGGGTTAGGGTTAGGGTAAGGGTTAGGGTTGGGGTTAGGGTAAGGATTAGGGTTAGGGTTAGGGTTAGGGTTAGGGTTAGCGTTAGGGTTAGGTTTAAGGTTAGGCTTAGGTTAAGGGTAAGGGTTAGGGTTAGGTTAAGTTTAGGGTTATGGTAAGGGTAAGGGTTAGGGTTAGGTTTAGGATTAGGGTAAGGGTAAGTATTAGGGTTAGGGTTAGGATTAGGCTTAGGGAAAGGGTAAGCGTTAGTGTTAGGCTTAGGGTTAGGTTTAGGGTTGGGATAAAGGTTAGGGTTATTGTTAGTTTAAGGGTAAGGGTTAGGGTTAGGGTTAGGGTTAGGGTGAGGGTAAGGTTAAGGTTTAGGGGTAGGGTTAGGGTAAGGGAAAGGTTTAGGGTTAGGGTTAGGGTAAGGGTAAGGGCTAGGGTTAGGTTTAGTGTAAGGTTTAGGGTTAGGGTTAGGGTTAGTGTAAACTAAGGGTTAGGGTTAGCGTTAGGGTAAGGGTAAGGCTTTTAATTAATATAAGGTTTATGATTAGGGTTAGCGTTAGTGTTAGGGTTATGGTAAGGGTAAGGGTTAGGGTTAGGGTTAGGGTTAGGTTTAGGGTTAGGTTTAGAGTTAGGGTTAGGTGTAGGGTTAGGGTTAGGGTAAGGGTAAGGGTTAGGGTTAGGGTTAGGGTTAGGGTGAGGGTAAGGTTAAGGGTTAGGGGTAGGGTTAGGGTAAGGGAAAGGTTTAGGGTTAGGGTAGGCATTAAAGTTAGGGTTAGGGTTAGGGTAAGGGTTAGGTTTAGGGTTAGGGGTAGGGTAAGGGTAAGGGTTAGGTTTAGGGTTACGGTTAGGGTTAGGTATAGGGTTAAGGTAAGGATAAGGGTAAGGGTAAGGGTTAGGGTTAGGGTTAGGGGTGGGGGTGGGGGTTAGGGTTAGGGTAATAAGGGTAAGCATTACGGTTAGGGTTAGGGTTTAGGGATAGGGTTAGGGTAAGGGTAAGTCATAGGGGTAGGGTTAGGGTAAGGGTAAGGTTTAGGGTTAGGGTTAGGGTTAGTGTTTGGGTTAGGGTAAGGGTAAGGGTTAGGTTTAGGGTTAGGATTAGTGTTAGGTGTAGGATTAGGGTTAGGGTAAGGGTAAGGGTTGGGGTAAGGGTTGGGGTTAGGTTTAGGGTTAGGGTAAGGGTAAGGGTTAGGATTAATATTAGGGTTATGGTTATGGTTAGGGTTAGGATTAGTGTTAGGGTAAGGGTAAGGGTAAGTGTTAGGGTTAGGGTAAGGGTTAGGTTTAGGATTCGGGTTAGGGTAAGGGTAAGGATTAGGGTTAGGTTCGGGTTAGGGTTAGGTTTAAGGTTAGGGTTAGGGTTAGGGGTTAGGTTTAGGGTTAGTGTTAGGTATAGGGTTAGGGTTAGGGTAAGGGTAAGGGTGAGGGTTAGGGTTAGGGTTAGGTTTAGGATTCGGGTTAGGGTAAGGGTAAGGGTTAGGCTTAGGGTTCGGGTAAGGGTTAGGGTTCAGGTTAGGGTTAGGGTTAGGGTTAGGGAAAGTGTAAGGTTTAGATTAAGGGTTAGGGTTCGGGTTATGGTTAGAGTTAAGGTTAGGTTTAGGGTTAGGGTTAGGGAAAGGGTAAGGTTTAGGTTAATGGTAAGCATTACGGTTAGGGTTAGGGTAAGGGTTAGGATTAGGGTTAGGGTTAGGGTTAGCATTAAGTTTAGTGTTAGGGTTAGGGTAAGGGTAAGGGTTAGGTTTAGGGTTAGGGTTAGGGTTAGGGTAAGGGTTAGGGTTAGGGTGAGCATTAAGGTTAGGGTTAGGGTTAGGGTAAGGGTAAGGGTTAGGTTTAGGGTTAGGGTTAGGGGTTAGGTTTAGGGTTAGTGTTAAGTATAGGGTTAGGGTTAGGGTTAGGGTAAGGGTTAGGGTTAGGGTTAGTGCTTTGTTTAGATTAATTGTAAGGTTTATGGTTAGGTTTAGGGTTAGGATTAGGGTTAGGGTTACGGTAAGGGTTAGGGTTCGGGTTAGGGTTAGGGTAAGGGTTAGGGTTGGGGTTAGGGGTAGGTTAAGGGTAAGGGTTAGAGTTATGGTTAGGCTTAAAGTTTGGGTTAGGTTTAGGGTTAGGCTTAGGGTAAGGGTAAGGGTTAGGTTTAGGGTTAGTGTTAGGGTTTTGGTTAGGTTAATTGTAAGAGTTAGGGTTAGGGTTAGGGTTAATGTTAGGGTTAGTGTTAGGGTTGGGGTTAGGTTAAGGTAAGGGTTAGGGTTAGGGTTAGTGTTAGGGATAGGTTTAGGGTAAGGGTAAGGGTTAGTGTTAGTGTTAGGGTTAGGTTTATTTTTAGGGTTAGGGTCAGGGTAAGTGTTAGGGTTAGGGTAAGGGTAAGGGTTAGTGTTAGGGTTAGGGTTTGCGTAAGGGTAAGGGTTAGGGTTACGGTTAGGGTTAGGGTTAGGTAAGAGTAAGGGTTAGGGTTAGGGTTAGGGTTAGGGTTTGTGTAAGGGTAAGGGTTAGGGTTAGTGTTAGTGTTAGGGTTAGGGTTAAGTTTAGGTTTAGGGTTAGGGTTAGGGTTAGGGTTAGGTTTAAGGTTGGGTTAGGGTAAGGGAAAGTGTTAGGGATAGGATTAGGGTTAGTGTTAGGTTTACGTTAAGGGTAAGGGTTAGGGTTAGGGCTTGGGTTAGCGTTAGGATTAGGGTTAGGGATAGGGTAAGGGTTAGGGTTAGGGTTAGGGTTAAGTTTAGGGTTAGGGTTTGGGTTAGGGTAAAGTTAAGTTTTAGGGTTAGGTTAGGGGTTGGGTTAGGGAACGGGTAAGGGTTAGGGTTAGGGTTAGGGTTATGGGTTAGGGTTAGATTTAGTGTTAGGTTTAGGGTTAGGGTTAGGGTAGGGGTAAGGGTGATGTTTAGGTTTAGAGTTAGGTTTATGGTTAGGCTTAGGGTTTGGGTTAGGGTATGGGTAGGGTTTAGGGTTAGGGTCAGTGTTAAGGTTAGGGTTAGGGTTTGGTTAGGGTTAGGGAAAGGGTAAGTGTTAGGGTAAGGGTTAGGGTTATGGTTAGGGTTAGGGTAAGGATAAGGGTTAGGATTAGATTTAGGGTAAGAGTTAGGGTTAGCTTTAGGTTTAGCATTAAGTTAAGGGTTAGGGTTAGTGTAAGGATTATGTTTAGGGTTAGGGTTAGGGTAAGGGTTAGGGTTAGGGTTAGGGTTTGCGTAAGGGTAAGGATTTGGGTTACGGTTAGGGTTAGGGTTAGGGTAAGAGTAAGGGTTAAGGTTAGGGTTAGGGTTAGGGTTTGGATAAGGGTAAGGATTAGGGTTAGGGTTAGTGTTTAGGGTTAGGGCTAAGTTTAGGGTTAGGGTTAGGTTAGGGTTAGGGTTAGGGTTAGGTTTAAGGTTGGGTTAGGATAAGGGTAAGGGTTAGGGATAGGATTAGGTTAAGTGTTAGGTTTAGGTTAAGGGTAAGGGTTTGGGTTAGGGTTAGGGTTAGGGTTAGGGTTAGGGTTAGGGTTTTGGGTTAGGTTTAGGATTAGGGTTAGGGTAGGGGTAAGGGTGAAGTTTAGGGTTAGGGTTAGGTTTAGGGTTAGGCTTAGGGTTAGGGTTAGCGTATGGGTAGGGTTAGGGTTAGGGTTAGTGTTAAGGTTAGGTTTAGGGTTTGGGTTAGGTTTAGGGTTAGGGAAAGGTTAAGGGTTAGGGTAAGGGTTAGGGTTATGGTTAGGGTTAGGGTAAGGATTAGGGTTAGAGTTAGGGTTAGTTTAAGAGTTAGGGTGAGCTTTAGGGTTAGCATTAAGTATAGGGTTAGGGTTAGGTTAAGGGTTATGTTTCGGGTTAGGGTTAGGGTTAGCGTAAGGATTATGGTTAGGGTTAGGGTTAGGGTTAGAGTTAGGGTTAGGGTTGGGGTTAGGTGTAGGTTAATGGTTAGGGTTAGGGTTAGGGTTAGCATTAAAGTTAGGGTTAGGGTTAGGGTAAGGGTTAGGTTTAGGGTTAGGGTAGGGTAAGGGTAAGGGTTAGGGTTACGGTTAGGGTTATTTATAGGGTTAAGGTAAGGGTAAGGGTAAGGGTAAGGGTAAGGGTAAGGGTTAGGGTTAGGGTTAGGGTTATGGGTGTGGGTTAGGGTTAGGGTAAGTAAGGGTAAGCGTTACGGTTAGGGTTAGGGTTTAGGGTTAGGGTTAGGTTAAGGGTAAGGCATAGTGGTAGGGATAGGGTAAGGGTAAGGTTTAGGGTTAGGGTTAGGGTTAGTGTTTGGGTTAGGGTTAGGGTTAGGGTAAGGGGTAGGGTTAGGTTTAGTGTTAAGTTTAGGGTTAGGGTTAGGGTTAGGGTTAGGGTTAGATTAATGGTAAGGGTTAGAGTTAGGGTTAGGCTGAGAGTTAGGGTTAGTGTAAGGGTTAGGGTTAGGGTTAGGGTTAGGTTTAGGGTAAGGGTTAGGATTAGGGTTAGGGTTAGGGTTGGGGTTAGGTGTAGGTTAAGGGTAAGGGTTAGAGTTAGCGTTAGGCTTAGGGTTAGGTTAAGGGTAGGGGTTAGAGTTAGGGTTAGGCTTAGGGTTAGTGTTAAGGTAATGCTTTGGGTTAGGGTTAGGGTTAGGATAAGGTTTAGGGTTAGGGGTTAGGGGTAGGGTTAATCTTAGGGTTAGGATTAGGTTTAGAGTTAGGTTAAGGTTAAGGGTTAGAGTTAGGGTTAGGCTTAGAGTTAGGGTTATATGTAGGGTTAGGTTTAGGGTAAGTGTAAGGGTTAGGATTAGGGTTAGGTTTAGGGAAATTGTAAGCGTTAGTGTTAGGGTTAGGTTTAGGTTTAGGGTTGGGGTAAGGTAAGTGTTAGGGTTAGGGTTAGGGTAAGGGTAAGGGTTAGAGTTAGGGTTAGGCTTAGAGTTAGGGTTAGCGTTAGGGTTAGGGTTAGGTTAAGGTTAAGGGTTAGGGTTAGTGGTTAGGGTTAGGGTTAGGGTAAGGGTAGGGGTAAGTGTTAGGGTTAGGGTAAGGTTTAGGGTTAGGGTTAGGGTTAGGTTTAAGGTTGGTTTAGGCTAAGGGTAAGGGTTAGGGTTAGGGTTAGGTTTAGGGTTAGGTTTAGGGTAAGGCTAAGTGTTAGGGTTAGGATTAGGGTTAGGTTTAGGGTTAGGGTTAGGGTAAGGGTAAGGGTTAGGGTTAGGGTTAGGTTAAGGTTAGGGTTAGGGTTAGGGTTAGGGTTAGGGTAAGGATAAGGGTAAGGTTTAGGGTTAGGTTAGGGTTTGGGTTAGGGAACGGTAAGGGTCAGGGTTAGGGTTAGGGTTTGGATAAGGGTAAGGATTAGGGTTAGTGTTAGTGTTTAGGGTTAGGGTTAAGTTTAGGGTTAGGGTTAGGGTTAGGGTTAGGTTTAAGGTTGGGTTAGGATATGGGTAAGGGTTAGGATAGGATTAGGTTTAGGGTTAGGTTTAGGTTAAGAGTAAGGGTTTGGGTTAGGATTAGGGTTAGGGTTAGGGTACGGGTAAAGATAAGTTTTAGGGTTAGGTTAGGTTTTGGGTTAGGGAAAAGGTAAGGGTTAGGGTTAGGGTTAGGGTTATGGGTTAGGTTTAGGGTTAGGGTTAGGGTAGGGGTACGGGTGAAGTTTAGAGTTAGGGTTAGGTTTAGGGTTAGGCTTAGGGTTAGGGTTAGCGTATGGGTAGGGGTTAGGGTTAGGGTTAGTGTTAAGGTTAGGTTTAGGGTTTGGTTTAGGGTTAGGGTTAGGGAAAGGTTAAGGGTTAGGGTAAGGGTTAGGGTTATGGTTAGGTTTAGGGTAAGGATTAGGGTTAGAGTTAGGGTTAGGGTAAGAGTTAGGGTGAGCTTTAGGGTTAGCATTAAGTATAGCATTAGGGTTAGGGTGAGGGTTAGGTTTCGGGTTAGGGTTAGGGTTAGTGTAAGGATTATGGTTAGGGTTAGGGTAAAGTTTAGGGTTAGGTTTAGGGTTAGCATTAAAGTTAGGGATAGGGTTAGGGTAAGGGTTAGGTTTAGGGTTAGGTGTAGGGTAAGGGTAAGGGTTAGGGTTAGGGTTACGGTTAGGGTTAGGTATAGGGTTAAGGTAAGGGTAAGGGTAAGGGTTAGGGTTAGGGTTACGGTTAGGGTTAGGTATAGGTTAAGGTAAGGGTAAGGGTAAGGGTAAGGGTTAGGGTTAGGGTTAGGGTTGGGGGTGTGGGTTAGGGTTAGGGTAAGTAAGGGTAAGTGTTACGGTTAGGGTTAGGGTTTAGGGTTAGGGTTAGGTTAAGGGTAAGGCATAGGGGTAGGGTTAGGGTAAGGGTAAGGTTTAGGTTTAGGGTTAGAGTTAGTGTTTGGGTTAGGGTAAGGGTAAGTGTTAGGTTTTGGGGTTAGGATTAGTGTTAGGTTTAGGATTAGGGTTAGGGTAAGGGTAAGGGTTGGGGTAAGGGTTGGGGTTAGGGTTAGGGTTAGGGTAAGGGTAAGGGTTAGGATTAATATTAGGGTTATGTTTATGGTTAGGGTTAGGGTTAGTGTTAGGGTAAGGATAAGTGTTAGGGATAGGGTTAGGGTTAGGGTTTTGTTTAGGTTAATTGTAAGGGTTTGGGTTAGGGTTAGGGTTAGGATTAGGGTTAGGGTTAGGGTAAGGGGTAGGTTTAGGGTTAGGGTTAGGTTTAGTGTAAGGGTAAGGGTTAGGGTTAGGGTTAGGGTTACGGGTTAGGGTTAGGGTTAAGGTTAGGGTTAGGTTTAGGGTTAGTGTTAGGGTAAGGGTAAGGGTGAGGGTTAGGGTTAGGGTTAGGGATAGGGTTAGTGTAAGTGTAAGGGTTAGGGTTAGGGTTAGGGTAAGGGTAAGGGTGAGGGTTAGGGTTAGGGTTAGGTTTAGGATTCAGGTTAGGGTAAGGGTAAGAGTTAGGGTTAGGTTTCGGGTTAGGGTTTGGGTTAAGGTTAGGGTTAGGGTTAGGGTTAGGGTTAGGGAAAGAGTAAGGTTTAGGTTAAGGGTTAGGGTCGGGTTATGGTTAAGGTTAAGGATAGGTTTAGGGTTAGGGTTAGGGAAAGGGTAAGGTTTAGGTTAAGGGTAAGCATTAGGGTTAGGTTTAGGGTTAGGGTAAGGGTTAGGATTAGGGTTATGGTTAGGGTTAGCATTAAGTTTAGGGTTAGGGTTAGGATAAGGGTAATGGTTAGGTTTAGGGTTAGAGTTAGGGTTAGGGTAAGGGTTAGGGTTAGGGTGAGCACTAAGGTTAGGGTTAGGGTTAGGGTAAGGGTAAGGGTTAGGTTTAGGGTTAGGTTTAGGGGTTAGGTTTAGGGTTAGTGTTAGGTATAGGGTTAGGGTTAGGGTTAGGGTAAGGGTAAGGGTTAGGGTTAGGGTTAGTGTTTTGGTTAGATTAATTGTAAGGGTTAGGGTTAGGTTTAGGGTTAGGATTAGGGTTAGGATTAGGGTAAGGGTTAGGGTTAGGGTTAGGGTTAGGGTTAAGATTAGGGTTAGGGTTAGGGTTAGGGTAAGGGTTAGGGTTAGGTTTAGGGTTAGGGTTAGGGTTAGTGTTTGTTTTAGGGTAAGGGTAAGGGTTAGGTTTAGGGATAGGGTTAGTGTTAGGTTTAGGATTAGGCTTAGGGTAAGGGTAAGGGATGGGGTTAGGGTTAGGGTTAGGGTAAGGGTAAGGGTTGGGATTAATATTAGGGTTATGTTTATGGTTAGGGTTAGGGTTAGTGTTAGGGTAAGTGTAAGTGTTAGGGTTAGGGTTAGGGTTAGGGTTTTGTTTAGGTTAATTGTAACGGTTAGGGTTAGGGTTAGGATTAGGGTTAGGGTTAGGGTAAGTGGTAGGTTTAGGGTTAGGGTTAGGGTTAAGATTAGGGTTAGGGTTAGGTTTAGGGTTAGGTTAAGGGTAAGGGTTAGAGTTAGGGTTAGGGTTAGGAATAGGGTTAGGGTTAGGGTAAGGGGTAGGGTTAGGGTTAGGGTTAAGATTAGGGTTAGGGTTAGGGTTAGGGTTAGGCTAATGGTAAGGGTTAGAGTTAGGGTTAGGCTGAGAGTTAGGGTTAGGGTAAGGGTTAGGGTTAGGGTTAGGGTTAGGGTTAGGGTAAGGTTTAGGGTTAGGGTTAGTGTTGGGGTTAGGTGTAGGTTAAGGGTAAGGGTTAGAGTTAGCGTTAGGCTTAGGGTTAGGTTAAGGGTAGGGGTTAGAGTTAGGGTTAGGCTTAGGGTTAGGGTTAAGGTAATGCTTAGGGTTAGGGTTAGGATAAGGGTTAGGGTTAGGGGTTGGTTCAGGGTTAAAGTTAGTGTTAGGATTAGGGTTAGCGTTAGGTTAAGGGTAAGGGTTAGAGTTAGGGTTAGGCTTAGAGTTAGGGTTATGTTTACGGTTAGGTTTAGGGTAAGTGTAAGGGTTAGGATTAGGGTTGGGGTTAGGCTTTTGGTTAGGTTAATTGTAAGGGTTAGGGTTAGGATTAGGGTAGAATTAGGGTTAGGGTAAGGGTTAGGGTTAGGGTTAAAGTTAGGGTTAGGGTTAGGGTTAGGGTTGGGGTTAGGTTAAGGGTAAGGGTTAGTGTTAGAGTTAGGCTTAGGGTTAGGTTAAGGGTAAGGGTTAGGGTTAGGGTTAGGGTTATGTTTAGGGTAAGTGTAAGGGTTAGGTTTAGAGTTAGGGTAAGGGAAAGTATTAGGGTTAGGGTTAGGGTTGGGAAAGGGTAAGCGTTAGTGTTAGGGTTAGGTTTAGGTTTAGGGTTGGGGTAAGGTAAGTGTTAGGGTTAGGGTTAGGGTAAGGGTAAGGGTTTGGATTAATATTAGGGTTATGGTTAGGGTTAGCGTTAGGGTTAGGGTTAGGGTAAGGTTAAGGGTTAGGGTTAGTGGTTAGGGTTAGGGTTAGGGTAAGGGTAGGGGTAAGTGTTAGGGTTAGGGTAAGGTTTAGGGTTAGGGTTAGGGTTAGGTTTAAGGTTGGGTTAGGCTAAGGGTAAGGGTTAGTGATACGGTTAGGGTTAGGTTTAGGGTAAGGCTAAGTGTTAGGGTTAGGGTTAGGGTTAAGTTTAGGGTTAGGGTTAGGGTAAGGGTAAGGGTTAGGGTTAGGTTTAGGTTAAGGTTAGGGTTAGGGTTAGGGTTAGGGTTAGGGTAAGGATAAGGGTAAGGTTTAGGGTTAGGTTAGGGTTTGGGTTAGGGAACAGTAAGGGTTAGGGTTACGGTTAGGGTTATGGGTTAGGGTTCGGTTTAGTGTTAGGTTAAGATTAGGGTTAGGGTTACGGGTTAGGGATTGGGTTAGGTTTAGGTTTAGGGTTAGACTTAGGGTTAGGGTTAGGGTATGGGTAGGGGTTAGGGTTAGGGTTCGGGTTAAGGTTAGGGTTAGGGTTTGGTTTAGGGTTAGGATTAGGGAAAGGGTAAGGGTTAGAGTAAGGGTTAGGGTTATGGTTAAGGTTAGGGTAAGGATTAGGGTTAGGGTTAGGGTTAGGGTAAGGGTTAGGGTTAGGTTTAGGGTTAGCATTAAGTTTAGGGTTAGGGTAAGGGTTAGGTTTAGGGTTAGGGTTAGGGTTAGGGTTAGGGTAAGGTTTAGGGTTAGGGTTAGGGTTAGGGTAAGGGTTAGGGTTAGGGTTAGGATTAGCAGTAAATATAGGGTTAGGTTTGGGGTAAGGGTTTGGTATAGGGTTAGGTTTAGGGTAAGTGTATGGGTTACGGTTAGGGTTAGGGTTAGGTTTGGGGGTATTGGTTAAGTTTAGGTTACGTAATGGTAAGGTTTACGGTTAGGGTTAGGGGTTAGGGTTAGGGTTAGGGTTAGGGTAAGCGTAAGGCTTGGGGTTAGTGTTAGGGTAAGGGTAAGGTTTAGGGTTAGGGTTAGGGTTAGTGTTAGGGTTAGAGTAAGGGTAAGGGTTAGGGTTAGGGTTAGGGTTAGGGTTAGTGTTAGGTTTAGGATTAGGGTTAGGGTAAGTGTTAGTGTTAGGGTTATGGTTAGGGTTAGTGTTAGGTTTATTATTAGGGTTAGGGTAAGGGTAAGGGTTAGGTTTAGGGTTATGGTCAGGGTAAGGGTAAGGGTTTGGATTAATATTAGGGTTATAGTTAGGGTTAGGGTTAGGGTTAGTGTTACGGTAAGGGTAAGGGTTAGGGTCAGGGTTAGGGTCAGGGTTAGGTTTAGAGTTAGGATTAGGTTTAGGGTTAGGGTTACGGTTAGGGTTAGGGGAAGTGTTAGGTTTCGGGTTAGGGGTAGGTTAAGGGTAAGGGTTAGATTTAGGGTTAGGCTTAGGTTAGGGGTAGGATAAGGGTTAGGGTTAGGGTTACGCTTAGGTTAAGGGTTAGGGTTAGGGGTTAGGTTTAGGTTTAGGGTTAGGGTTAAGATTAGTGTTAGGGTTAGGTTAAGGATAAGGGTTAGAGTTAGGGTTAGGCTCAAAGTTAGGGTTAGGTTTAGGGTTAGGGTTAGGGTAAGCGTAAGGGTTAGGGTTAGGGTTAGGGTTAGGGTTTTGGTTAGGTTAATTGTAAGGGTTAGAGTTAGGGTTAGGGTTAGGTTTAGAATTAGGGTTAGGGTAAGGGTTATGGTTAGGGTTACGGTTAGTGTAAGGGTTAGGTTTAGGGTTAGGGTTAGGGTTTTGGTTAGGTTAATTGTAAGGGTTAGAGTTAGGGTTAGGGTTAGGTTTAGAATTAGGGTTAGGGTAAGGGTAAGGTTTAGGCTTATGGTTAGGGTAAGGGTAAGGGTAAGGTTAGGGTTAGGGTTAGGGTTGGGGTATGGGTTAGGGTTAGTGTACGTAAGGGTAAGGTTTACGGTTAGGGTTAGGGGTTAGGGTTAGGGTTAGGGTAAGGGTAAGGTTAGGGGTAGGGTTAGGGTAAGGGTAAGGTTTAGGGTTAGGCTTAGGGTTAGTGTTAGGGTTAGGGTAAGTGTAAGGGTTAGGGATAAGGTTAGGGTTTTGGTTAGGTTAATTGTAAGGGTTAGGGTTAAGGTTAGGGTTAGGATTAGGGTTAGGTTTAGGGTTAGGTTTAGGGTAAGGATAAGGGTCAGGGTTAGGGTTAAGGTTAGGGTTAGGGTTAGGGTTAGGTTAAGGGTAAGGGTTAGAGTTAGGGTTCGGCTTAGGGTTAGGGTTAGGTTAAGGGTTAGGGTTAGGGTTAAGGTTAGGGTTAGGTTTAGGGTTACAGTAAGGGTTAGGGTTGGGGTTAGGGGTAGGTTAAGGGTAAGGGTTAGTGTTGGGTTAGGCTTAGGGTTAGGTTAAGGGTAAGGGTTAGAGTTAGGGTTAGGCTTAGGTTTAGGGTTAGGATAAGGGTTAGGGTTAGGGTTAGGGTTAGGGTAAGGGTTAGGGTTAGGGGTTAGGTTTAGGGTTAGGGTTAAGATTAGGGTTCGGGTTAGGTTAAGGGTAAGGGTTAGAGTTAGGGTTAGGCTTAGAGTTAGGGTTAGGTTTAGGGTTAGGGTTAGGGTAAGGGTAAGGGTTAGGGTTAGGGTTAGTGGTTAGGGTTAGGCTTAGGGTAAGGGTAGGGGTAAGTGTTAGGGTTAGGGTAAGGTTTAGGGTTAGGGTTAGGGTTAGGTTTAAGGTTGGGTTAGGCTAAGGGTAAGGGTTTGGGTTAGGGTTAGGTTTATGGTTACGTTTAGGTTAAGGCTAAGTGTTAGGGTTAGGGTTAGGTTTATGGTTAGGGTTAGGGTAAGTGTAAGGGTTAGGGTTAGGGTTAGGTTAAGGTTAGGGTTATTGTTAGGGTTAGGGTTAGGGTAAGGATAAGGGTAAGGTTTAGGGTTAGGTTAGGGTTTGGGTTAGGGAACGGTAAGGGTCAGGGTTAGGGTTAGGGTTTGGATAAGGGTAAGGATTAGGGTTAGGGTTAGTGTTTAGGTTTAGGGTTAAGTTTAGGGTTAGGGTTAGGGTTAGGGTTAGGTTTAAGGTTGGGTTAAGATATGGGTAAGGGTTAGGATAGGATTAGGTTTAGGGTTAGGTTTAGGTTAAGGGTAAGGTTTTGGGTTAGGGTTAGGGTTAGGGTTAGGGTACGGGTAAAGATAAGTTTTAGGGTTAGGTTAGGGTTGGGTTAGGGAACAGGTAAGGGTTAGGGTTAGGGTTAGGTTTATGGGTTAGGTTTAGGGTTAGGGTTAGGGTAGGGGTACGGGTGAAGTTTAGAGTTAGGGTTAGGTTTAGGGTTAGGCTTAGGGTTAGGGTTAGCGTATGGGTAGGGGTTAGGGTTAGGGTTAGTGTTAAGGTTAGGTTTAGGGTTTGGTTTAGGGTTAGGGTTAGGGAAAGGTTAAGGGTTAGGGTAAGGGTTAGGGTTATGGTTAGGTTTAGGGTAAGGATTAGGTTTAGAGTTAGGGTTAGGGTAAGAGTTAGGGTGAGCTTTAGGGTTAGCATTAAGTATAGTGTTAGGGTTAGGGTAAGGGTTAGGTTTCAGGTTAGGGTTAGGGTTAGTGTAAGGATTATGGTTAGGTTTAGGGTAAAGGTTAGGGTTAGGGTTAGGGTAGGCATTAAAGTTAGGGTTAGGGTTAGGCAAAGGTTAAGGGTTAGGGTAAGGGTTAGGGTTATGGTTAGGTTTAGGGTAAGGATTAGGTTTAGAGTTAGGGTTAGGGTAAGAGTTAGGGTGAGCTTTAGGGTTAGCATTAAGTATAGCGTTAGGGTTAGGGTAAGGGTTAGGTTTCGGGTTAGGGTTAGGGTTAGTGTAAGGATTATGGTTAGGTTTAGGGTAAAGGATAGGGTTAGGGTTAGGGTAGGCATTAAAGTTAGGGTTAGGGTTAGGGTAAGGGTTATGTTTAGGGTTAGGGGTAGGGTAAGGGTAAGGGTTAGGGTTAGGGTTACGGTTAGGGTTAGGTATAGGGTTAAGGTAAGGATAAGGGTAAGGGTAAGGGTTAGGGTTAGGGTTAGGGTTTGGGGTGTGGGTTAGGGTTAGGGTAATAAGGGTAAGCGTTACGGTTAGGGTTAGGGTTTAGGGATAGGGTTAGGGTAAGGGTAAGGGTTAGGGTTAGGGTTAGGTAAACGTTTAGGGTTAGGGTCAGGGTAAGTGTTAGGGTTAGGGTTAGGGTTAAGGTAAGGGTAAGGGTAAGGATTAGGGTTAGGGTTACGGGTTAGGGTTAGGGTTAGGGTTAGGGTTAGGGTTAGGGTAAGGGTAAGGGTGAGGGTTAGGGTTAGGGTTAGGTTTAGGATTAGGGTTAGGGTAAGTGTAAGGGTTAGGGTTAGGGTTCGGGTTAGGGTAAGGTTTAAGGTTAGGGTTAGGGTTAGGGTTAGGGAAAGTGTAAGGTTTAGGTTAAGGGTTAGGGTTCGGGTTAGGGACAGGGTAAGAGTAAGGATTTGGATTAATTTTAGGGTTATAGTTAGGGTTAGGGTTAGGGTTAGTGTTACGGTAAGGGTAAGGCTTAGGGTTAGAATTAGGGTTAGGGTTAGGTTTAGAGTTAGGATTAGGTTTAGGGTTAAGGTTAGGGTAAGGGTAAGGGTTGGGATTAGGGTTAGGGTTTTGGTTAGGTTAATTTTAAGGGTTAGGGTTAGGGTTAGGGTTAGGGTAGGGGTTAGGGTTAGGGTTAGGGTTAAGGTTAGGGTTAGGGTTAGGGTAAGGGTTAGGGTAAGGGATAGGGTTAGGGTTAGGGTTAGGGTTAGGTTTAGGGAAAGGATGAGGGTTAGGTTTAGGGTTAGGGTAAGGATTAGGGTTAGGGGTAGGGTTAGGGTTAGGGTTAGGGTAAGGGTTAGGGTAAGGGGTAGGGTTAGGTTTAGGGTTACAGTAAGGGTTAGGGTTGGGGTTAGGGGTAGGTTAAGGGTAAGGGTTAGAGTTAGGGTTAGGCTTAGGTTTAGTGTTAGGATAAGGGTTAGGGTTAGGGATAGGGTTAGGGTAAGGGTTAGGGTTAGGGTTAGGTTTAGGGTTAGGGTTAAGATTAGTGTTAGGGTTAGGTTAAGGGTAAGGGTTAGAGTTAGGGTTAGGCTTAGAGTTAGGGTTAGGTTTAGGGTTAGGGTTAGGGTTAGGGTAAGGGTAAGGGTTAGTGTTAGGGTTAGGGTTTTGTTTAGGTTAATTGAAAGGGATAGGCTTAGGGTTAGTGTTAGGATTAGGATTAGGGTTAGGGTAAGGGTTAGGGTTAGGGTTAGGGTTAGGTTTAAGGTTAGGGTTAGGGTTAGGGTTAGGGTTAGGTTAAGGGTAAGGATTAGTGTTAGGGTTAGGCTTAGGGTTAATTTAAGTGTAAGGGTTAGAGTTAGGGATAGGCTTAGGGTTAGGTTTAGGGTAAAGGTTAGGGTTAAGGTTAGGCTTAGGGTTAGTGTTAGGGTTAGGGTTAGTGTAAGGGTTAAGGTTAGGGTTAGGGTTAGTGTTTGGTTTAGGATTAGGGTTAGCGTAAGTGTAAGGGTTAGGGTTAGGGTTAAGTTTAGGGTAAGGGCAAGGGTTAGGATTAATATTAGGGTTATGGTTAGTTTTGGGGTTTGTGTTAGGGTAAGGGTAAGGGTTAGGGTTAGGGTTAGGGTTAGGTTTAGAGTTAGGATTAGGTTTAGGGTTAGGGTTAGGTTAAGGGTTAGGGTTGGGGTTAGGGTTAGGATTTTGGTTAGGTTAATTGTAAGGATTAGTGTTAGGTTTAGGGTTAGGGTCAGGATTAGGGTTAGGTTTAGGGTAAAGGTTAGGATCAGGGTTAGGGTTAAGGTTAGGGTTAGGGTTAGGGTTAGGGTTACGTTAAGGGTAAGGGTTAGAGTTAGGGTTAGGCTTAGGGTTAGGGTTAGGGTAAGGGTTAGGTTAGGGTTATGGTTAGGGTAAGGGTTAGGGTTAGGTTTAGGGTTAGGGTAAGGGTTAGGGTTAGGGTTGGGGTTAGGGGTAGGTTAAGGGTAAGGGTTAGAGTTGGGTTAGGCTTAGGGTTAGGTTAAGGGTAAGGGTTAGAGTTAGGTTTAGGCTTAGGGTTAGGGTTAAGATAAGGGTTAGGGTTAGGGTTAGGGTTAGGGTAAGGGTTAGGGTTAGGGGTTAGGTTTAGGGTTAGGGTTAAGATTAGGGTTAGGGTTTGGTTAAAGATAAGGGTTATAGTTAGGGTTAGGCTTAGAGTTAGGTTTAGGTTTAGGGTTAGGGTTAGGGTAGAGTAAGGGTTAGGGTTAGGGTTAGGGTTAGGGTTTTGGTTTGGTTAATTGTAAGGTTTAGGGTTAGGGTTAGGTTAGGGTTAGGATTAGGGTTAGAGTAAGGGTTAGGGTTAGGGTTAGTGTTAGGTTTAAGGTTAGGGTTAGGGTTAGGTTAAGGGTAAGGGTTAGTGTTAGGGTTAGGCTTAGGGTTAGGTTAAGTGTAAGGGTTAGAGTTACGGTTAGGCTTAGGGTTAGGGTTAGGATTAGGGTTAGGGTTAGTGTAATGGTTAGGGTTAGGGTTAGGGTAAGGTTAAGGGTTAGGGTTAGGGATTAGGGTTAGGGTTAAGGTTTGGGTTAGGATAAGGTTTGGGTTTAGGGTTAGGGTTAGGGTAAAACTTAGGGTTAGGGTTAGGGTTAGGTTTAGGGATAGGGTTAGGGTAAGGGTAAGGGTTAGGGTTAGGGTTAGGTATACGTTTAGGGTTAGGGTCAGGGTAAGTGTTAGAGTTAGGGTTAGGGTTAGGGTAAGGGTAAGGGTTAGGATTAGGGTTAGGGTTACGGGTTATGGTTAGGGTTAGGGTTAGGGTTAGGGTTAGGGTAAGGGTAAGGGTGAGGATTAGGGTTAGGGTTAGGTTTAGGATTAGGGTTAGGGTAAGTGTAACGGTTAGGGTTAGGGTTCGGGTTAGGGTAAGGTTTAAGGTTAGGGTCAGGGTTAGGGTTAGGGAAAGTGTAAGGTTTAGGTTAAGGGTAAGGGTTCGGGTTAGGGTCAGTGTAAGGGTAAGGAATTGGATTAATATTAGTGTTATAGTTAGGGTTAGGGTTAGGGTTAGTGTTACGGTAAGGGTAAGGGTTAGGGTTAGAATTAGGGTTAGGGTTAGGTTTAGAGTTAGGATTAGGTTTAGGGTTAAGGTTAGGGTAAGGGTAAGGTTTGGGATTAGGGTTAGGGTTTTGGTTAGGTTAATTTTAAGGGTTAGGGTTAGGATTAGGGTTAGGGTTAGGGTTAGGGTAAGGGTTAGGGTTTCGGTTAGATTTAGGGTAAGGGTTAGGGTTAGGGTTAGTGTTAGATAAGTGTTAGGGTTCGGGTTAGGGGTAGGTTAAGGGTAAGGGTTAGATTTAGGGTTAGGCTTAGGTTAGGGTTAGGATAAGGGTTAGGGTTAGGGTTAGGCTTAGGGTAAGGGTTAGGGTTAGGGGTTAGGTTTAGGTTTTGGGTTAGGTTTAAGTGTTAGGGTTAGGGTTAGGGTTAGATTTAGGATTCAGGTTAGGGTAAGGGTAAGGGTTAGGGTTAGGTTCGGGTTAGGGTTAGGTTTAAGGTTAGGGTTAGGTTTAGGGTTAGTGTTAGGTATAGGGTTAGGGTTAGGGGAAGGGTAAGGGTGAGGGTTAGGGTTAGGTTTAGGTTTAGGCTTCGGGTTAGGGTAAGGGTAAGGGTTAGGGTTAGTTTTCGGGTTAGGGTTAAGGTTAAGGTTAGGGTTAGGGTTAGGGTTAGGGAAAGTGTAAGGTTTAGGTTAAGGGTTAGGGTTTGGGTTATGGTTAGGGTTAAGGTTAGGTTTAGGGTTAGGGTTAGGGAAAGGTTAAGGTTTAGGTTAATGGTAAGCATTAGGGTTAGGGTTAGTGTTAGGGTAAGGGTTAGGTTTAGGGTTAGGGTTAGGGTAAGGCTTAGGGTTAGGGTGAGCATTAAGGTTAGGGTAAGGGTAAGGGTTAGGTTTAGGGTTAGGGTTAGGGGTTAGATTAAAGTTAGTGTTAGGTATATGGTTAGGGTTAGTGTTAGGGTAAGGGTAAGGGTTAGGGTTAGGGTTAGTGTTTTGGTTAGATTAATTGTAAGGGTTAGGGTTAGGTTTAGGGTTAGGATTAGGGTTAAGATTAGGGTAAGGGTTAGGGTTAGGGTTAGGGTTAAGATTAGGGTTTGGGTTAGGGTTAGGGTAAGGATTAGGATTAGGGTTAGGGTTAGGGTAAGGGTTAGGGTTCGGGTTAGGGTTAGGGTAAGGGTTAGGGTTGGGGTTAGGGGTAGGTTAAGGGTAAGGGTTAGAGTTATGGTTAGGCTTAAAGTTTGGGTTAGGTTTAGGGTTAGGCTTAGGGAAAGGGTAACGGTTAGGTTTAGGGTTAGTGTTAGGGTAAGGGTAAGGGTGAGGGTTAGGGTTAGGGTTAGGGTTAGGGTAAGGGTAAGGGTTAGGCTTAGGGTTAGCGTTAGGTTTAGGGTTAGGGAAGGGTAAGTGTTAGAGTTAGGGTTAGGGTTAGGGTAAGGGTAAGGGTTAGGGTTAGGGTTAAGGTAATGGTAAGGGTGAGGGTTAGGGTTAGGGTTAGGTTTAGGATTCGGGTTAGGGTAAGGGTAAGGGTTAGGGTTAGGGTTCGGGTTAGGGTTAGGGTTAAGGTTAGGGTTAGGGTTAGGGTTAGGGAAAGAGTAAGGTTTAGGTTAAGGGTTAGGGTTCAGATTATGGTTAGGGTTAAGGTTAGGTTTAGGGTTAGTGTTAGGGAAAGGGTAAGGTTTAGGTTAAGGGTAAGCATTAGGGTTAGGGTTAGGGTAAGGGTTAGGATTAAGGTTAGGGTTAGGGTTAGCATTAAGTTTAGGGTTAGGGTTAGGGTAAGGGTAAGGGTTAGGTTTAGGGTTAGGGTTAGGGTTAGGGTTGGGGTAAGGGTTAGGGTTAGGGTGAGCATTAAGGTTAGGGTTAGGGTTAGGGTAAGGGTAAGGGTTATGTTTAGGGTTAGGGTTAGGGGTTAGGTTTAGGTTTAGTGTTAGGTATAGGGTTAGGGTTAGGGTTAGGGTAATTGTAAGGGTTAGGGTTAGGCTTAGGGTTAGGGTTTCGATAAGGGTAAGGATTAGGGTTTGGGTTAGTGTTTAGGGTTAGGGTTAAGTTTAGGGTTAGGGTTAGGGTTAGGGTTAGGGTTAGGTTTAAGGTTGGGTTAGGATAAGGGTAAGGGTTAGGGATAGGATTAGGTTTAGGGTTAGGTTTAGGTTAAGGGTAAGGGTTTGGGTTAGGGTTAGGGTTAGTGTTAGGGTAAGGGTAAAGATAAGTTTTAGGGTTATGTTAGGGTTTGGGTTAGGGAACAGGTAAGGGTTAGGGTTAGGGTTAGGGTTATGGGTTAGGTTTAGGGTTAGGGTTAGGGTAGGGGTAAGGGTGAAGTTTAGGGTTAGGGTTAGGTTTAGGGTTAGGCTTAGGGTTAGGGTTAGGGTATGGGTAGGGATTAGGGTTAGGGTTAGTGTTAAGGTTAGGTTTATGGTTTGGGTTAGGGTTAGGGTTAGGGAAAGGTTAAGGGTTAGGGTAAGTGTTAGGGTTATGGTTAGGGTTAGGGTAAGGATTAGGGTTAGAGTTAGGGTTAGGGTAAGAGTTAGGGTGAGCTTTAGGGTTAGCATTAAGTATAGGGTTAGGGTTAGGGTTAGGGTAAGGGTTAGGTTTCGGGTTAGGGTTAGGGTTAGCGTAAGGATTATCGTTAGGGTTAGGGTAAAGGATAGGGTTAGGGTTAGGGTTAGCATTAAAGTTAGGGTTAGGGTTAGGGTAAGGGTTAGGTTTAGGGTTAGGGGTAGGGTAAGGGTAAGGCTTAGGGTTAGGGTTACGGTTAGGGTTAGGTATAGGGTTAAGGTAAGGGTAAAGGTAAGGGTAAGGGTTAGGGTTAGGGTTAGGGTTGGGGGTGTGGGTTAGGGCTAGTGTAAGTAAGGGTAAGCGTTACGGTTAGGGTTAGGGTTTAGGGTTAGGGTTAGGGTAAGGGTAAGGCATAGGGGCAGGGTTAGGGTAAGGGTAAGGTTTAGGGTTTGGGTTAGGGTAAGGGTAAGGTTTAGGTTTAGGGTTAAGATTAGTGTTAGGTTTAGGATTAGGGTTAGGGTAAGGGTAAGGGTTGGGGTAAGGGTTGGGGTTAGGGTTAGGGTTAGGGTAAGGGTAAGGGTTAGGATTAATATTAGGGTTATGGTTATGGTTAGGGTTAGGGTTAGTGTTAGGGTAAGGGTAAGTGTTAGGGTTAGGTTCGGGTTAGGGTTAGGTTTAAGGTTAGGGTTTAGGTTTAGGGTTAGTGTTAGGTATAGGGTTAGGGTTATTGTTAGGGTAAGGGTAAGGGTGAGGGTTAGTGTTAGGTTTAGGTTTAGGATTCGGGTTAGGGTAAGGGTAAGGGTTAGGGTTAGGGTTCGGGTTAGGGTTAAGGTTAAGGTTAGGGTTAGGGTTAGGGTTAGGGAAAGTGTAAGGTTTAGGTTAAGGGTTAGGGTTCGGGTTATGGTTAGGGTTAAGGTTAGGTTTAGGGTTAGGGTTAGGGAAAGGGTAAGGTTTAGGTTAATGGTAAGCATTAGGGTTAGGTTTAGTGTTAGGGTAAGGGTTAGGATTAGGGTTAGGGTTAGGGTTAGCATTAAGTTTAGGGTTAGGGTTAGGGTAAGGGTAAGGGTTAGGTTTAGGGTTAGGGTTAGGGTAAGGGTTAGGGTTAGGGTGAGCATTAAGGTTAGGGTTAGGGTTAGGGTAAGGGTAAGGGTTAGGTTTAGGTTTAGGGTTAGGGGTTAGGTTTAGGGTTAGTGTTAGGTATAGGGTTAGGGTTAGGGTTAGGGTAAGGGTAAGGGTTAGGGTTAGGGTTAGTGTTTTGGTTAGATTAATTGTAAGGGTTAGGGTTAGGTTTAGGGTTAGGATTAGGGTTAGGATTAGGGTAAGGGTTAGGGTTAGGGTTAGGGTTAAGATTAGGGTTTGGGTTAGGGTTAGGGTAAGGATTAGGATTAGGATTAGGGTTAGGGTTAGGGTAAGGGTTAGGGTTCGGGTTAGGGTTAGGGTAAGGGTTAGGGTTGGGGTTAGGGGTAGGTTAAGGGTAAGGGTTAGAGTTATGGTTAGGCTTAAAGTTTGGGTTAGGTTTAGGGTTAGGCTTAGGGAAAGGGTAAGGGTTAGGTTTAGGGTTAGTGTTAGGGTTTTGGTTAGGTTAATTGTAAGAGTTAGGGTTAGGGTTAGGGTTAATGTTAGGGTGAGTGTTAGGGTTAGGGTTAGGTTAAGGTAAGGGTTAGGGTTAGTGTTAGGGATAGGTTTAGGGTAATGGTAAGGGTTGGGGTTAGGGTTAGGGTAAGGTTTATTCTTAGGGTTAGGGTCAGGGTAAGTGTTAGGGTTAGGGTTAGGGTTAGGGTAAGGGTAAGGGTTAGTGTTAGGGTTAGGGTTTGCGTAAGAGTAAGGATTAGGGTTACGGTTACGGTTAGGGTTAAGTAAGAGTAAGGGTTAGGGTTAGGGTTAGGGTTAGGGTTTGTGTAAGGGTAAGGGTTAGGGTTAGTGTTAGGGATGGGTTTAGGGTAATGGTAAGGGTTGGGGTTAGGGTTAGGGTAAGGTTTATTCTTAGGGTTAGGGTCAGGGTAAGTGTTAGGGTTAGGGTTAGGGTTAGGGTAAGGGTAAGGGTTAGTGTTAGGGTTAGGGTTTGCGTAAGAGTAAGGGTTAGGGTTACGGTTACGGTTAGGGTTAAGTAAGAGTAAGGGTTAGGGTTAGGGTTAGGGTTAGGGTTTGTGTAAGGGTAAGGGTTAGGGTTAGTGTTAGTGTTAGGGTTAGGGTTAGGGTTAAGTTTAGGTTTAGGGTTACGGTTAGGGTTAGGGTTTAGGGTTAGTGTTAGGGTAAGGGTAAGGCATAGGGGTAGGTTTAGGGTAAGGGTAAGGTTTAGGGTTAGGGTTAGGGTTAGGGTTATTGTAAGTGTAAGGGTTAGGGTTAGGCTTAGGGTTACGGGTTAGGGTTAGGGTTAGGGTTTAGGTTAGGGTTAGGTTTAGGGTTAGTGTTAGGGTAAGGGTAAGGGTGAGGGTTAGGGTTAGGGTTTGGGTTAGGGTAAGGGTAAGGGTTAGGCTTAGGGTTAGCGTTAGGTTTAGGGTTAGGGTAAGGGTAAGTGTTAGAGTTAGGGTTAGGGTTAGGGTAAGGGTAAGGGTTAGGGTTAGGGTTAAGGTAATGGTAAGGGTGAGGGTTAGGGTTAGGGTTAGGTTTAGGATTCGGGTTAGGGTAAGGGTAAGTGTTAGGATTAGGGTTCAGGTTAGTGTTAGGGTTAAGGTTAGGGTTAGGGTTAGGGTTAGGGAAAGAGTAAGGTTTAGGTTAAGGGTTAGGGTTCGGGTTATGGTTAGGGTTAAGGTTAGATTTAGGGTTAGTGTTAGGGAAAGGGTAAGGTTTAGGTTAAGGGTAAGCATTAGGGTTAGGGTTAGGGTAAGTGTTAGGATTAAGGTTAGGGTTAGGGTTAGCATTAAGTTTAGGGTTAGGGTAAGGGTAAGGGTTAGGTTTAGGGTTAGGGTTAGGGTTAGGGTAAGGGTTAGGGTTAGGGTGAGCATTAAGGTTAGGGTTAGGGTTAGGGTAAGGGTAAGGGTTATGTTTAGGGTTAGGGTTAGGAGTTAGGTTTAGGGTTAGTGTTAGGTATAGGGTTAGGGTTAGGGTTAGGGTAATTGTAAGGGTTAGGGTTAGGGTTAGGGTTAGTGTTTTGGTTAGATTAATTGTAAGGGTTAGTGTTAGGTTTAGGGTTAGGATTAGGGTTAGGATTAGGGTAAGGTTTAGGGTTAGGGTTAGGGTTAAGATAAGGGTTAGGGTTAGGGTAAGGATTAGGGTTAGGGTTAGTATTAGGGTAAGGGTTAGGGTTAGGGTTAGGGTAAGGGTAAGGCATAGGGGTAGGGTTAGGGTAAGCGTAAGGTTTAGGGTTAGGGTTAGGGTTAGTGTTTGGGTTAGGGTAAGGGTAAGGTTTAGGTTTAGGGTTAGGATTAGTGTTAGGTTTAGGATTAGGTTTAGGGAAAGGGTAAGGGTTGGGGTAAGGGTTGGGTTTAGGGTTAAGGTTAGGGTAAGGGTAAGGGTTAGGATTAATATTAGGATTATGGTTATGGTTAGGGTTAGGGTTAGTGTTAGGGTAAGGGTAAGTGTTAGGGTTAGGGTTAGGGTTAGGTTTAGGATTCGGGTTAGGGTAAGGGTAAGGTTTAGGGTTAGGTTCGGGTTAGGGTTAGGTTTAAGGTTAGGGTTAGGTTTAGGGTTTAGGTTTAGGGTTAGTGTTAGGTATAGGGTTTGGGTTACGGTAAGGGTAAGGGTGAGGGTTAGGGTTAGGTTTAGGTTTAGGATTCGGGTTAGGGTAAGGGTAAGGGTTAGGGTTAGTGTTCGGGTTAGGGTTAGGGTTAAGGTTAGGGTTAGGGTTCGGGTTAGGGTTAGGGTAAGGGTTAGGGTTGGGGTTAGGGTTAGGTTAAGGGTAAGGGTTAGAGTTATGGTTATGCTTAAAGTTTGGGTTAGGTTTAGGGTTAGGCTTAGGGTAAGGTTAAGGGTTAGGTTCAGGGTTAGTGTTAGGGTTTTTGTTAGGTTAATTGTAAGAGTTAGGGTTAGGGTTAGGGTTAAAGTTAGGGTTAGGGTTTTGGTTAGAGTTAGGTTAAGGTAAGGGTTAGGGTTAGGGTTAGTGTTAGGGATAGGTTTAGGGTAATGGTAAGGGTTAGGGTTAGGGTAAGGGTAAGGGTTAGTGTTAGGGTTAGGGTTTCCGTAAGGGTAAGGGTTAGGGTTACGGTTAGGGTTAGGGTTAGGTAACAGTAAGGGTTAGGGCTAGGGTTAGGGTTAGGGTTTATGTAAGGGTAAGGGTTAGGGTTAGTGTTAGTGTTAGGGTTAGGGTTAAGTTTAGGTTTAGGGTTACGGTTAGGGTTAGGGTTTAGGGTTAGGGTTAGGGTAAGGGTAAGGCATAGGGGTAGGGATAAGGTAAGGGTAAGGTTTAGGGTTAGGGTTAGGGTTAGTGTAATGGTTAGGGTGAGGGTTCGGGTTAGGGTTACGGGTTAGTGTTAGGGTTAGGCTTAAGGTTAGGGTTAGGTTTAGGGTTAGTGTTAGGGTAAGGGTAAGGGTAAGGGTGAGGGTTAGGGTTAGGGTTAGGGATAGGGTTAGGGTAAGGGTAAGGGTTAGGCTTAGGGTTAGCGTTAGGTTTAGGGTTAAGGTCAGGGTAAGTGTTAGAGTTCGGGATAGGGTTAGGGTAAGGGTAAGGGTTAGGGTTAGGGTTAGGGTAAGGGTAAGGGTGAGGGTTAGGGTTAGGGTTAGGTTTAGGATTCAGGTTAGGGTAAGGTAAGGTTTAGTGTTATTGTTGGGGTTAGGGTTAGGGTTAAGGTTAGGGTTAGGGTTAGGGTTAGGGAAAGAGTAAGGTTTAGGTTAAGGGTTAGGGTTCGGGTTATGGTTAGGGTTAAGGTTAGGTTTAGGGTTAGGGTTAGGGAAAGGGTAAGGTTTAGATTAAGGGTAAGCATTAGGGTTAGGGTTAGGGTTAGGTTAAGGGTTAGGATTAAGGTTAGGGTTAAGGTTAGCATTAAGTTTAGGGTTAGGGTTAGGGTAAGGGTAAGGGTTAGGTTTAGGGTTAGGGTTACGGTTAGGGTAAGGGTTAGGGTTAGGTTGAGCATTAAGGTTAAGGTTAGGGTTAGGGTAAGGGTAAGGGTTAGGTTTAGGGTTAGGGTTAGGGGTTAGGTTTAGGGTTAGTGTTAGGTATAGGGTTAGGGTTAGGGTAAGGGTAAGGGTTAGGGTTAGGGTTAGGGTTAGTGTTTTGGTTAGATTAATTGTAAGGGTTAGGGTTAGGTTTAGGGTTAGGATTAGGGTTAGGATTAGGGTAAGGGTTAGGGTTAGGGTTAGGGTTAGGGTTGGGGTTAAGATTAGGGTTAGGGTTAGGGTTAGGGTAAGGATTAGGGTTAGGGTTAGGGTTAGGGTAAGGGTTAGGGTTAATGTTAGGGTAAGGGTAAGTCATAGGGGTAAGGTTAGGGTAAGGGTAAGGTTTAGGGTTAGGGTTAGGATTAGTGTTTGGGTTAGGGTACGGGTAAGGGTTAGGTTTAGGGTTAGGATTAGTGTTAGGTTTAGGATTAGGGTTAGGGTAAGGGTAAGGGTTAGGATTAATTTTAGTGTTATGGTTATGGTTAGGGTTAGGGTTAGTGTTAGGGTAAGGGTAAGTGTTAGGATTAGTGTTAGGGTTAGGCTTTTGTTTAGGTTAGGGTTAGGGTTAGGATTAGGGTTAGGGTTAGGGTAAGGGGTAGGTTTAGGGTTAGGGATAGGGTTAAGATTAGGGTTAGGGTTAGGGTTAGAGTTAGGTTAACGGTAAGGGTTAGAGTTAGGGTTAGGGTAAGGATTAGGGTTAGGGATAGGGTAAGGGGTAGGGTTAGGGTTTTGTTAGGGTTAGGATAAGGGTTAGGGTTAGCGTAAGGGGTAGGCTTAGGGTTATGTTAAGATTAGGGTTAGGGTTAGGGTTAGGGTTAGGCTAATGGTAAGGGTTAGAGTTAGGGTTAGGGTTAGGGTTAGCATTAAATTTAGGGTTACAGTTACGGTAAGGGTTAGGTTTAGGGTTAGGGTTAGGGTAAAGGTGAGGGTTAATGTTATAGTTATGGTTAGGGTTAGGTATAGGGTTAGGGTAAGGGTAAGTGTAATGGTTAGGGTTAGGGTTAGTGTTAGGGTTAGGATTAAGGTTAGGTTTATGGTTAGGGTTAGGGTTAGGGTTAGGTTTACGGTTGGGTTAGGATAAGGGTAAGGGTTAGGGATAGGGTTAGGGTTAGGGTCAGGTTTAGGTTAAGGGTAAGGGTTAAGGTAAGGGTTAGGTTTAGGGTTAGGTTTAGGGTTAGGGTTATGGTAAGGGTAAG
>JANJXV010000051.1:527500-557500 GCA_024803745.1 Megascapheus bottae | reverse complement strand
TTAGGGAAAGGGTAAGGGTTATGGTTAGGGTTAGGGTAAGATTAGGGTTAGGGTTAGGTTTAGGGTAAGGGTTAGGGTTAGGGTTAGGGTTAGCATTAAGTTTAGAGTTAGGGTTAGGGTAAGGGTAAGGGTTAGGATTAGGTTTAGAGTAAGGGTAAGGTTAGGGTTAGGATTAGGGTTAGGTTTAGGGTTAGGGAAAGGGTTAGGGTTATATTTAGGCTTAGGGTTATGGTTAGGGTTAGGGTTAGGGGTTACGGTTCGGTTTAGGGTTAGGTATAATGTTAGAGTAAGGTAAGGTTTAGGGTTACGTTTAGGGTTATGGGTTAGGGTTAGGGATAGGTTTATGTTAAGGGATAGGGTGAGGTTTAGGGCAAGGGTAAGGTTTAGGGTTAGGGTTAGCATTAGGTTTGTGGTTACTGTTAGGGTAAGAGGAAGGGTTAGGTTAAGGTTTAGGGTTAGGGTTAGGGCAAGGGTTAGGTTTAGTGTTGGGGTAAGGGTAAGGTTTAGGGTTAGAGTTAGGGTTAGGGTTAGGGTAAGGGTTAGGTTTAGAGTTACGTTTAAGGTTAGGTATAGGGTTAGGGTAAGGGTAAGGGTAAGGGTTAGGGTCAGGGTTAGGGTTAGGGTTGGGGGTGTGGTTTAGGTTTAGGGTAAGTAAGGGTAAGGGTTAAGGTTAGGGTTAGGGATTAGGTTTAGTGTTAGGGTTAGGGTTAGTGTTAGGGTTAGGGTAAGAGTAAGGGTCAGGTTTAGGGTTAGGGTTAGTGTTAGATTTAGGGTTAGGGTTAGGGTAAGGGTAAGGGTTAGGGTTAGGGTAAGGGTAAGGGTTACGATTACTATTAGGGTTATGGTTATTGTTATGGTTAGGGTTACGGTTAGTGTTAGGTTAAAGGTAATGGTTAGGGTTAGGGGTTAGGGTTAGGGTTAGTGTTAGGGTTAGGATTAGGATAAGGGTTAGGATTAGGGTAAGGGTTAGGGTTAGGGTTAGGGTAACGGTTAGGGTTAGGTTTAGGGTTAAGGTTAGGTTTAGGGTTAGGTTAAGGGTATGGGTAAAGGTTAGGGTTAGGCTTAGGGTTAGGGTTAGGTTTAGAGTTAGGGTTTGGGTAAGGGAAAGGGTTAGGGTTAGAGTTAAGGTTACGGGTTAGGGTTAGGGTTAGGTTTAGGTTTAGAGTTAAAGTTCGGGTAAGGGTAAGGGTGAGAGTTAGGGTTAGGGTTAGGGTAAGACTTAGGTTTAGGTTTAGGGTTAGGGTAAGGGTAAGGATTAGGGTTAGTGTTAGGGTTAGGGTTAAGGTTAGTTTTAGGATTAGGGTTAGGGTTAGGGAAAGGTAAGAGTTAGGGTAAGGGTTAGGGTTAATGTTAGGCTTAGTGTTAGTGTTAGGGTAAGGGTAAGGTTTAGGGTTAGGGTTAGGGTTAGTGATAGGGTTAGAGTAAGGGTAAGGGTTAGGGTTAGGGTTAGGGTTAGTGTTAGGTTTAGGGTTAGGGTTAGGGTAAGTGTTAGGGTTAGGTTATGGTTACGGTAAGGGTAAGGTTTAGGATTAATGTTACTGTTAGGGTTAGGTTTAGGGTTAGGGTTAGGGTTAGTGTTAGGGTTAGGGTTAGGGTTAGGGTAAGTGTTAGGGTTAGGTTATGGTTAGGGTAAGGGTAAGGGTTAGGACTAATGTTACTGTTAGGGTTAGGTTTAGGGTTAGGATTAGGGTTAGCGTAAGGATAATGATTAGGGTTACGGTAAGGGTTAGGGTTAGGTTTAGAGTTAGGGTTAGGTTTAGGGTTAGGGTTAGGGTTAGGGTAAGGGTAAGGCTTAGGTTTAGGGTTAGGGGTTAGGGTTAGGGTTAGGGTTAGGGTAAGGGTAAGGGTAAGGTTTAAGGTTAGGGTTAGGGTTAGTGTTAGGTTTATGGTTAAGGTTAGGTTTAGGGTTAGGGTAAGGTTTAAGGTTATGGTTAGGGTTAGTGTTAGGGTAAGGGTTAGGGTTAGGGTTAGGTTTAGGGGTGAGGGTTAGGGTTAGGGTAAGTGTAAGGTTTAGGGTTAAGTTTAGGGTTAGGGTTAGGGTTATGGTAAGGGTTAGAGTTAGGGTAAGGGTTAGGGTTAGGGTTAGGTTTAAAGTTACGGTTATGTTAAGGGTAAGGTTTAGGTTTAGGGTTAGAGTCACGTTTAGGGTAAGGGTAAGGGTTAAGGTAAGTGTTAGGGATAGGGTTAGGTTTAGGGTTAGGGTAAGGGTAAGGGTTAGGGTTAGGGTTAGGGTTAGGGATAAGGTTAGTGTTAGGGTTAGTGTTAGGTTTAGTGTAAGGGTAAGGGTAAAGTTAAGTTTTAGGTTTAGGGTTAGTGATAGGGTTAGGGAAAGGTTAAGGGTTATTGTTAGGGTTAGGGTAAGATTAGGGTTAGGGTTAGGTTTAGGGTAAGGGTTAGGGTTAGGGTTAGGGTTAGCATTAAGTTTAGTGTTAGGGTTAGAGTAAGGGTAAGGGTTAGGGTTAGGGTTAGAATAAGGGTAAGGGTTAGGGTTGGGGTTAGGTTTAGGGTTAGGGAAAGGGTTAGGGTTAGAGTTAGGGTTAGGGTTAGGGTTAGGGGTTACGGTTCGGGTTAGGGTTAGGTTTAGTGTTAGAGTAAGGGTAAGGTTTAGGGTTAGGTTTAGGGTTAAGGGTTGGGTTAGGGATAGGGTTATGTTAAGGGTTAGGGTGCGGTTTAGGGCAAGGGTAAGGTTTAGGGTTAGGGTTAGCGTTAGGTTTGTGATTAGTGTTAGGGTAAGAGGAAGGGTTAGGTTAAGGTTTAGGGTTAGGGTTAGGGCAAGGGTTATGGATAGGGTTAGGGTTAGGTTTGGGATTAGGGTTAGGGTAAGGGTAAGGATTAGGATTAGGGTAAGGTTTAGGGTTAGGGTTAGGGTTAGAGTAAGGGTTAGGGTTAAGGTTAGGGTTAGGATTCGGGTTAGGGTTATGGTAAGGGTAAGGGTTAGGGTTAGTGTTAGGGTTAGGGTTAAGGTTATGTTTAGTGTTTGGGTTAAGGTTAGGGTTAGGGTTAGGGTAAGGATAAGTTTTAGGTTTAGGGTTAGGGTTAGGGTTAGGGTGAGCATTAGTGTTAGGGTTAAGGTTAGGGTTTAGGTTTATGGTTAGGGTTAGGGTAAGGGTTAGGGTTAGGGTTATGATTAGGGGTAAGGGTTAGTGTTAGGGTTTAGGTAAGGGAAAGGGTTAGGGTTAGGATTAGGGGTTAGGGTTATGGTTATGGTTAGGGTTAGGGTAAAGGTAAGGGTTAGGTTTAGGGTTAGGGTAAAGGTAAGGTTTAGGGTTATGGTTACTGTTAGGGTTAGGGCAAGGGGAAGGGTTAGGGTTAGGGTTAGGGTTAGTGTTAAGTTTAGGGTTAGTGTTAGGATAAGGGTAAGTGTTAGGGTTAGGGTTAGGATTATGTTTAGGGTAAGGGTAAGGGTTAGGATTAAAATTATGGTTAGGGTTAGGGTTAGGTTAAGGGTAAGGGTTATGGTTTGGGTAAGGGTAAGGGTTAGGGTTAGTGTTAGGTTTAGAGTTAGTGTTAGGTTTAGGGTTAGGGTTAGGGTAAAGGTAAGGGTTAGGGTTAGGGTTAGGGTTAGGGTTTGGGTTAGTTTAAGGGTAAGGTTAGGGTTAGGTTTAGGGTTACTCTTAGGTTTAGCGTTAGGGTTAGGGTAAGGTTAAGGGTTAGGGTTAGGTTTAGGGTTAGGGGTTAGGGTTAGGGTTAGCGTTAGGTTTAGGTTTAGGGTAAGGGTAGGGTTTAGGTTTAGGGTTAGGGTAAGTGGTTAGGGTTAGGGATAGGGTAAAGTTTAGGGTTAGGTTTAGGGTAAGGGTAAGGGTTAGGGTTAGGGTTACGGTAAGGGTTAGGGTTAGGGTAAGTGTAAGGTTTAGGGTTATGGTTATGTTTAGGGGTTAGGGTTAGGGTTAGGGTAAGGTTTAGGGTTAGGGTTATGGTTAGGGTTAGGGTTAGGGTAAGGGTTAGGGTTAGGGTTAGGGTTAGGGTTAGGGTTTAGGGTTAGGGTACGGGTAAGGGTTAGGGTTAAGGTTAGGGTTAGGGCTAGCGTTAGGGTAAGGGTTAGGGTTAGAGTAAGTGTTAGGGTTAGGGTTAGGTTTAGGGTTAGGTTTAACGTTAGGGTTAGGGTTTAGGGTAAGGGTAAGGGTTAGGGTTAGGGTTAAGGTTAGGGTTAGGGTTAGGGTTAGGGAAAGGGTAAGGGTTAAGTTCAGGTTTAGAGTAAGGATTAAGGTTAGGGTAAGGGTAAGGGTTAGGTTTAGGGTTGGGGTTAATTTTAGGGGTTAGGATTAGTGTTAGGTTTAGGATTAGGTATAGGGTTAGGGTAAGTGTAAGGGTTAGGGTTAGGATTAGGTTTAGGGTTAAGGTTAGGGTTAGGGTTAGGGTAAGGGTAAGGCTTAGGTTTATGGTTAGGGGTTAGGGTTACGGTTGGTTTAGGGTTAGGGATTGGGTAAGGGTAAGGGTTAGGGTTAGGGTTACGGGTTAGGGTTAGGGTTAGGGTAAGTTAAGCGTTAGGGTTAGGGTTAGGATAAGGGTAAGGTTTAGGGTTCGGATTAGAGTTAGTGATAGGTTTATGGTATGGGTAAGGGTTATGATTAGGGTTAGGGTTATTGTTAGGTTTAGGATTAGGGTTAGTGTAAGTGATAGGTTTAGGGTTAGGGTTAGGGTAAGGGTAAGGGTTAGGGTTAGGGTTACGTTTAGGTTTAGAGTTAGGGTAAGGGTAAGGGTTAGGGTTAGGGTTACGGTTAGTTTTAGAGTTAGGTTAAGGGTAAGGGTTAGGGTTATGGGTAGGGTCAGGGTTAAGGCTAGATAGGGTTAGGGTTAGGGTTAGGGTAAGGGTAAGGATTAGCGTTAGGTTTAGGGTTAGGGTTACGGAAAGGGTAAGGTTTAGGGTTAGGGTTAGGGTAAGGATTAGGGTTAGCGTTAGGGTTAGGGTTAGGGTAAAGGTTAGGTTTAGGGTTAGTATTATGGTTAGGGATAGCGTTAGGGTAAGTGTACCGGTTAGGGTTACGGTTAGGGTTAGGGTAAGGGTTAGGTTTAGGGTTAGGGTTAGGGTTAGGTTTAGGGTAAGGGTAAGGGTTAAGATTAATATTAGTGTTAGGGTTAGGGTTAGAGTTAGCGTTAGGGTTAGTGTTAGGGTAAGGTTAAGGGTTATGGTTAGGGTAAGGGTAAGGGTTATGTTTATGGTTAGGGTTGGGGTTAGGTTTAGAGTTAGGGTTAGGTTTAGGGTTAGGGTTAGGGTAAGGGTAAGGGTTAGGGTTAGGGGTAGGGTTAGGGTTAAGTTTAGGTTTAGGGTTAGGGTTAGAGTTAAGGTAGGGGTAAGGGTTAGAGATAGGATTGTGTTAGGGTAAGGATTAGGGTTAGGGTTAGGGTAAGGGGTAGGGTTAGGGTTAGGGTTAGGGTTATCATTAAGTTTAGGGTTAGGGTTAGGCTAAATGTAAGGGTTAGGGTTAGGGTTAGGGTTAGGGTCAGGGTAAGGTTTAGGGTTAGGATTAGGTTTAGGGTTTGGGTAAGGTTAAGGTTAGGGTGAGTGTTAGGGTTCGGGTTAAGTTTACGGTTAGGTTTAGGGTAAGGGTAAGGGTTTGGTTTAGGGTTAGTATTAGGGGTTAGGGTTACGGTTAGGGTAAGGACTAGGGTTAGGGTTAGGGTAAGGGTTAGGTTTAGGGTTAGCATTAAGGTTAGGGTTAGGGTTAGGGTTAGGATACGGGTAAAGTTTAGGGTTCGGGTTAGGGTTAGTGATAGGGTTAATGTATGGGTAAGGGTTATGGTTAGGGTTAGGGTTATTGTTAGGTTAAGATTAGGGTTAGGGTAATTGATAGGTTTAGGTTTAGGGTTAGGGTAAGGGTAAGGGTTAGGGTTAGGGTTACGGTTAGGTTTAGAGTTAGGGTAAGGGTAAGGGTTAGGTTTATGGGTAGGGTCAGGGTTAAGGCTAGGTAGGGTAAGGGTTAGGGTTAGGGTAGGGGTAAGGGTTAGGGTTAGGTTTAGGGTTAGGGTTAGGGAAAGGGTAAGGTTTAGGGTTAGGGTTAGGGTTAGGGTTAGGGTAAAGGTTAGGTTTAGGGTTAGTATTAAGTTTAGGGATAGCGTTAGGGTAAGTGTACGTGTTAGGGTTACGGTTAGGGTTAGGGTTAGGGTAAGGGTTAGGGTTAGGGTTAGGGTTAGGGTTAGGTTTAGGGTAAGGGTAAGGGTTAGGATTAATATTAGGGTTAGGGTTAGGGTTAGAGTTAGCGTTAGGGTTAGTGTTAGGGTAAGGGTAAGGTTTATGGTTAGGGTAAGGGTAAGGGTTAGGTTTAGGGTTAGGGTTGGGGTTAGGTTTAGAGTTAGGGTTACATTTAGGGTTAGGGGTAGGGTAAGGGTAAGGGTTAGGTTTAGTGTTAGGTTTAGAGTTAGGCTAAGTGTAAGGGTTAGGGTTAGGGTAGGCTTAGGGTTGAGTTTAGGTTTAGGGTTAGGGTTAGAGTTAAGGTAGGGGTAAGGGTTAGGGTTAGGATTGTGTTAGGGTAAGGATTAGGGTTAGGGTTAGGGTTAGGTTAAGGGGTAGGGTTAGGGTTAGGGTTAGGGTTATCATTAAGTTTAGGGTTAGGGTTAGGCTAAATGTAAGGGTTAGGGTTAGGGATAGGGTTACGGTAAGGGTAAGGTTTATGGTTAGGGTTAGGTTTACGGTTTGGGAAAGGGTAAGGTTAGGGTTAGTGTTAGGGTTAGGGTTCAGTTTACGGTTAGGTTTAGGGTAAGTGTAAGGGTTAGGTTTAGGGTTAGTATTAGGGGTTAGGGTTAGGGTTAGGTTTAGGGTAAGGACTAGGGTTAGTTTTAGGGTTAAGGTAAGGGTTAGGGTTAGGGTTAGCATTAAGGTTCGGGTTAGGGTTAGGGTAAGGGTAAGTGTTAATGTTAGGGTTAAGTTTAGGGTTAGGGTTAGGGTAAGGGTTAGGGTTAGGGTCAGTGTTAGATTTAGGGTTAAGGTTAGGGTCAGGTTAGGGTAAGGGTAAGGGTTAGTGTTAGGGTTAGGGTTAGGGGTTAGGGTTAGGGTTAGGTTTAGGTTTAGGGTTAGGGTAAGGGTAAGGTTTAGGGTTAGGGTTAAGGTAGGGGTTAGGTTTAGGGTGAGGGTTAGGGTAAGGTTTAGGGTTAGGTTTAGGGTAAGGGTAAGGTTTAGGGTTAGGGTTAGGGTTAGGTTTGTGCTTAGGGTTAGGGTAAGAGTAAGGGTTGGGTTAGTGTTAGGGTTAGGTTTAGGGTAAGGTTTAGGGTTAGGGTAAGTATAAGGGTTAGGGTTAGGGTTAGGGTTAGGGGTTAGGGTTAGGGTAAGGGTAAGGTTTAGGTTTAGAGTTAGGGTTAGGGTTAGGGTAAGAGTTAGGTTTAGGGTTAGTGTCAGGGGTTAGGGTTACGGTAAGGGTGAGGGTTAGGGTTAGGGTTAGGGAAAGTGTAAGGGTTACGGTAAAGTTAAGGTTTAGGGTTAGAGTAAGGATTAGGGTTAGGGTTAGGGTAAGGGTTAGGATTAGGGTTAGGTTTAGTGTTAGTATTAAGTTTAGGGTTAGGTTTAGGGTAAGGGTAAGGGTAACGCTTAGGTTTAGGGTTAGGGTTAGGTTTATTGTAAGGGTTAGGGTTACGGTGTGCATTAAGGTTAGGGTTAGAGTTAGGATAAGGGTAGGTTTAGGTTTCGGGTTAGGGTTAAGGTTAGGGGTAGGGTTAGGGATTAGGGTTAGGGTTAGGTATGGGTTTAGGGTAAGGGTTAGGGTAAGGGTTATTGTTAGGGTTAAGGATAGGGTTAGGGTTAGGGTAAGGGTAAGGGTTAGGGTTATGTTTAGGGGTTAGGGTTAGGGTTGAGTTAGGGTTAGGGTTAGGGTAAAGGTAAGGGTTAGGGCTAGGGTTAGGAGTTAGGGTTTGTGGTATGGCAAGGATAAGGGTTAGGGTTAGGGTTATTGTAAGGGTAAGGTTTAGGGTTAGTGTTAGTGTTAGTGTTAGGGTTAGGATATGGGTAAGGGTTAGGGTTAGGGTTAGGGTTAGGGTTAGGGTTAGGGTAACGGTTAGGGTTAGGGTTAGGTTTAGGATTAATGTTAGGGTAAGGGTTAGGGTTAGGGTTAGGGTAAGGGTAAGGGTTAGGATTAATGTTAGGGTTAGCGTTAGTTTTAGGGTTAGGGTTAGCGTAAGTGTAAGGGTTAGGGTTAGGTTTAGAGTTAGGGTTAGGTTTAGAGTAAGTGTTAGGTTTAGGGTTAGGTTAGGGTAAGGGTAACGGTTAGGGTTAGGGTTAGGTTTAGAGTTAGGGTAAGGGTAAGGGTTAGGGTTATGGGTAGGGTTAGGTTTAAGGCTAGGTTTAGGGTTAGTGTTAGGGGTAGGGTAGGGGTAAGGATTAGGGTTAGGTTTAGGGTTAGGGTTAGGGAAAGGGTAAGGTTTAGGGTTAGGGATAGGGTTAGGGTTAGGGAAAGGGTAAGGGTTAGCATTAAGGTTAGGGGTAGAGTTCGGGTAAGTGTAAGGGATAGGGTTACGGTTAGGGTTAGGGTTAGGGTAGGGATAAGGATTAGGGTTAGGGTTAGGGTTAGGGTTTGGGTAAGGGTAAGGGTTAGGGTTAGGGTTAGGGTTAGGGTAAAGGAAAGGGTTAGAGTTAGGGGTTAGGGTTAGGGTTAGGGTTAGGGTAACGATTAGGGTTAGGGTTAGGTTTAGGATAAGGGTTAGGGTTAGGGTAAGGGTTAGGGTTAGGGTTAGGGTAACGGTTAGGGTTAGGGTTAGGTTTAGGGTTAAGGTTAGGGTTAGGGTTAGGGTTAGGTTAAGGGTAAGGGTAAGCGTTAGGGTTAGGCTTAGGGTTAGGGTTATGTTTAGGGTTAGGATTAGGTTAAGGGTAAGGGTTAGGGTTAGAGTTAGGGTTACGGGTTAGGGTTAGGGTTAGGTTTAGGTTTAGAGTTAAGGTTCGGGTAAGGGTAAGGGTGAGCGTTAGGGTTAGGGTCAGGGTAAGAGTTAGGTTTAGGTTTAGGGTTAGGGTAAGGGTAAGGATTAGGGTTAGGGTTAGGGTTAGGGTTAAGGTTAGTTTTAGGGTTGGTGTTAGGTTTAGGGAAAGGTAAGGTTTAGGGTAAGGGTTAGGGTTAGGGTTAGGGTTAGTGTTAGGGTTAGGGTAAGGGTAAGGTTAGGGTTAGGGTTAGGGTTAGGGTTAGGGTTAGGGTTACAGGTTAGGGTTAGGGTTAGGTTTAGGTTTAGAGTTAAGGTTAGGGTAAGGTTAAGGGTGAGCGTTAGGGTTAGGGTTAGGGTAAGAGTTAGGTTTAGGTTTAGGGTTAGGGTAAGGGTAAGGATTAGGGTTAGGTTTAGGGTTAGGGTTAAGGTTAGTTTTAGGGTTAGGGTTAGGGTTAGGGAAAGGTAAGAGTTAGGGTAAGGGTTAGGGTTAGGGTTAGGGTTAGTGTTAGGGTTAGGGTAAGGGTAAGGTTTAGGGTTAGTGGTAGGGTTAGTGTTAGGGTTAGAGTAAGGGTAAGGGTTAGGATTAGGGTTAGGGTTAGTGTTAGGTTTAGGGTTAGGGTTAGGGTAAGTGTTAGGGTTAGGTTATGGTTACGGTAAGGGTAAGGTTTAGGATTAATGTTACTGTTAGGGTTAGGTTTAGGGTTAGGATTAGGGTTAGCGTAAGGATAATGGTTAGGGTTAGGGTAAGGGTTAGGGTTAGGTTTAGAGTTAGGGTTAGGTTTAGGGTTAGGGTTAGGGTTAGGGTAAGGGTAAAGCTTAGGTTTAGGGTTAGGGGTTAGGGTTAGGGTTAGGGTTAGGGTAAGGGTAAGGTTGAAGGTTAGGGTTAGGGTTAGTGTTAGGGTTATGGTTAAGGTTAGGGTTAGGGTTAGGGTAAGGTTTAAGGTTAGGGTTAGGGTTAGTGTTAGGGTAAGGGTTAGGGTTAGGGTTAGGGTTAGGGGTGAGGGTTAGGGTTAGAGTAAGGATAAGGTTTAGGGTTAAGTTTAGGGTTAGGGTTAGGGTTAGGGTAAGGATGAGAGTTAGGGTAAGGGTTAGCGTTAGGGTTAGGGTTAGGTTTAAGATTACGGTTATGGTAAGGGTAAGGTTTAGGGTTAGGGTTGGGGTCAGTTTTAGGGTAAGGGTAAGGGTTAAGGTAAGGGTTAGGGATAGGTTTAGGTTTAGGGTTAGGGTAAGGGTAAGGGTTAGGGTTAGGGTTAGGGTTAGGGATAAGGTTAAGGCTAGGGTTAGGGTAGGTTTAGGGTAAGGGTAAGGGTAAAGGTAAGGTTTAGGTTTATGGTTAGGGTTAGGGTTAGGGAAAGGTTAAGGGTTATGGTTAGGGTTAGGGTAAGATTAGGGTTAGGGTTAGGTTTAGGGTAAGGGTTAGGGTTAGGGTTAGGGTTAGCATTAAGTTTAGGGTTAGGGTTAGGGTAAGGGTAAGGGTTAGGGTTAGGGTTAGAGTAAGGGTAAGGGTTAGGGTTAGGGTTAGGTTTAGGGTTAGGGAAAGGGTTAGGGTTAGAGTTAGGGTTAGGGTTAGGGTTAGGATTAGGGGTTACGGTTCGGGTTAGGGTTAGGTTTAGTGTTAGAGTAAGGGTAAGGTTTAGGGTTAGGTTTAGGGTTACGGGTTAGGGTTAGGGATAGGGTTATGTTAAGGGTTGGGGTGAGGTTTAGGGCAAGGCTAAGTTTTAGGGTTAGGGTTAGGGTTAGGTTTGTGGTTAGGGTTAGGGTAAGAGGAAGGGTTAGTTTAAGGTTTAGGGTTAGGGTTAGGGCAAGGGTTAGGGTTAGGGTTAGGGTTAGGTTTGGGGTTAGGGTTAGGGTAAGGGTAAGGATTAGATTTAGGGTTAGGTTTAGGGTTAGGGTTAGGGTAAGGATAAGGGTTAGGGTTAAGGTTAGGGTTAGGTTTCGGGTTAGGGTTATGGTAAGGGTAAGGGTTAGGGTTAGGGTTAGTGTTAGGGTTAGGGTTAAGGTTATGTTTAGGGTTTGGGATAAGGTTAGGGTTAGGGTTAGGGTAAGGATAAGGTTTAGGTTTAGGGTTAGGGCTAGGGTTAGGGTGAGCATTAGTGTTAGGGTTAGGTTTAGGGTTAGGGTAAGGGTTAGTGTTAGGGTTATGATTATGGGTTAGGGTTAGTGTTAGGGTTAAGGTAAGGGAAAGGGTTAGGGTTAGGATTAGGGGTTAGGGTTATGGTTATGGTTAGAGTTAGGGTAAATGTAAGGGTTAGGGTTAGGGATAGGGAAACGGTAAGGTTTAGGGTTATGGTTACTGTTAGGGTTAGGGCAAGGGGAAGGGTTAGGGTTAGGGTTAGGGTTAGTGTTAAGTTTAGGGTTAGTGTTAGGATAAGGGTAAGGGTTAGGGTTAGGGTTAGGGTTATGTTTAGGGTAAGGGTAAGGGTTAGGATTAAAATTAGGGTTAGGGTTAGAGTTAGGGTTAAGGTTAGGTTAAGGGTAAGGGTTATGGTTTGGGTAAGGGTAAGGGTTAGGGTTAGGGTTAGGTTTAGAGTTAGTGTTAGTTTTAGGGTTAGGGTTAGGGTAAGGGTAAGGGTTAGGGTTAGGGTTAGGGTTAGGGTTTGGGTTAGGTTAAGGGTAGGGTTACGGTTAGGGTTAGGTTTACTGTTAGGTTTAGGGTTAGGGGTAGGGTAAGGGTAAGGGTTAGGGTTAGGTTTAGGGTTAGGGGTTAGGGTTAGTGTTAGCGTTAGGTTTAGGGTTAGGGTAAGGGTAGGGTTTAGGTTTAGGGTTAGGGTAATTGGTTAGGGTTAGGGATAGGGTAAAGTTTAGGGTTAGGTTAAGGGTAAGGTTAAGGGTTAGGGTTAGGGTTACGGTAAGTGTTAGTGTTAGGGTAAGGGTAAGGTTTAGGGTTATGGTTCTGGTTAGGGGTTAGGGTTAGGGTAAGGGTAAGGTTTAAGGTTAGGGTTATGGTTATGGTTAGGGTTAGGGTAAGGGTTAGGGTTAGGGTTGGTGTTAGGGTTTAGGGTTAGGGTACGAGTAAGGGTAAGGGTTAGGGTTAAGGTTAGGGTTAGGGTTAGCGTTAGGGTAAGCGTTACGGTTAGGGTAAGGGTTAGGGTTAGGGTTAGGGTTAGTGTTAGGTTTAACGTTAGGGTTAGGGTAAGGGTAAGGGTTAGGGTTAGGGTTAAGGTTAGGGTTAGGGTTAGGGTTAGGGAAAGGGTAAGGGTTAAGGTCAGGGTTAGAGTAAGGATTAAGGTTAGGGTAAGGTTTAGGGTTACGGTGAGCATTAAGGTTAGGTTTAGGTTTGGGATAAGGGTAAGGGTTATGTTTAGGGTTGGGGTTAAGTTTAGGGGTTAGGATTAGTGTTAGGTTTAGGGTTAGGTATAGGGTTAGGGTAAGTGTAAGGGTTAGGGTTAGGATTAGGTTTAGGGTTAAGGTTAGGGTTAGGGTTAGGGTAAGGGTAAGGCTTAGGTTTATGGTTAGGGGTTAGGGTTATGGTTGGGTTAGGGTTAGGGAATGGGTAAGGGTAAGGGTTATGGTTAGGGTTACGGGTTAGGGTTAGGTTTGTTGGTAAGGTAAGGGTTAGGGTTAGGGTTAGGATAAGGGTAAGAATTAGGGTTCGGGTTAGAGTTAGTGTTAGGTTTAGGGTATGGGTAAGGGTTATGGTTAGGGTTAGGGTTATTGTTAGGTTTAGGATTAGGGTTAGGGTAAGTGATAGGTTTAGGGTTAGGGTTAGGGTAAGGGTAAGGTTTAGGGTTAGGGTTACGGTTAGGTTTATAGTTAGGGTAAGGGTAAGGGTTAGGGTTATGAGTAGGGTCAGGGTTAAGGCTAGGTAGGTTTAGGGTTAGGGTTAGGGTAGGGGTAAGGGTTAGGGTTAGGTTTAGGGTTAGGGTTAGGGAAAGGGTAAGGTTTAGGGTTAGGGTTAGGGTAAGGATTAGGGTTAGGGTTAGGGTAAAGGTTAGGTTTAGGGTTAGTATTAAGGTTAGGGATAGCGTTAGGGTAAGTGTACGGGTTAGGTTTACGGTTAGGGTTAGGGTTAGGGTAAGGGTTAGGGTTAGGGTTAGGGTTAGGTTTAGGGTAAGGGTAAGGGTTAAGATTAATATTAGGGTTAGGGTTAGGGTTAGAGTTAGCGTTAGGGTTAGTGTTAGGGTAATGCTAAGGGTTATGTTTAGGGTAAGGGTAAGGTTTAGGTTTAGGGTTAGGGTTGGGGTTAGGTTTAGAGTTAGGGTTAGGTTTAGGGTTAGGGTTAGGGTAAGGGTAAGGGTTAGGGTTAGTGTTAGGTTTAGAGTTAGGCTAAGGGTAAGGTTTAGGGTTAGGTGTAGGGTTAGGGTTAAGTTTAGGTTTAGGGTTAGGGTTAGAGTTAAGGTAGGGGTAAGGGTTAGGGTTAGGATTGTGTTAGGGTAAGGATTAGGTTTAGGGTTAGGGTTAGGGTAAGGGGTAGGTTTAGGGTTAGGGTTAGGGTTATCATTAAGTTTAGGGTTAGGGTTAGGCTAAATGTAAGGGTTAGGGTAAGGGTTAGGGTTAGGGTTAGGGTAAGGGTAAGGTTTAGGGTTAGGATTAGGTTTTGGGTTTGGGTAAGGGTAAGGTTAGGGTTAGTGTTAGGGTTAGGGTTAAGTTTACGGTTAGGTTTAGGGTAAGGGTAAGGGTTAGGTTTAGGGTTAGTATTATGGGTTAGGGTCAGGGTTAGGGTTAGGGTAAGGACTAGGGTTAGGGTTTGGGTTAGGGTAAGGGTTAGGGTTAGGGTTAGCATTAAGGTTTGGGTTAGGGTTAGGGTTAGTGATAGGGTTAGGGTATGGGTAAGGGTTATGGTTAGGGTTAGGGTTATTGTTTGGTTTAGGATTAGGGTTAGGGTAAGTGATAGGTTTAGGGTTAGGGTAAGGGTAAGGGTTAGGGTTATGGGTAGGGTCAAGGTTAAGGCTAGGTAGGGTTAGGGTTAGGGTTAGGTTAGGGGTAAGGGTTAGGGTTAGGTTTAGGGTTAGGGTTAGGGAAAGGGTAAGGTTTAGGGTTAGGGTTAGGGTAAGGATTAGGGTTAGGGTTAGGGTTAGGGTTAGGGTATATGTTAGGTTTATGGTTAGGTTTAGGGTAAGGGTAAGGGTTAGGTTTAGGGTTATTATTAGGGGTTAGGGTTAGGGTTAGGTTTAGGGTAAGGACTAGGGTTAGGGTTAGGGTTAGGGTAAGTGTTAATGTTAGGGTTAAGTTTAGGGTTAGGGTTAGGGTAAGGGTTATGGTTAGGGTCAGTGTTAGGTTTAGGGTTAGGGTTAGGGTAAGGGTTATGGTTAGGGTCAGTGTTAGGTTTACGGTTAAGGTTATGGTCAGGGTTAGGGTAAGGGTAAGGGTTAGTGTTAGGGTAAACGTAAGGTTTAGGGTTAGAGTAAGGATTAGTGTTAGGGTTAGGGTAAGGGTTAGGATTAGGTTTAGGGTTAGTGTTAGTATTAAGTTTAGGGTTAGGGTTAGGGTAAGGATAAGGGTAAGGGTTAGGTTTAGGGTTAGGGTTAGGGTTAGGGTAAGGGTTAGGGTTACGGTGTGCATTAAGGTTAGGGTTAGAGTTAGGATAAGGGTAGGATTAGGTTTAGGGTTAGGGTTAAGGTTAGGGGTAGGGTTAGGGATTAGGGTTAGGGTTAGGTATGCGTTTAGGGTAAGGGTTAGGGTAAGGGTTAGGGTTAGGGTTAAGGATAGGGTTAGGGTTAGGCTAAGGGTATGGGTTAGGGTTATGTTTAGGGGTTAGGGTTAGGGTTGGGTTAGGGTTAGGGTTAGGGTAAAGGTAAGGGTTGGGGCTAGGGTTAGGAGTTAGGGTTTGGGGTAGGGCAAGGATAAGGGTTAGGGTTAGGGTTATGATAAGGATAAGGTTTAGGGTTAGTGTTAGTGTTAGGGTTAGGATATGGGTAAGGGTTAGGGTTAGGGTTAGTGTTAGGTTTAGGGTTAGGATTAGGGTAAGGGTTAGTTTTAGGGTTAGGGTTAGGGTAAGGGTAAGGGTTAGGATTAATATTAGCGTTAGGTTAGTTTTAGGGTTAGGGTTAGAGTAAGTGTAAGGGTTAGGGTTAGGGTTAGGTTTAGAGTAAGGGTGAGGTTTAGGGTTAGGTTAGGGTAAGGGTAACGGTTAGGGTTAGGGTTAGGGTTAGGTTTAGAGTTAGGGTAAGGGTAAGGGTTAGGGTTATGGGTAGGGTTAGGGTTAAGGCTAGGTTTAGGGTTAGTGTTAGGGGTGGGGTAGGGGTAAGGATTAGGGTTAGGTTTAGGGTTAGGGTAAGGGAAAGGGTAAGGTTTAGGGTTAGGTTTAGGGTTAGGGTTAGGATAAGGGTAAGGGTTAGGGTTAGTATTAAGGTTAGGGGTAGAGTTAGGGTAAGTGTAAGGGTTAGGGTTACGGTTAGGGTTAGGGTTAGGGTTAGGGTTAGGATAAGGATTAGGGTTAGGGTTAGGGTTAGGGTATGGGTAAGGGTAAGGGTTAGGGTTAGGATTAGTGTTAGGGTTAGGGTTAAGGTTAGGTTTAGGGTTAGGTAAGGGTAAGGGTTAGGGTTAGGGTTAGGATTAGGGTTTAGGGTTAGGGTTAGGGTTAGTTTTAGGCTTAGGGTAAGGGGTATGGTTAGGTTTAGGGTAAGGGTAAGTGTTAGGTTTAGGGTTAGGGATAGGGTTAGGGTAACGGTAAGGGTTAGGGTTAGGGTTAGGTTTATGGTTAGGGTTAGGGTAAGGGTAATGTTTAGGGTTAGGGTTACGGGTTAGGGTTAGGGTTAGGATTAGGGTTAGGTTTAGGGTTAGGGTTAGGGTAAGGCTAAGGTTTAGGGTTAGGGTTAATGTTATGGTTAAGGGTAGGGATAGGGTTAGGGTAAGGGTTAGGGTTAGGGAAAGGTAAGAGTTAGGGTAAGGGTTAGGGTTATGGTTAGGGTAAGGATTAGGTTTAGGGTTAGGGTTAGTGTAATGGTTAGGATTAGGGTTAGGGTTAGGATTAGCATTAAGTTTACGGTTAGGGTTAGGGTAAGGGTAAGGGTAAGGTTTAGGTTTAGGGTTAGGGTTAGGGTTAGGGTTAGGGTAAGGATTAGGGTTAGGGCTACGGTAAGGGTAAAGGGTTAGGGTTAGGGTTAGGGTTAGGGTAAGGGTTAGGATTAGGGTTAGGTTTAGGGTTAGCATTAAGTTTAGGGTTAGGGTTAGGGTAAGGGTAAGTGTTAGGTTTAGGGTTAGGGTTAGGGTTAGGGTTATGGTAAGGATTAAGGTTAGGGTTAGGGTAAGGTTAAGGGTTAGGTTTAGGGTTAGGGGAGGGTTAGGGTTAGGTTTAGGGTTAGGTGAGGGTTAGGGTTATGGTTAGTGTTAGGGATAAATTTAGGGTTTGGGTTAGGGTAAGGGTAAGGGTAAGGGTTAGGGTTAGGGTTAGGTGTTAGGTTTAGGGTTAAGGTTAGGGTAAGGGTAAGGGATAGGGTTAGGGGTTAGGGTTAGTTGTTAGGGTTAGGGTTAAGGTTAGGGTAAGGGTAAGGGTAAGGGTTAGGGTTAGGGTTAGGTATTACGGTTAGGGTTAAGTTAGGGTAAGGGTAAGGTTTAGGGTTAGGGGTTAGGGTTAGGGTTAGGGTTAGGGTAAGGGGAAGGTTTATATTTAGGGTTACTGTTAGAGCTAGGGTTAGGGTAAGGGTAAGGGGTAGGGTTAGGGTTAGGGTTAGTGTTAGGGTTAGGGTTAGGGTAAGTGTTAGGGTTAGGTTTTGGTTAGGGTAAGGTTAAGGGTTAGGATTAATGTTACTGTTAGTGTTAGGTTTAGGTTTAGGGTTTGGGTTAGCGTAAGGATAAGGGTAAGGGTTAGGGTAAGAGTTAGGGTTAGGTTTAGAGTTAGGGTTAGGTTAAGGGTTAGGGTTAGGGTAAGGGTAAGGGTTAGGGTTAGGGATAGGGTTAGAGTGAGGGTAAGGGTAAGTGTTAGGGTTATGGGTAGGGTTAGGGTAAAGGTTCGGTTTAGGGTTAGGGTTAGTGTAGGGGTAAGTGTTAGGGTTAGGTTTAGGGTTAGGGTTAGGGTTAGGGTAAGGATTAGGGTTAGGGTTAGGGTTAGGGTAAGGGTTAGGGTTAGGGTTAGTATTAAGGTTAGGTTAGGGTTAGGGTAAATGTAAGGGTTAGGGTTACGGTTAGGGTTAGGTTTAGGTTAAGGGTAAGGGTTACGGTTAGGGTTACGGTTAGCGTAAGGGTAAGGGTTAGGGTTAGGGTTAGGGGTTAGGGTTAGGGTTAGGGTTAGGGTAAGGGTAAGGTTTAAGGTTAGGGTTAGAGTTAGTGCTAGGGTAAGGGTTAAGGTTAAGGTTAGGGTTAGGGATGAGGGTTAGGGTTAGGGTAAGGGTAACGGTTAGGGTTAAGGTTAGGGTTAGGGTTAGGATTAGGGTAAGGGTTAGAGTTAGGGTAAGGGTTAGGGTTAGGGTTAGGTTTAAGGTTAGGGTTAGGGTAAGGGTAAGGGTTAGGGTTAGGTTTAGGGTCAGGTTTAGGGTAAGGGTAAGGGTTAAGGTAAGTGTTAGGGTTAGGTTTAGATTTAGGGTTAGGGTAAGGGTAAGGGTTAGGGTTAGGGTTAGGGTTAGGGATAAGGTTAGGTTTAGGGTTTCGGTTAGGGTTAGGGTAAGGGTATGGGTAAGGTTTAGGTTTAGGTTTAGGGTTAGGGTTAGGGAAAGGGTAAGGGTTATGTTTAGGGTTAGGGTTAGGATTACGTTTAGGGTTAGGTTTAGGGTAGGAGTTAGGGTTAGGGTTAGTGTTAGCATTAAGTTTAGGGTTAGGGTTAGGGTAATGGTAAGGGTTAGGGTTCGGGTTCGGGTTAGAGTAATGGTAAGAGTTAGGGTTAGGGTTAGGTTTAGGGTTAGGGAAAGGGTTAGGGTTAGAGTTAGGATTAGGGTTATTGTTAGGGTTAGGGGTTACGGTTCGGGTTAGGGTTAGGTTATTGTTAGAGTAAGGGTAAGGTTTAGGGTTAGGTTTAGGGTTAGGGGTTAGGGTTGGGGTTAGGGTTAGGTTAAGGGTTAGGGTGAGGTTTAGGGCAAGGGTAAGGTTTAGGGTAAGATTGGGGTTATGTTTGTGGTTAGGGTTAGGGTAAGAGTAAGGGTTAGGTTAAGGTTTAGGGTTACGGTTAGGGCATGGGTTAGGGTTAGGGTTACGGTTAGGTTTGGGGTTAGTGTTAGGGTAAGGGAAAGGTTTAGGGTTAGGGTTAGGGTTAGGTTTAGGGTTAGGGTTAGGGTTAGGGTAAGGGTAAGGGTTAGGGTTAAGGTTAGGGTTAGGTTTCGGGTTAGGTTTAAGGTAAGGTAAGGGTTTTGGTTAGGTTTAGGGTTAGGGGTTAGGGTTAGGGTTATGGTTAGGTTTAGGGTTAGGGTAAGGTGTTAGTGTTAGGGTTAGGGTTAGGGTTAGGGTAGGGAATAGGGTTAGGGTTATGGTAAAGGTAAGGGTTAGGGTTAGGGTTAGGGTTAGGGTAAGGGTTAGGGTTAGGTTTAGGGTAAGGGTAGGGGTTAGGGTTAGGGTTAGGATTAGGGAAAGGGTTAGGGTAAGGGTAAGGTTTAGGGTTATGGTTAGGGTTAGAGTTAGGGTTAGGGTAAGGGTAAGGGTTAGGGTTAGGGTTAGGGTTAGTGTTAGGGTTAGGGTAATGTTAAGGGTTAGGGTTAGGGTTAGGGTTAGTGTTAGATTTAGGGTTAGGGTTAGGGTAAGTGTTAGGGTTAGGTTATGGTTAGGGTTACGGTTAGGGTTAGGGTTAGGGTTAGAGTAAGAATTAGGGTTAGGGTTAAGGTTAGGGTAAAGGGTTAGGGTTAGGGTTAGGGTTAGGGTAAGGTTTAGGATTAGGGTTGGGTTTAGGGTTAGCATTAAGTTTAGGGTTAGGGGTAGGGTAAGGGTAAGTGTTAGGTTTAGGGTTAGGGTTAGGTTTAGCGTTATGGTAAGGATTAAGGTTAGGGTTAGGGTAAGGGTTAGGTTTAGGGTTAGGGGAGGGTTAGGGTTAAGTTTAAGGTTAGGGGAGGGTTAGGGTTATGGTTAGGGTTCGGGATAAATTTAGGGTTTGGGTTAGGGTAAGGGTAAGGGTTAGGGTTAGGGTTAGGTGTTAGGTTTAGGGTTAAGGTTAGGGTAAGGGTAAGGGATAGGGTTAGGGGTTAGGGTTAGGTGTTATGGTTAGGGTTAAGGTTAGGTTAAGGGTAAGGGTAAGGGTTAGGGTTAGGGTTAGGTGTTAGGGTTAGGGTTAAGTTAGGGTAAGGATAAGGGTTAGGGTTAGGGGTTAGGGTTAGGGTTAGGGTTAGGGTAATTGTAAGGTTTATGTTTAGGGTTACTGTTAGAGCTAGGGTCAGGGTAAGGGTAAGGGGTAGGGTTAGGGTTAGGGTTAGTGTTAGGGTTAGGGTTAGGGTAAGTGTTAGGGTTAGGTTTTGGTTAGGGTAAGGGTAAGGGTTAGGATTAATGTTACTGTTAGTGTTAGGTTTAGGGTTAGGGTTTGGGTTAGCGTAAGGATAAGGGTTAGGGTTAGGGTAAGAGTTAGGGTTAGGTTTAGAGTTAGGGTTAGGTTAAGGGTTAGGGTTAGGGTAAGGGTAAGGGTTAGGGTTAGGGTTATGGTTAGAGTGAGGGTAAGGGTAAGGGTTAGGGTTATGGGTAGGGTTAGGGTAAAGGTTCGGATTAGGGTTAGGGTTAGGGTTAGGGTAGGGGTAAGTGTTAGGGTTAGAGTTAGGTTTAGGGTTAGGGAAAGGGTAAGGTTTAGGTTAGGGTTAGGGTTAGGGTAAGGATTAGGGTTAGGGTTAGGGTTAGGGTAAGGGTTAGGGTTAGGGTTAGTGTTAAGGTTAGGTTAGGGTTAGGGTAAGTGTAAGGGTTAGGGTAACGGTTAGGGTTAGGTTTAGGGTAAGGGTAAGGGTTACGGTTAGGGTTACGGTTAGCGTAAGGGTAAGGGTTAGGGTTAGGGTTAGGGGTTAGGGTTAGGGTTAGCGTTAGGATAAGTGTAAGGTTTAAGGTTAGGGTTAGGTTTAGTGTTAGGGTAAGGGTTAAGGTTAGGGTGAGGGTTAGGGGTGAGGGTTAGGGTTAGGGTAAGGGTAAGGGTTAGGGTTAAGGTTAGGGTTAGGGTTAGGATTAGGGTAAGGGTTAGAGTGAGGGTAAGGGTTAGGGTTAGGGTTAGGTTTAAGGTTAGGGTTAGGGTAAGGGTAAGGGTTAGGGTTAGGTTTAGGGTCAGGTTTAGGATAAGGGTAAGGGTTAAGGTAAGGGTTAGGGTTAGGTTTAGATTTAGGGTTAGGGTAAGGGTAAGGGTTAGGGTTAGGGTTAGGGTTAGGGATAAGGTTAGGTTTAGGGTTAGGGTTAGGGTTAGGGTAAGGGTAAGGGTAAGGTTTAGGTTTAGGTTTACGGTTTGGGTTAGGGAAAGGGTAAGGGTTATGTTTAGGGTTAGGATTAGGTTTAGGGTTAGGTTTAGGGTAAGAATTATGGTTAGGGTTAGTGTTAGCTTTAAGTTTAGGGTTAGGGTTAGGGTAAGGGTAAGGGTTAGGGTTAGGGTTAGGGTTAGAGTAATGGTAAGAGTTAGGGTTAGGGTTAGGTTTAGGGTTAGGGAAAGGGTTAGGGTTAGAGTTAGGGTTAGGGTTAGGGTTAGGGTTAGGGGTTACGGTTCGGGTTAGGGTTAGGTTATTGTTAGAGTAAGGGTAAGGTTTAGGGTTAGGTTTAGGGTTAGGGGTTAGGGTTGGGGTTAGGGTTAGGTTAAGGGTTAGGGTGAGGTTTAGGGCAAGGGTAAGGTTTAGGGTCAGGGTTAGGGTTAGGTTTGTGGTTAGGGTTAGGGTAAGAGTAAGGGTTGGGTTAAGGTTTAGGGTTAGGTTTAGGGCATGGGTTAGGGTTAGGGTTAGGTTTAGGTATGGGGTTAGTGTTAGGGTAAGGGTAAGGTTTAGGGTTAGGGTTAGGGTTAGGTTTAGGGTTAGGGTTAGGGTTAGGGTAAGGGTAAGGTTTAGGGTTAAGGTTAGGGTTAGGTTTCGGGTTAGGGTTAGGGTAAGGTAAGGGTTAGGGTTAGGTTTAGGGTTAGGGGTTAGGGTTAGTTTTATGGTTAGGTTTAGGGTTAGGGTAAGGTGTTAGTGTTAGTGTTAGGGTTAGGGTTAAGGTAAGGGTTAGGGTTAGGGTTAGGGTAAAGGTAAGGGTTAGGGTTAGAGTTAGGATTAGGGAAAGTGTTAGGGTTAGGGTAAGGTTTAGGGTTAAGGTTAGGGTTAGAGTTAGGGTTAGGGTAAGGGTAAGGGTTAGGGTTAGGGTTAGTGTTAGGGTTAGGGTAAGGTTTAGGGTTAGGGTTAGGGTTAGGGTTAGTGTTAGGTTTAGGGTTAGGGTTAGGGTAAGTGTTAGGGTTAGGTTATGGTTAGGGTAAGGGTAAGGGTTAGGATTAATGTTACTGTTAGGGATAGGTTTAGGGTTAGGGTTAGAGTTAGCGTAAGGATAAGGGTTAGGGTTTTTGTAAGGTTTAGGGTTAGGTTTAGAGTTAGGGTTAGGTTTAGGGTTAGGGTTAGGGTAAGGGTAAAGGTTAGGGTTAGGGTTAGGGTTAGGGTTAGAGTGAGGGTAAGGGTAAGGGTTAGGGTTATGGGTAGGTTAGGGTAAAGGTTAGGTTTAGGGTTGGGTTAGGGTTAGGGTTGGGGTAAGTGTTAGGGTTAGGTTTAGGGTTAGCGTTAGGGAAAGGGTAAGTTTTAGGGTTAGGGTTAGGGTTAGGGTAAGGATTAGGGTTAGGGTTAGGGTTAGGGTTAGTATTAAGATTAGGGTTAGGGTAAGTGTAAGGGTTAGGGTTACGGTTAGGTTTAGCGTTAGGGTAAGGGTTAGGGTTAGGGTTAGGGTTAGGTTTAGGGTAAGGGTAAGGGTTAGGGTTAGGGTTAGGGTTAGTGTTAGGGTAAGGGTAAGGTTTAGGGTTAGGGTTAAGGTAGGGGTTAGGTTTAGGGTGAGGGTTAGGGTAAGGTTTAGGGTTAGCTTTAGGGTAAGGGTAAGGTTTAGGGTTAGGGTTAGGGTTAGGTTTGTGCTTAGGGTTAGGGTAAGAGTAAAGGTTGGGGTTAGTGTTAGGGTTAGGTTTAGGGTAAGGGTTAGGGTTAGGGTAAGTATAAGTGTTAGGGTTAGGGTTAGGGTTAGGGGTTAGGGTTAGGGTAAGGGTAAGGTTTAGGTTTAGAGTTAGGGTTAGGGTTAGGGTGAGGGTTAGGGTTAGGGTTAGGGAAAGTGTAAGGGTTACGGTAAAGTTAAGGTTTAGGGTTAGAGTAAGGATTAGGGTTAGGGTTAGGGTAAGGGTTAGGATTAGGAATAGGTTTAGTGTTAGTATTACGTTTAGGGTTAGGGTTAGGGTAAGGGTAAGGGTAACGCTTAGGTTTAGGGTTAGGGTTAGGTTTATTGTAAGGGTTAGGGTTACGGTGTGCATTAAGGTTAGGGTTAGAGTTAGGATAAGGGTAGGTTTAGGTTTCGGGTTAGGGTTAAGGTTAGGGGTAGGGTTAGGGATTAGGGTTAGGGTTAGGTATGGGTTTAGGGTAAGGGTTAGGGTAAGGGTTATTGTTAGGGTTAAGGATAGGGTTAGGGTTAGGGTAAGGGTAAGGGTTAGGGTTATGTTTAGGGGTTAGGGTTAGGGTTGAGTTAGGGTTAGGGTTAGGGTAAAGGTAAGGGTTAGGGCTAGGGTTAGGAGTTAGGGTTTGTGGTAGGGCAAGGATAAGGGTTAGGGTTAGGGTTATTGTAAGGGTAAGGTTTAGGGTTAGTGTTAGTGTTAGTGTTAGGGTTAGGATATGGGTAAGGGTTAGGGTTAGGGTTAGGGTTAGGGTAACGGTTAGGGTTAGGGTTAGGTTTAGGGTTAATGTTAGGGTAAGGTTAGGGTTAGGGTTAGGGTTAGGGTTAGGGTAAGGGTAAGGGTTAGGATTAATGTTAGGGTTAGCGTTAGTTTTAGGGTTAGGGTTAGCGTAAGTGTAAGGGTTAGGGTTAGGTTTAGAGTTAGGGTTAGGTTTAGAGTAAGGGTTAGGTTTAGGGTTAGGTTAGGGTAAGGGTAACGGTTAGGGTTAGGGTTAGGTTTAGAGTTAGGGTAAGGGTAAGGGTTAGGGTTATGGGTAGGGTTAGGTTTAAGGCTAGGTTTAGGGTTAGTGTTAGGGGTAGGGTAGGGGTAAGGATTAGGGTTAGGTTTAGGGTTAGGGTTAGGGAAAGGGTAAGGTTTAGGTTAGGGTTAGGGTTAGGGTTAGGGAAAGGGTAAGGGTTAGGGTTAGCATTAAGGTTAGGGGTAGAGTTAGGGTAAATGTAAGGGTTAGGGTTACGGTTAGGGTTAGGGTTAGGGTAAGGATAAGGATTAGGGTTAGGGTTAGGGTTAGGGTTTGGGTAAGGGTAAGGGTTAGGGTTAGGGTTAGGGTTAGGGTTAGGGTAAAGGAAAGGGTTAGGGTTAGGGGTTAGGGTTAGGGATAGTGTTAGGGTTAGGATTAGGATAAGGGTTAGGGTTAGGGTAAGGGTTAGGGTTAGGGTTAGAGTAACGGTTAGGGTTAGGGTTAGGTTTAGGGTTAAGGTTAGGGTTAGGGTTAGGGTTAGGTTAAGGGTAAGGGTAAGGGTTAGGGTTAGGCTTAGGGTTAGGGTTAGGTTTAGGGTTAGGGTTAGGGTAAGGGTAAGGGTTAGGGTTAGGGTTAGGGTTAAGGTTAGGGTTAGGGTTAGGGTTAGGGAAAGGATAAGGGTTAAGGTCAGGGTTAGAGTAAGGATTAAGGTTAGGGTAAGGGTTAGGGTTACGGTGAGCATTAAGGTTAGGTTTAGGGTTGGGATAAGGGTAAGGGTTATGTTTAGGGTTGGGGTTAAGTTTAGGGGTTAGGATTAGTGTTAGGTTTAGGGTTTGGTATAGGGTTAGGGTTAGTGTAAGGGTTAGGGTTAGGATTAGGTTTAGGGTTAAGGTTAGGGTTAGGGTTAGGGTAAGGGTAAGGCTTAGGTTTATGGTTAGGGGTTAGGGTTATGGTTGGGTTAGGGTTAGGGAATGGGTAAGGGTAAGGGTTATGGTTAGGGTTACGGGTTAGGGTTTGGTTTAGGGTAAGGTAAGGGTTAGGGTTAGGGTTAGGATAAGGGTAAGAATTAGGGTTCGGGTTAGAGTTAGTGATAGGTTTAGGGTATGGGTAAGGGTTATGGTTAGGGTTAGGGTTATTGTTAGGTTTAGGATTAGGGTTAGGGTAAGTGATAGGTTTAGGGTTAGGGTTAGGGTAAGGGTAAGGTTTAGGGTTAGGGTTACGGTTAAGTTTATAGTTAGGGTAAGGGTAAGGGTTAGGGCTATGAGTAGGGTCAGGGTTAAGGCTAGGTAGGTTTAGGGTTAGGGTTAGGGTAGGGGTAAGGGTTAGGGTTAGGTTTAGGGTTAGGGTTAGGGAAAGGGTAAGGTTTAGGGTTAGGGTTAGGGTAAGGATTAGGGTTAGGGTTAGGGTAAAGGTTAGGTTTAGGGTTAGTATTAAGGTTAGGGATAGCGTTAGGGTAAGTGTACGGGTTAGGTTTACGGTTAGGGTTAGGGTTAGGGTAAGGGTTAGGGTTAGGGTTAGGGTTAGGTTTAGGGTAAGGGTAAGGGTTAAGATTAATATTAGGGTTAGGGTTAGGGTTAGAGTTAGCGTTAGGGTTAGTGTTAGGGTAATGCTAAGGGTTATGTTTAGGGTAAGGGTAAGGTTTAGGTTTAGGGTTAGGGTTGGGGTTAGGTTTAGAGTTAGGGTTAGGTTTAGGGTTAGGGTTAGGTTAAGGGTAAGGGTTAGGGTTAGTGTTAGGTTTAGAGTTAGGCTAAGGGTAAGGTTTAGGGTTAGGTGTAGGGTTAGGGTTAAGTTTAGGTTTAGGGTTAGGGTTAGAGTTAAGGTAGGGGTAAGGGTTAGGGTTAGGATTGTGTTAGGGTAAGGATTAGGTTTAGGGTTAGGGTTAGGGTAAGGGGTAGGTTTAGGGTTAGCGTTAGGGTTATCATTAAGTTTAGGGTTAGGGTTAGGCTAAATGTAAGGGTTAGGGTAAGGGTTAGGGTTAGGGTTAGGGTAAGGGTAAGGTTTAGGGTTAGGATTAGGTTTTGGGTTTGGGTAAGGGTAAGGTTAGGGTTAGTGTTAGGGTTAGGGTTAAGTTTACGGTTAGGTTTAGGGTAAGGGTAAGGGTTAGGTTTAGGGTTAGTATTATTGGTTAGGGTTAGGGTTAGGGTTAGGGTAAGGACTAGGGTTAGGGTTTGGGTTAGGGTAAGGGTTAGGGTTAGGGTTAGCATTAAGGTTAGGGTTAGGGTTAGGGTTAGTGATAGGGTTAGGATATGGGTAAGGGTTATGGTTAGGGTTAGGGTTATTGTTTGGTTTAGGATTAGGGTTAGGGTAAGTGATAGGTTTAGGGTTAGGGTAAGGGTAAGGGTTAGGGTTATGGGTAGGGTCAGGGTTAAGGCTAGGTAGGGTTAGGGTTAGGGTTAGGTTAGGGGTAAGGGTTAGGGTTAGGTTTAGGGTTAGGGTTAGGGAAAGGGTAAGGTTTAGTGTTAGGGTTAGGGTAAGGATTAGGGTTAGGGTTAGGGTTAGGGTTAGGGTAAATGTTAGGTTTAAGGTTAGGTTTAGGGTAAGGGTAAGGGTTAGGTTTAGGGTTAGTATTAGGGGTTAGGGTTAGGGTTAGGGTTAGGGTAAGGACTAGGGTTAGGGTTAGGGTTAGGGTAAGTGTTAATGTTAGGGTTAAGTTTAGGGTTAGGGTTAGGGTAAGGGTTATGGTTAGGGTCAGTGTTAGGTTTAGGGTTAGGGTTAGGGTAAGGGTTATGGTTAGGGTCAGTGTTAGGTTTACGGTTAAGGTTACGGTCAGGGTTAGGGTAAGGGTAAGGGTTAGTGTTAGGGTAAACGTAAGGTTTAGGGTTAGAGTAAGGATTAGTGTTAGGGTTAGGGTAAGGGTTAGGATTAGGTTTAGGGTTAGTGTTAGTATTAAGTTTAGGGTTAGGGTTAGGGTAAGGATAAGGGTAAGGGTTAGGTTTAGGGTTAGGGTTAGGGTTAGGGTAAGGGTTAGGGTTGCGGTGTGCATTAAGGTTAGGGTTAGAGTTAGGATAAGGGTAGGATTAGGTTTAGGGTTAGGGTTAAGGTTAGGGGTAGGGTTAGGGATTAGGGTTAGGGTTAGGTATGGGTTTAGGGTAAGGGTTAGGGTAAGGGTTAGGGTTAGGGTTAAGGATAGGGTTAGGGTTAGGCTAAGGGTATGGGTTAGGGTTATGTTTAGGGGTTAGGGTTAGGGTTGGGTTAGGGTTAGGGTTAGGGTAAAGGTAAGGGTTAGGGCTAGGGTTAGGAGTTAGGGTTTGGGGTAGGGCAAGGATAAGGGTTAGGGTTAGGGTTATGATAAGGATAAGGTTTAGGGTTAGTGTTAGTGTTAGGTTTAGGATATGGGTAAGGGTTAGGGTTAGGGTTAGTGTTAGGTTTAGGGTTAGGATTAGGGTAAGGGTTAGTTTTAGGGTTAGGGTTAGGGTAAGGGTAAGGGTTAGGATTAATATTAGGGTTAGGTTAGTTTTAGGGTTAGGGTTAGAGTAAGTGTAAGGGTTAGGGTTAGGGTTAGGTTTAGAGTAAGGGTGAGGTTTAGGGTTAGGTTAGGGTAAGGGTAACGGTTAGGGTTAGGGTTAGGGTTAGGTTTAGAGTTAGGGTAAGGGTAAGGGTTAGGGTTATGGGTAGGGTTAGGGTTAAGGCTAGGTTTAGGGTTAGTGTTAGGGGTAGGGTAGGGGTAAGGATTAGGGTTAGGTTTAGGGTTAGGGTAAGGGAAAGGGTAAGGTTTAGGGTTAGGGTTAGGGTTAGGGTTAGGATAAGGGTAAGGGTTAGGGTTAGTATTAAGTTTAGGTGTAGAGTTAGGGTAAGTGTAAGGGTTAGGGTTACGGTTAGGGTTAGGGTTAGGGTTAGGGTTAGGATAAGGATTAGGGTTAGGGTTAGGGTTAGGGTATGGGTAAGGGTAAGTGTTAGGGTTAGGATTAGGGTTAGGGTTAGGGTTAAGGTTAGGATTAGGGTTAGGGTAAGGGTAAGGGTTAGGGTTAGGGTTAGGATTAGGGTTTAGGGTTAGGGTTAGGGTTAGTTTTAGGCTTAGGGTAAGGGGTATGGTTATGTTTAGGGTAAGGGTAAGTGTTAGGTTTAGGGTTAGGGATAGGGTTAGGGTAACGGTAAGGGTTAGGGTTAGGGTTAGGTTTATGGTTAGGGTTAGGGTAAGGGTAATGGTTAGGGTTAGGGTTACGGGTTAGGGTTAGGGTTAGGGTTAGGGTTAGGGTTAGGTTTAGGGTTAGGGTTAGGGTAAGGCTAAGGTTTAGGGTTAGGGTTAATGTTATGGTTAAGGGTAGGGATAGGGTTAGGGTAAGGGTTAGGGTTACGGTTAGGGTTAGGTTTAGGTTAAGGGTAAGGGTTACGGTTAGGGTTACGGTTAGCGTAAGGGTAAGGGTTAGGGTTAGGGTTAGGGGTTAGGGTTAGGGTTAGGGTTAGGGTTAGGGTAAGGGTAAGGTTTATGTTTAGGGTTACTGTTAGAGCTAGGGTTAGGGTAAGGGTAAGGGGTAGGGTTAGGGTTAGGGTTAGTGTTAGGGTTAGGGTTAGGGTTAGGGTAAGGGTAAGGGTAAGGATTAAGGTTAGGGTTAGGGTTAGGGTAAAGATTAGGGTTAGGGTTAGGGTTAGGGGTGAGGGTTAGGGTTAGGGTAAGGGGTGAGGGTTAGGGTTAGGGTAAGGGTTAGGGTTAAGTTTAGGGTTAGGGTTAGGGTTAGGATTAGGGTAAGGGTTAGAGTTAGGGTAAGGGTTAGGGTTAGGGTTAGGGTAAGGTTTAAGATTAGGGTTACGGTAAGGGTTAGGGTTAGGGTTAGGGTTAGGTTTAGGGTTAGGTTTAAGATTAGGGTTAGGGTAAGGGTAAGGGTTAGGGTTAGGTTTAGGGTCAGGATTAGGGTAAGGGTAAGGGTTAAGGTAAGTGTTAGGTTTAGGTTTAGGTTTAGGGTTCGGGAAAGGGTTAGGGTTAGGGTTAAGGTTAGGGATAAGGTTAGGGTTAGGGTTAGGGTTAGGGTAAGGGTAAGGGTAAGGTTTAGGGTTAGGGTTAGTGTTAGGGTTAGGGAAAGGGTAAGGGTTATGGTTTGGCTTAGGGTAAGGATTAGGGTTAGGGTTAGGTTTAGGGTTAGGGTTAGGGTTAGGGTAAGGATTAGGGTTAGGGTTAGGGTTAGGGTAAGGGTTAGGGTTAGGGTTAGTATTAAGGTTAGGTTAGGGTTAGGGTAAATGTAAGGGTTAGGGTTACGGTTAGGGTTAGGTTTAGGTTAAGGGTAAGGGTTACGGTTAGGGTTACGGTTAGCGTAAGGGTAAGGGTTAGGGTTAGGGTTAGGGGTTAGGGTTAGGGTTAGGGTTAGGGTAAGGGTAAGGTTTAAGGTTAGGGTTAGAGTTAGTGCTAGGGTAAGGGTTAAGGTTAAGGTTAGGGTTAGGGATGAGGGTTAGGGTTAGGGTAAGGGTAACGGTTAGGGTTAAGGTTAGGGTTAGGGTTAGGATTAGGGTAAGGGTTAGAGTTAGGGTAAGGGTTAGGGTTAGGGGTTAGGGTTAGGGTTAGGGTTAGGGTAAGGGTAAGGTTTATGTTTAGGGTTACTGTTAGAGCTAGGGTTAGGGTAAGGGTAAGGGGTAGGATTAGGGTTAGGGTTAGTGTTAGGGTTAGGGTTAGGGTAAGTGTTAGGGTTAGGTTTTGGTTAGGGTAAGGGTAAGGGTTAGGATTAATGTTACTGTTAGTGTTAGGTTTAGGTTTAGGGTTTGGGTTAGCGTAAGAATAAGGGTTAGGGTTAGGGTAAGAGTTAGGGTTAGGTTTAGAGTTAGGGTTAGGTTAAGGGTTAGGGTTAGGGTAAGGGTAAGGGTTAGGGTTAGGGTTAGGGTTAGAGTGAGTGTAAGGGTAAGTGTTAGGGTTATGGGTAGGGTTAGGGTAAAGGTTCGGTTTAGGGTTAGGGTTAGGGTTAGTGTAGGGGTAAGTGTTAGGGTTAGGTTTAGGGTTAGGGTTAGGGTTAGGGTAAGGATTAGGGTTAGGGTTAGGGTTAGGGTAAGGGTTAGGGTTAGGGTTAGTATTAAGGTTAGGTTAGGGTTAGGGTAAATGTAAGGGTTAGGGTTATGGTTAGGGTTAGGTTTAGGTTAAGGGTAAGGGTTACGGTTAGGGTTACGGTTAGCGTAAGGGTAAGGGTTAGGGTTAGGGTTAGGGGTTAGGGTTAGGGTTAGGGTTAGGGTAAGGGTAAGGTTTAAGGTTAGGGTTAGAGTTAGTGCTAGGGTAAGGGTTAAGGTTAAGGTTAGGGTTAGGGGTGAGGGTTAGGGTTAGGGGAAGGGTTGGAGTTAGGGTAAGGGTTAGGGTTAGGGTTAGGTTTAAGGTTAGGCTTAGGGTAAGGGTTAGAGTTAGGGTAAGGGTTAGGGTTAGGGTTAGGTTTAAGGTTAGGGTTAGGGTAAGGGTAAGGGTTAGGGTTAGGTTTAGGGTCAGGTTTAGGGTAAGGGTAAGGGTTAAGGTAACGGTTAGGTTTAGGTTTAGATTTAGGGTTAGGGTAAGGGTAAGGGTTAGGGTTAGGGTTAGGGTTAGGGATAAGGTTAGGTTTAGGGTTACGGTTAGGGTTAGGGTAAGGGTATGGGTAAGGTTTAGGTTTAGGTTTAGGGTTAGGGTTAGGGAAAGGGTAAGGGTTATGTTTAGGGTTAGGGTTAGGATTACGTTTAGGGTTAGGTTTAGGGTAAGAGTTAGGGTTAGGGTTAGTGTTAGCATTAAGTTTAGGGTTAGGGTTAGGGTAATGGTAAGGGTTAGGGTTAGGGTTCGGGTTAGAGTAATGGTAAGAGTTAGGGTTAGGGTTGGGTTTAGGGTTAGGGAAAGGGTTAGGGTTAGAGTTAGGATTAGGGTTAGGGTTAGGGTTAGGGGTTACGGTTCGGGTTAGGGTTAGTTTAAGGGTTAGGGTGAGGTTTAGGGCAAGGGTAAGTTTTAGGGTAAGGTTTGGGGTTAGGTTTGTGGTTAGGGTTAGGGTAAGAGTAAGGGTTAGGTTAAGGTTTAGGGTTAGGTTTAGGGCATGGGTTAGGGTTAGGGTTACGGTTAGGTTTGGGGTTAGTGTTAGGGTAAGGGTAAGGTTTAGGGTTAGGGTTAGGGTTAGGTTTAGGGTTAGGATTAGGGTTAGGGTAAGGGTAAGGGTTAGGGTTAAGGTTAGGGTTAGGTTTCGGGTTAGGTTTAAGGTAAGGTAAGGGTTTTGGTTAGGTTTAGGGTTAGGGGTTAGGGGTTAGGGTTAGGGTTATGGTTAGGTTTAGGGTTAGGGTAAGGTGTTAGTGTTAGGGTTAGGGTTAGGGTTAGGGTAGGGGTTAGGGTTAGGGTTAGGGTAAAGGTAAGGGTTAGGGTTAGGGTTAG
>JANJXV010000051.1:512500-522500 GCA_024803745.1 Megascapheus bottae | reverse complement strand
CGGTTAGGGTTAGTGTTAGGGTTAGGTTTGGGGTTAGTGTTAGGGTAAGGGTAAGGTTTAGGGTTAGGGTTAGGGTTAGGTTTAGGGTTAGGGTTAGGGTAAGGGTAAGGGTTAGGGTTAAGGTTAGGGTTAGGTTTCAGGTTAGGGTTAGTGTAAGGTAAGGGTTAGGGTTAGGTTTAGGGTTAGGGGTTAGGGTTAGGGTTAGGGTTAGGTTTAGGGTTAGTGTAAGGTGTTAGTGTTAGGGTTAGGGTTAGGTTAGGGTAAGGGTTAGGGTTAGGGTTAGGGTAAAGATAAGGGTTAGGGTTAGGGTTAGGGTTAGGGTAAGGGTTAGGGTTAGGGTTAGGGTAAGGGTAAGGGTTAGGGTTAGGTTTAGGATTAGGGAAAGGGTTAGGGTTAGGGTAAGGTTTAGGGTTAGGGTTAGGGTAGAGTTAGGGTTAGGGTAAGGGTAAGGGTTAGGGTTAGGGTTAGTGTTAGGGTTAGGGTAAGGTTTAGGGTTAGGGTTAGGGTTAGGGTTAGTGTTAGGTTTAGGGTTAGAGTTAGGGTAAGTGTTAGGGTTAGGTTATGGTTAGGGTAAGGGTAAGGGTTAGGATTAATGTTAATGTGAGGGATAGGTTTAGGGTTAGGGTTAGCGTTAGCGAAAGGATAAGGGTTAGGGTTTTGTAAGGGTTAGGGTTAGGTTTAGAGTTAGGGTTAGGTTTAGGGTTAGGGTTAGGGTAAGGGTAAAGGCTAGGGTTAGGGTTAGGGTTAGGGTTAGAGTGAGGGTAAGGGTAAGGGTTAGGGTTATGGGTAGGTTAGGGTAAAGGTTAGGTTTAGGGTTGGGTTAGGGTTAGGGTTGGGGTAAGTGTTAGGGTTAGGTTTAGGGTTAGCGTTAGGGAAAGGGTAAGGTTTAGGGTTAGGGTTAGGGTTAGGGTAAGGATTAGGGTTAGGGTTAGGTTTAGGGTTAGTATTCAGGTTAGGGTTAGGGTTAGGGTAAGTGTAAGGGTTAGGGTTAAGGTTAAGGTTAGGTTTAGGGTAAGTGTAAGGGTACGGTTAGGGTTAGGGTTAGGGTTTGACGACGGGTATGGGTTAGGGTTAGGGTTAGTGTTAGGGTTATGGTTAAGGTTAGGGTTATGGTTAGGGTAAGGGTAAGGGTTCTGGTTAGGGTTAGGGTTAGGGGTTAGGGTTAGGGTTAGGGTTAGGGTAAGGGTAAGGATTAATGTTAGGTTTAGGGTTAGGGTAAGGATTAGGGTTAGGGTTAGGGTTAGGGGTGAGGGTTAGGGTTAGGGTAAGGGTAAGGGTTAGGGTTAAGTTTAGGGTTAGGGTTAGGGTTAGGATTAGGGTAAGGTTTAGAGTTAGGGTAAGGATTAGTGTTAGGGTTAAGGTTAGGTTTAAGATTAGGGTTAGGGTAAGGGTAAGGGTTAGGGTTAGGTTTAGGGTCAGGTTTAGGGTAAGGGTAAGGGTTAAAGTAAGTGTTAGGGTTAGGTTTAGGTTTAGGGTTCGGGTAAGGGTAAGGGTTAGGGTTAAGGTTAGGGATAAGGTTAGGGTTAGGGTTAGGGTTAGGGTAAGGTTAAGGGTAAGGTTTAGGTTTAGGGTTAGTGTTAGGGTTAGGGAAAGGCTAAGGGTTATGGTTTGGCTTAGGGTAAGGATTAGGGTTAGGGTTAGGTTTAGGGTAAGGTTTAGGGTTAGGGTTAGCATTAAGTTTAGGGTTAGGGTTAGGGTAAAGTTAAGGGTTATTTTTAGGGTTAGGGTTTGGGTTAGGCTAAGGATTACGGTTAGCGTTAGGGTTAGCGTAAGGGTTATGGGTAGGGTTAGGGTTAGCGTTTGCATTAAAGTTAGTGTTAGGGTTAGGGTAAAGGTAAGGTTTAGGGTTAGGGTTAGAGTTAGGTTTAAGGTTAGGGTTAGGGTTAGCTTTGGGGTAAGGGTAAGGGTTAGGGTTAAGTTTAGGGTTAGGATTAGGGTTAGGGTTAGGTTTAGGGTTAGGGGTAGGGTAACAGTAAGGGTGAGGGTTAGGGTTAGGGTTCGGCTTAGGGTTAGGGTAAGGTTTAGGGTTAGTGATAAGCTTTAGGGTGAGGGTTAGAGTTAGGGTTAGGGGTTAGGGTTCGGGTTAATGTTAGCGTTAGGGTAAGGGTTAGGTTTAGGGTTAGGGTAAGAGATAGGTTTAGGGTAAGTGTTACGGTTAGGGTTAGGGTAAGTGTTAGGTTAGGGGTTAGGGTAAGGTTTAGGGTTAGAGTTAATGTAATGGTTACGGTTAGGGTTAGGGTTAGGTTTAGGGTTACGGTTAGAGTTAGGGTATGGGTTAAGGTTAGGTTTAGGGTAAGGGTAAGGTTTATGGTTAGGATTAGGGTTAAGTTTGGGGTTAGGGTTAGGGTTAGGGTTAGGGTTCGGGTAACAGTAAGGGTGAGGGTTAGGGTTACAGTAAGGGTTAGGGTTAGGGTTAGGGTTAGCATTAAGTTTAGGGTTACGGTTAGGGTTTAGTGTTGGGGTTAGGTTTAGGGTTAGGGTTAGTTTTAGGATTAGGGTTAGGGTTAGGGTTAGGGTTATGGGTTCTGTTAGGGTTAGGGTTAGGGTTTAGGATTAGGGTTAGGGTTAGGGTTACAGTTAGGTTTAGGGTTAGGGTTAGTGTAAGTGTTAGGGTTAGGGTTAAGGTTAGGGTTAGGGTTAGGGTTAGGGCAAGGGTATGGGTTAATGTTAGGGTTAGGGTTAGTGTTATGTTTAGGGAAAGGGTAAGGGCTAGGGTTAGGGTTAGGGTAAGGGTAAGGGTTAGGGTTAAAGATAGGGTTAGTGTTAGGGTTAGGGTTACGGTTAGGGTAGGGTAAGGGTTAGGGTTAGGGTTAGCGTTACTGTTAGGGTTAGGGAAAGGGTAAGGGTTAGCGTTAGGGTTAGGGTTAGGGTAAGGATTAGTGTTGGGTTAGGCTTAGGGTTAGGATTAGGGTTAGGATAAGGGTAAAGTTTAGGGTTAGGGTTAGGGTTAGGGGTTAGGGTTAGGTTAAGGGTTAGGGTTAGGGTTAGGGTGAGGGTAAATGTTTCAGTTAGGGTTAGGATTAGGGTTAGGGTTAGGGGGTAGGGTAAGGGTTAATGTTAGGGTAAGGGTTAGAGTTAGGGTTAGGGTTAGGTTAAGGGTAAGTGTTAGGGTTAGGGTTAGGGTTAGGGTTAGGGTAAGTGTAAGTATTAGGGTTAGGGTTAGGGTTAGGGTTATGGTAAGTGTAAGTGTTAGGGTTAGGCTTAGGGTTCGGATTAGGTTTAGGATAAGGGTAAAGTTTAGGGTTAGGGTTAGGGTTAGGGGTTAGGGTTAGGTTTAGGGTTAGGGATTAGGGTTAGGAATATGGTAAGGGTTAAGGTTAGGGTTAGGGTTAGGGTAAGGTTAAGAGTTAGAGTTCGGGTTAGGGTTAGGGTTAGGGTTAGGTTAAGGGTTAGAGTTAGGGTTAGGGTTAGGTTAAGGGTAAGTGTTAGGGTTAGGGTTAGGGTTAGGATAGGGGTAAGGGGTAGGGTTAGGGTTAGGGTTAGGGGTTAGGTTTAGGGTTAGGTTTACTGTTAGGTTTAGGTTTAGGATTAGGGTAAGGTTAGGATTAGGGTTAGGGTTAGGGTTAGGGTTACTGTTATGGTAATGGTAAGGGTTAGGGTTAGGGTTAGGGTTAGGGTAAGGTTAGGGTTAGGGGTTAGGGTTAGGGTAAGGGTTAGGGTTAGAGTTAGGGTTAGGGTAAGGGTTAGGGTTAAGGTTAGGATTAGGGTACGTGTAAGTGTTATGGTTATGGTTAGGGTTAGGGTTAGGTTAAGTGTAAGAGTTAGGGTTAGTTTTAGGATTGGGGTTAAGGTTAGGGTTAGGGTTAGGGTAAGGGTAAGGGTTAGGGTTAGGGTTAGGGTAAGTGTTAGGGCTAGGGTTAGGGTTAGGGTTAGGTTTAGGGTTAGGGTAAGGATTAGGATTAGTGTTAAGGTATGGGGTAAGGGTTAGGGCTAGGTTGAGGTTTAGGGTTAGGGTAAGGGGAAAGGTTAGGTTTATGGTTAGGGTTAGGTTTAAGGTTAGGGTTAGGGTAAGTGTAAGGGTTATTGTTAGGGTTAGGGTTAAGATTAGGTTTAGGGTTAGGGTTAGTGTAAGGGCTAGGGTTAGGGTTATTGTTAGGTTTAGGGTTAAGCTTAGGAATAGGGTTAGGATAAGGGTGAGGGAAAGGGTAAGGTTTATGGTTAGGGTTAGGGTTAGGGTAAGGATTTGGGTAAAGGTTAGGGTTAGGGTAAGGCTTAGGGTTAGTATTAGGGTTAGGCTTAGCATTACGGTTAGCGTTAGGGTTAGGGTAAGGGTAAGGTTTAGGGTTAGGGTTACGGTTATGGGTTAGGGATAGGGTTAGGGTTATGTTTAGGGTTAGGATTAGGGTAAGGATAAGAGTTAGGGTTTTGGTTAGGGTTAGCTTTATGGTTAGGGTTAGGCTAAGTGTAAGGGTTAGGCTTAGGGTTCGGGTTAAGGTTAGGTTTAAGTTTAGGGTTAGGGATAGGGTTAGGGTAACGGTAAGGGTTAGGGTTAGGGTTAGGGTTAGGATAAGGTTTCTGGTTAGGGTTAGGGTTAGGGTAAGATTTAGGGATAGTGGTTAGGTTTAGTGTTAGGGTAAGTGTAAGGGTTAGGGTTTGGGTAAGCATTAGGGTTAAAGTTGTGGTTAGGGTTAGGGTTAGGTATATGGTGATGGTAACAGTAAGTGTTAGGGTTAGGGTTACGGTAAGGATAAGGGTTAGTGTTAGGGTAGGGTAATGGTTAGGTTTAGGCTTAGCATTAAGGTTAGGGTTAGTGTTAGGTTTAGGTTTAGGGTTTAGGGTTTATGGTGAGGGTTAGGTATAGTGTTAGGGTTAGTTTTAGGGTTAGGGTTACGGTAATGGTAAGTGTTAGGGTTAGGGTTAGGGTTAGGGTTAAGGTTAGGGTTAGGTTTAGCGTAAGGGTAAGGATAAGGGTTAGGGTTAGGGTTAGGGTTAGGGGTTAGGGTTGGTGTTAGGGTTAGGGTTAGGGTAAGAGTAAGGGTTACGGTTAGGGTTAGGGTTAGGGGTTAGGGTTAGGGTTAGGGTAAGGGTTAGGGTTAGGGTTAGGGTTAGGGTTAGGGTTAGGTTTATTGTTAGGTTTAGAGTTAGGATTAGGGTAAGGTTTAGGGTCAGGGTTAGAGTTAGAGTTAGGTTTAGGGTTAGTGTTAGGGTAAGTGTAAGGGCTAGGTTTAGGGTTAGGATTAATGTTAGGGTTAGGTTTAGGGTTAGGGTTAGGGTTAGGGTTAGGGTAATGGTAAGGGTTAGGGTTAGGGTTAGGGTAAGGGTTAGGGTTAGGGTTAGGGTAAGGTTTAGTGTTATGGTTAGGGTTAGGTTAAGGGTAAGTGTTAGGGTTAGGGTTAGGGTTAGGGTTAGGGTAAGCGTAAGTGTTAGGGTCAGCGTTTGGGTTAGGGTTAGGGTTAGGGTTAGCATAAGGATAAGGGGTAGGGTTAGGGTTAGGGTTAGGTTTACTGTTAGGTTTAGGGTTAAGGTTAGGGTAAGGTTTAGGGTTAGGGTTAGGGTTAGTTTTAGGGTTAGGGTTAGGGTAAGGGTTCGGGTTAGGGTTAGGGTTAGGTTAAGGGTTAGGGATAGGGGTTAGGTTTAGGGTTAGGGTAAGTGTAAGGGTTAGGGTTAGGGTTAGCGTTAGGGTTAAAGTTGGGGTTAGGGTTAGGGTTAGGGTTAGGTTTAGGGTTATGGTAACAGTAAGGGTTAGGGTTAGGGTTAGGGTAAGGGTGAGGGTTAGGGTTACGGTTACGGTAAGGAAAAGGGTTACGGTTAGGGTAGGGTAATGGTTAGGGTTAGGGTTACGGTTAGCATTAAGGTTAGGGTTAGTGTTATGGTTAGGGTTTAGGGTTTAGGGTTAGGGTTAGATTTAGGGTTAGTGTTAGTTTTAGGGTTAGGGTTAGGGTAATGGTAAGTGTTAGGGTTAGGGTTAAGGTTAGGGTAAGGGTAAGGGATAGGTTGAGGTTTAGGTTTGGGGTTAAGGTTAGGGTTAGTTTTACGGTAAGGGAAAGGGTTAGGGTTCGGCTTAGGGTTAGGGTAAGGTTTAGGGTTAGTGATAAGTTTTAAGGTGAGGGTTAGGGTTAGGGGTTAGGGTTCGGGTTAGGGTTAGGGTTAGGGTTAGGTATATGGTGAGGGTAACAGTAAGTGTTAGGGTTAGGGTTACGGTAAGGATAAGGGTTAGTGTTAGGGTAGGGTAATGGTTAGGGTTAGGGTTAGCATTAAGGTTAGGGTTAGGTTTTAGGATTAGGGTTAGGGTTAGGGTTACAGTTAGGTTTAGGGTTAGGGTTAGTGTAAGTGTTAGGGTTAGGGTTAAGGTTAGGGTTAGGGTTAGGGTTAGGGTTAGGGTAAGGGTAAGGGTTAGGGTTAGGTTTAGGGTTAGGGTTAGGGTTAGCATTAAGTTTAGGGTTAGGGTTAGGGTAAGGGTAAGTGTTAGGTTTAGGATAAGGGTTAGGGTTTGGGGTTAGGGTTAGGGTTAGGGTAAGGGTAAGGTTTAGGGGTAGGGTTAGGGTTAGGGGTTAGGGTTAGGGTTAGGGTTAGGGTTAATGTAAGGGTAAGGGTTAGGGGTAGGGTTAAGGTTATGGTAAGGTTTAGGGTTAGGTTTAGGATAAGGGTAAAGTTTAGGGTTAGGTTTAGAGTTAGGGTTAGGGTTAGGGTTAGGTTTAGGATTAAGGTTAGGGTAAGGGTAAGGGTTAAGGTTAGGGTTAGGGTTAGGTTTAGGGTTAGGGATAATGTTTGCGTAAGGGTAAGGGTAAAGGTTAGGTTTAGAGTTAGAGGTAGAGTTAAGGTTAGGGTTAGGGTTAGGGTTAGGCTAAGGTTTATGGTTAGGTTAGGGATAGGGTTAGAGTTAGGGTTAGGGTTAGGGTACGGGTATGGGTTAGGGTTAGGGTTAGGGTTAGGGTAAGGTTTAGGGTTAGGGGTTAGTGTTAGGGTAAGGGTTAGGGTTAGGGTTAGGGTTAGGGTAAAGGTTAGGTTTAAGGTTAGGTTTAGGGTAAGGATAAGTGTTAGGTTACGGTTAGGGTTAGGGTTACATTAAGGGTAAGGGTTAGAGTTAGGGTTAGGGTAAGTGTTAGGGTTAGGGTTAGGGTTAGTGTTAGGTTTAGGTTTAGGGTAATGATTAGGGTTAGTGTTAGGGTATGAGGTAAGGGTTAGGGCTAGGTTGAGGGTTCGGGTTAGGGTAAGGGTAAGGTTTAGGTTTATGGTTAGGGTTAAGTTTAGGGTTATATTTAGGGTAAGGGTAAGGGTTATTGTTAGGGTTAATGTTAAGGTTAGGGTTAGGGTTATGGTTAGGATTAGCGTCAGGTTTAGGTTTAGGTTTAGGTTTAGGTTTAGTTTAAGGGTTAGGGTAAGGGCTAGTGTTAGGGTTAGGGTTAGGTTTAGGTTAAGGTTAGGGATAGGGTTAGGATTAGGGTGAGGGAAAGGGTAAGGGTTAGGGTTAGGGTTAGGGTTAGGGTTAGGGTAAGCGTAAGTGTTAGGGTTAGCGTTTGGGTTAGGGTTAGGGTTAGGGTTAGGATAAGGGTAAAGGGTAGGTGTTGGGTGAGTGTTATGGGTTAGGGTTAGGTTTAGGTTTACTGTTAGGTTTAGGGTTAGGATTAGGGTAAGGTTTAGGGTAAGGGTTAGGGTTAGGTTTAGGGTTAGGGTTAGGGTTAGGGTAAGGGTTCGGGTTAGGGTTAGGGTTAGGGTAAGGGTTAGGGATAGGGGTTAGGTTTAGTGTTAGGGTAAGTGTAAGGGTTAGGGTTAGCGTTAGGGTTAAATTTGGGGTTAGGTTTAGGGTTAGGGTTAGGTTTAGGGTTAGGGTAACAGTAAGGGTTAGGGTTAGGGTTAGGGTAAGGGTGATGGTTAGGGTTACGGTTACGGTAAGGAAAAGGGTTAGGGTTAGGGTAGGGTAAGGGGTAGGGTTAGGGTTAGGGTTAGCATTAAGGTTAGGGTTAGTGTTAGGGTTAGGGTTAGGGTTTAGGGTTTAGGGTTAGGGTTAGTTTTAGGGTTAGGGTTAGTTTTAGGGTTAGGGTTAGGGTAATGGTAAGTGTTAGGGTTAGGGTTAGGGTAAGTTTTAGCGTTAGGGTTAGGGTAAGGATTAGGGTTAGGGTTAGGGTTAGGGTAAGTGTTAGGGTTAAGGTTAGGGTTAGGGTTAGGGTTAGGTTTAGGGGTTAGGGTGGTGTTAGGGTTATGGTTAGGGTAAGTGTTAGGGTTAAGGTTAGGGTTAGGGTTAGGATTAGGGTTAGGGCAATGGTAAGTTGTAGGTTTAGGGTTAGGGTTAGTGTTAGGGTTAGGGAAAGGGTAAGGGTTAGGGTTAAGGTTAGGATTAGTGTTAGGGTTAGGGTTAGGTTTAGTGTTAGGGTTAGGGAAAGGGTAAGTTTTAGCGTTAGGGTTAGGGTAAGGATTAGGGTTAGGGTTAGGGTTAGGGTAAGTGTTAGGGTTAAGGTTAGGGTTAGGGTTAGGATTAGGGTTAGGGCAATGGTAAGTTGTAGGTTTAGATTTAGGGTTAGTGTTAGGGTTAGGGAAAGAGTAAGGGTTAGGGTTAAGGTTAGGATTAGTGTTAGTGTTAGGGTTAGGGTTAGTGTTAGGGTTAGGGAAAGGGTAAGTTTTAGCGTTAGGGTTAGGGTTAGGGTTAGGGAAAGGGTAAGTTTTAGCGTTAGGGTTAGGGTTAGGGTAAGGATTAGGGTTAGGGTTAGGGTAAGGGTTATGGGTAGGGTTAGGGTTAGGGTTTGCATTAAAGTTAGTGTTAGGGTTAGGGTAAAGGTAAGGGTTAGGGTTAGGGTTAGGGTTAGGTTTAAGGTTAGGGTTAGGGTTAGCGTTGGGGAAGGGTAAGGTTTAGGGTTAAGTTTAGGGTTAGGGTTAGGGTTAGGGTTAGGTTTAGGGTTAGGGTTAGGGTAAGGGTAAGGGATAGGTTGAGGTTTAGGTTTGGGGTTAAGGTTAGTTTTAGGGTTACGGTAAGGGAAAGGGTGGGTTAGGGTTCGGCTTAGGGTTAGGGTAAGGTTTAGGGTTAGTGATAAGGTTTAGGGTGAGGGTTAGGGTTAGGGTTAGGGGTTAGGGTTCGGGTTAGTGTTAGCGTTAGGGTAAGGGTTAACTTTAGGGTTAGGATAAGGGATAGGTTTAGGGTAAGTGTTAGGGTTAGGGTTAGGGTAAGGGTTAGGTTAGGGGTTAGGGTAAGGTTTAGGGTTATAGTTAATGTAAGGGTTAGGGTTAGGGGTAGGGTTAGGTTTAGGGTTACGGTTAGCGTTAGGGTATGGGTTAAGGTTAGGTTTAGGGTAAGGGTAAGGTTTAGGGTTAGGATTAGGGTTAAGTTTGGGGTTAGGGTTAGGGTTAGGGTTTGGGTAACAGTAAGGGTAAGGGTTAGGGTCAGGGTTAGGGTTAGCATTAAGTTTAGGGTTAGGGTTAGGGTTTAGTGTTAGGGTTAGGTTTAGGTTTAGGGTTAGTTTTAGGATTAGGATGAGGGTAAGGGTAAGGGTTAGGGTTAGGTTTAGGGTTACGGTTAAGGTTAGGGTTAGGGTTAGGGTAAGGGTAAGGATAAGGGTTAGGGTTAAGGTTAGGGTTAGGGGTTAAGGTTAGTGTTAGGGTTAGGTTTAGGGTAACGGTAAGGGTTAGGGTTAGGGTTAGGGTTAGGATTATGGGTTCTGTTAGGGTTAGGGTTAGGGTTTAGGATTAGGGTTAGGGTTAGGGTTACAGTTAGGTTTAGGTTTAGGGTTAGTGTAAGTGTTAGGGTTAGGGTTAAGGTTAGGGTTAGGGTTAGGGTTAGGGTTAGGGTTAGGGCAAGGTAAGGGTTAGGGTTAGGGTTAATGTAAGGGTTAGGGTTAGATTTAGGGTTAGGTTTAGGGTTACGGTTAGTGTTAGGGTATGGGTTAAGGTTAGGTTTAGGGTAAGGGTAAGGTTTAGGGTTAGGATTAGGGTTAAGTTTGGGGTTAGGGTTAGGGTTAGGGTTAGGGTTTGGGTAACAGTAAGGGTAAGGGTTAGGGTCAGGGTTAGGGTTAGCATTAAGTTTAGGGTTAGGGTTAGGGTTTAGTGTTAGGGTTAGATTTAGGTTTAGGGT
>JANJXV010000051.1:490000-507500 GCA_024803745.1 Megascapheus bottae | reverse complement strand
AGGGTAAGGGTTAGGGTTAAGGTTAGGATTAGTGTTAGGGTTAGGGTTAGGTTTAGTGTTAGGGTTAGGGAAAGGGTAAGTTTTAGCGTTAGGGTTAGGGTTAGGGTAAGGATTAGGGTTAGGGTTAGGGTTAGGGTAAGTGTTAGGGTTAAGGTTAGGGTTAGGGTTAGGATTAGGGTTAGGGCAATGGTAAGTTGTAGGTTTAGATTTAGGGTTAGTGTTAGGGTTAGGGAAAGGGTAAGGGTTAGGGTTAAGGTTAGGATTAGTGTTAGTGTTAGGGTTAGGGTTAGTGTTAGGGTTAGGGAAAGGGTAAGTTTTAGCGTTAGGGTTAGGGTTAGGGTAAGGATTAGGGTTAGGGTTAGGGTAAGGGTTATGGGTAGGGTTAGGGTTAGGGTTTGCATTAAAGTTAGTGTTAGGGTTAGGGTAAAGGTAAGGGTTAGGGTTAGGGTTAGGGTTAGGTTTAAGGTTAGGGTTAGGGTTAGCGTTGGGGAAGGGTAAGGTTTAGGGTTAAGTTTAGGGTTAGGGTTAGGGTTAGGGTTAGGTTTAGGGTTAGGGTTAGGGTAAGGGTAAGGGATAGGTTGAGGTTTAGGTTTGGGGTTAAGGTTAGTTTTAGGGTTACGGTAAGGGAAAGGGTGGGTTAGGGTTCGGCTTAGGGTTAGGGTAAGGTTTAGGGTTAGTGATAAGGTTTAGGGTGAGGGTTAGGGTTAGGGTTAGGGGTTAGGGTTCGGGTTAGTGTTAGCGTTAGGGTAAGGGTTAACTTTAGGGTTAGGGTAAGGGATAGGTTTAGGGTAAGTGTTAGGGTTAGGGTTAGGGTAAGGGTTAGGTTAGGGGTTAGGGTAAGGTTTAGGGTTATAGTTAATGTAAGGGTTAGGGTTAGGGGTAGGGTTAGGTTTAGGGTTACGGTTAGCGTTAGGGTATGGGTTAAGGTTAGGTTTAGGGTAAGGGTAAGGTTTAGGGTTAGGATTAGGGTTAAGTTTGGGGTTAGGGTTAGGGTTAGGGTTTGGGTAACAGTAAGGGTAAGGGTTAGGGTCAGGGTTAGGGTTAGCATTAAGTTTAGGGTTAGGGTTAGGGTTTAGTGTTAGGGTTAGGTTTAGGTTTAGGGTTAGTTTTAGGATTAGGATGAGGGTAAGGGTAAGGGTTAGGGTTAGGTTTAGGGTTAGGGTTAAGGTTAGGGTTAGGGTTAGGGTAAGGGTAAGGATAAGGGTTAGGGTTAAGGTTAGGGTTAGGGGTTAAGGTTAGTGTTAGGGTTAGGTTTAGGGTAACGGTAAGGGTTAGGGTTAGGGTTAGGGTTAGGATTATGGGTTCTGTTAGGGTTAGGGTTAGGGTTTAGGATTAGGGTTAGGGTTAGGGTTACAGTTAGGTTTAGGTTTAGGGTTAGTGTAAGTGTTAGGGTTAGGGTTAAGGTTAGGGTTAGGGTTAGGGTTAGGGTTAGGGCAAGGTAAGGGTTAGGGTTAGGGTTAATGTAAGGGTTAGGGTTAGGGTTAGGGTTAGGTTTAGGGTTACGGTTAGTGTTAGGGTATGGGTTAAGGTTAGGTTTAGGGTAAGGGTAAGGTTTAGGGTTAGGATTAGGGTTAAGTTTGGGGTTAGGGTTAGGGTTAGGGTTAGGGTTTGGGTAACAGTAAGGGTAAGGGTTAGGGTCAGGGGTAGGGTTAGCATTAAGTTTAGGGTTAGGGTTAGGGTTTAGTGTTAGGGTTAGGTTTAGGTTTAGGGTTAGTTTTAGGATTAGGATGAGGGTAAGGGTAAGGGTTAGGGTTAGGTTTAGGGTTATGGTTAGTGTAAGGGTAAATGTTACGGTTACGGTTAGGGTTAGGGTTAAGGTTAGGTTTAGGGTTAGGGTTTGGGTAAGGGTAAGGGTTAGGGTTTGGGTTAGGTTTAGGTTTAGGGTTAGGGTAAGGGTAAGGGTAAGGGTAAAGGTTAGGTTTAGAGTTAGAGGTAGAGTTAAGGTTAGGGTTAGGGTTAGGGTTAGGCTAAGGTTTATGTTTAGGTTAGGGATAGGATTAGAGTTAGAGTTAGGGTTAGGGTAAGGGTATGGGTTAGGGTTAGGGTTAGGGTTAGGGTAAGGTTTAGGGTTAGGGGTTAGTGTTAGGGTAAGGGTTAGGGTTACGGTTAGGGTTAGTGTAAAGGTTAGGTTTAAGTTTAGGGTTAGGGTAAGGATAAGTGTTAGGGTTACGATTAGGGTTAGGGTTACATTAAGGGTAAGGGTTAGGGTTAGGGTTAGGGTAAGTGTTAGGGTTAGGGTTAGGGTTATTGTTAGGTTTAGGTTTAGGGTAAGGATTAGGGTTAGTGTTAGGGTATGAGGTAAGGGTTAGGGCTAGGTTGAGGGTTGGGGTTAGGGTAAGGGTAAGGGTTAGGTTTATGGTTAGGGTTAGGTTTAGGGTTATGTTTAGGGTAAGGGTAAGGGTTATTGTTAGGGTTAAGGTTAGGGTTAGGGTTAGGGTTAGGATTAGGGTCAGGGTTAGGTTTAGGTTTACGTTTAGGTTTAGGTTAAGGGTTAGGGTAAGGGCTAGGGTTAGGGTTAGGGTTAGGTTTAGGGTTAATGTTAGGGATAGGGTTAGGATTAGGGTGAGGGAAAGGGTAAGGGTTAGGTTTAGGGTTAGGGTTAGGGTAAGGATTAGGGTTAAGATTAGGGTTAGGTAAGGGTTAGGGTTAGCATTAGGGTTAGGGTTAGCAATACGATTAGCGTTAGGGTTAGGGTAAAGGTAAGGTTTAGGGTTAGGGTTAGGGTTAGGGTAGGGTAAGGGTTAGGGTTAGGGTTAGAGTTAGCATTAAGGTTAGGGTTAGTGTTAGGGTTAGGGGTAGGGTTTAGGGTTTAGGGTTAGGGTTAGGTTTAGGGTTAGGGATAGTTTTAGGGTTAGGGTTAGGGAAAGCGTAAGTGTTAGGGTTAGGGTTAGGGTTATGGTTATGTTTAGGGTTAGGGTTAGGGAAAGCGTAAGTGTTAGGGTTAGGGTTAGGGTTATGGTTATGTTTAGGGTTAGGGTTAGGGTTTAGGGTTAGGGTTAGGGTTAGGGTCCGGGGTTAGATTTGGTGTTAGGGTTAGTGTTAGGGTAAGGGTAAGGGTTAGGGTTAGGGTTAGGGTTAGGGTTAGGGTTTAGGATTACGGTTAGGGTAGGGGTTAGGGTTATGGTTAGGGTTAGGGATAAGGTAAGGGTAAGTGTTATAGTTAGGGTTAGGGTTAGGGAATTGGTAAGGGTTAGGTTTAGGGATAGGGTAAGTGTTAGGGTTAAGGGTAGGGTTAGGGTTAGGGTTAGGGCAAGGGTAAGGTGTAGGTTTAGGGTTAGGGTTAGTGTTAGGGTTAGGGAAAGTGTAAGGGTTAGGGTTAAGTTTAGGTTTAGTGTTAGGGTTAGGGTTAGGATACGGGTAAGAGTTAGGCTTAGGGTTAGGGTTAGTGTTAGGGTTAGGGAAAGGGTTAGGGTTAGGCTTAGGGGTTAGTGATTGGGTTAGCTTTAGGTTAAGGTTTAGGGTTAGGGATAAGGGTTAGGGTAAGGGTTAGGTTTAGGGTTAGGGTAAGGGATAGATTTAGGGTAAGGGTTAGGGTTAGGGTTAGGGTAAGGGTTAGGGTTAGGTGTTATGGTTAGTGGTAGGGTTAGGGTTAATGTAAGGGTTAGGGTTAGGGTTAGGTTTAGGGTTAGGGTTAGAGTTAGGGTATGGGTTACGGTTAGGTTTAGGGTAATGTTAAGTTTTAGGGTTAGGGTTAGGGTTAAGTTGGGGTTAGGGTTAGGTTTAGGGTTATAGTTAGGGTAACAGTAAGGGTGTAGAGTTAGGGTTAGGGTAAGGGTTAGGGTTAGGGTTAGGGTTAGGGTAAGGGTAAGGGTGAAGATTATGGTTAGGTTTAGGGGTTAGTGTTAGGGTTAGGGTTTGGGTAAGGGTAACGGTTAGGGTTAAGTTTAGGGTTAGGTGTATGGTTAGGGTTAGGTTTAGGGTTAGGGTAACAGTAAGGGTTAGGGTTAGGGTTAGGGTACGGGTGAGGCTTAGGGTTACGGTTACGGTAAGGAAAAGGGTTAGGGTTATGGTAGGGTAAGGGTTAGGGTTAGGGTTAGGGTTAGCATTAAGGTTAGGGTTAGTGTTAGGGTTAGGGTTAGGGATTAGGGTTTAGGGTTAGGGTTAGTTTTAGGGTTAGGGTTAGTTTTAGGGTTAGGGTTAGGGTAATGGTAAGTGTTAGGGTTAGGGTTAGGGTTAAGGTTAGGGTTAGATTTAGGGTAAGGGTAAGTATAAGGGTTAGGGTTAGGGTTAGGTTTAGGGGTTAGGGTGGTGTTAGGGTTATGGTTAGGGTAAGTGTTAGGGTTAAGGTTAGGGTTAGGGTTAGGATTAGGGTTAGGGCAATGGTAAGTTGTAGGTTTAGGGTTAGGGTTAGTGTTAGGGTTAGGGAAAGGGTAAGGGTTAGGGTTAAGGTTAGGATTAGTGTTAGGGTTAGGGTTAGGTTTAGTGTTAGGGTTAGGGAAAGGGTAAGTTTTAGCGTTAGGGTTAGGGTTAGGGTAAGGATTAGGGTTAGGGTTAGGGTTAGGGTAAGTGTTAGGGTTAAGGTTAGGGTTAGGGTTAGGATTAGGGTTAGGGCAATGGTAAGTTGTAGGTTTAGATTTAGGGTTAGTGTTAGGGTTAGGGAAAGGGTAAGGGTTAGGGTTAAGGTTAGGATTAGTGTTAGTGTTAGGGTTAGGGTTAGTGTTAGGGTTAGGGAAAGGGTAAGTTTTAGCGTTAGGGTTAGGGTTAGGGTAAGGATTAGGGTTAGGGTTAGGGTAAGGTTTATGGGTAGGGTTAGGGTTAGGGTTTGCATTAAAGTTAGTGTTAGGGTTAGGGTAAAGGTAAGGGTTAGGGTTAGGGTTAGGGTTAGGTTTAAGGTTAGGGTTAGGGTTAGCGTTGGGGAAGGGTAAGGTTTAGGGTTAAGTTTAGGGTTAGGGTTAGGGTTAGGGTTAGGTTTAGGGTTAGGGTTAGGGTAAGGGTAAGGGATAGGTTGAGGTTTAGGTTTGGGGTTAAGGTTAGTTTTAGGGTTACGGTAAGGGAAAGGGTGGGTTAGGGTTCGGCTTAGGGTTAGGGTAAGGTTTAGGGTTAGTGATAAGGTTTAGGGTGAGGGTTAGGGTTAGGGTTAGGGGTTAGGGTTCGGGTTAGTGTTAGCGTTAGGGTAAGGGTTAACTTTAGGGTTAGGGTAAGGGATAGGTTTAGGGTAAGTGTTAGGGTTAGGGTTAGGGTAAGGGTTAGGTTAGGGGTTAGGGTAAGGTTTAGGGTTATAGTTAATGTAAGGGTTAGGGTTAGGGGTAGGGTTAGGTTTAGGGTTACGGTTAGCGTTAGGGTATGGGTTAAGGTTAGGTTTAGGGTAAGGGTAAGGTTTAGGGTTAGGATTAGGGTTAAGTTTGGGGTTAGGGTTAGGGTTAGGGTTTGGGTAACAGTAAGGGTAAGGGTTAGGGTCAGGGTTAGGGTTAGCATTAAGTTTAGGGTTAGGGTTAGGGTTTAGTGTTAGGGTTAGGTTTAGGTTTAGGGTTAGTTTTAGGATTAGGATGAGGGTAAGGGTAAGGGTTAGGGTTAGGTTTAGGGTTAGGGTTAAGTTTAGGGTTAGGGTTAGGGTAAGGGTAAGGATAAGGGTTAGGGTTAAGGTTAGGGTTAGGGGTTAAGGTTAGTGTTAGGGTTAGGTTTAGGGTAACGGTAAGGGTTAGGGTTAGGGTTAGGGTTAGGATTATGGGTTCTGTTAGGGTTAGGGTTAGGGTTTAGGATTAGGGTTAGGGTTAGGGTTACAGTTAGGTTTAGGTTTAGGGTTAGTGTAAGTGTTAGGGTTAGGGTTAAGGTTAGGGTTAGGGTTAGGGTTAGGGTTAGGGCAAGGTAAGGGTTAGGGTTAGGGTTAATGTAAGGGTTAGGGTTAGGGTTAGGGTTAGGTTTAGGGTTACGGTTAGTGTTAGGGTATGGGTTAAGGTTAGGTTTAGGGTAAGGGTAAGGTTTAGGGTTAGGATTAGGGTTAAGTTTGGGGTTAGGGTTAGGGTTAGGGTTAGGGTTTGGGTAACAGTAAGGGTAAGGGTTAGGGTCAGGGGTAGGGTTAGCATTAAGTTTAGGGTTAGGGTTAGGGTTTAGTGTTAGGGTTAGGTTTAGGTTTAGGGTTAGTTTTAGGATTAGGATGAGGGTAAGGGTAAGGGTTAGGGTTAGGTTTAGGGTTATGGTTAGTGTAAGGGTAAATGTTACGGTTACGGTTAGGGTTAGGGTTAAGGTTAGGTTTAGGGTTAGGGTTTGGGTAAGGGTAAGGGTTAGGGTTTGGGTTAGGTTTAGGTTTAGGGTTAGGGTAAGGGTAAGGGTAAGGGTAAAGGTTAGGTTTAGAGTTAGAGGTAGAGTTAAGTTTAGGGTTAGGGTTAGGGTTAGGCTAAGGTTTATGTTTAGGTTAGGGATAGGATTAGAGTTAGAGTTAGGGTTAGGGTAAGGGTATGGGTTAGGGTTAGGGTTAGGGTTAGGGTAAGGTTTAGGGTTAGGGGTTAGTGTTAGGGTAAGGGTTAGGGTTACGGTTAGGGTTAGTGTAAAGGTTAGGTTTAAGTTTAGGGTTAGGGTAAGGATAAGTGTTAGGGTTACGATTAGGGTTAGGGTTACATTAAGGGTAAGGGTTAGGGTTAGGGTTAGGGTAAGTGTTAGGGTTAGGGTTAGGGTTATTGTTAGGTTTAGGTTTAGGGTAAGGATTAGGGTTAGTGTTAGGGTATGAGGTAAGGGTTAGGGCTAGGTTGAGGGTTGGGGTTAGGGTAAGGGTAAGGGTTAGGTTTATGGTTAGGGTTAGGTTTAGGGTTATGTTTAGGGTAAGGGTAAGGGTTATTGTTAGGGTTAAGGTTAGGGTTAGGGTTAGGGTTAGGATTAGGGTCAGGGTTAGGTTTAGGTTTACGTTTAGGTTTAGGTTAAGGGTTAGGGTAAGGGCTAGGGTTAGGGTTAGGGTTAGGTTTAGGGTTAATGTTAGGGATAGGGTTAGGATTAGGGTGAGGGAAAGGGTAAGGGTTAGGTTTAGGTTTAGGGTTATGGTCAGGGTAAGGGTTAGGGATAGGTTTACGGTAAGGGTAAGGGTTAGGGTTTGGTTTAGGGTTAGGGTTAGGGTTAGGGTAAAGGTAAGGGTTAGGGTTAGGGTTAGGGTTAGGTTTACGGTTAGGTTTAGGGTAAGGGTAAGTGTTAGGGTTAGGGTTAGGGTTAGGTTGAGGGTTAGTGTTAGGGTTTCGGTAACGGTAAGGGTTAGGTTAAGTTTAGGGTTAGGGTTAGCTTTAGGGTTAGGGTTAGGGTAATGGTAAGTGTTAGAGTTAGGTTTAGGGTTGGGGTTAAGGTTAGGGTTGGGGTTAGGGTAAGGGTAAGGGTTAGGGTTAGGTTTAGTTTTAGGGTAAGTTTTAGGGTTAGGGTTAGGATTAGGGTTAGGTTTAGGTTTAGGGTGAGAGTTAGGGTTAGGTTTAAGGGTTAGGGTTCGGGTTAGGGTTAGGTTTAGGGTAAGGGTTAGTGTTAGGTTTAGGGTAAGGGATATGGTTAGGGTAAGTGTTAGGGTTAGGGTTAGGTAAGGGTTAGGGTTAGCGTTTATGATTAGGGTTAGAGTACTGTAAGGATTAGGGTTAGGGTTAGGTTTAGGGTTAGGTTTAGGGTTAGGGTAAGGGTAAGTGTTAGGGTTAGGGTTAGGGTTAGTATAAGGGTAAAGGTTAGGCTTAGGTTTAGGATTAGTTTAAGGGTTAGGGGTTAGGGTTAGGGTTAGTGTTAGATTTAGGGTTAAGGTTAGGGTAAGGGTAAGTGTTAGGATTAAGGTTAGGGTCATGGTTAGGTTTAGGGTTATGGTTATGGTTAGGGTTAGGGAAAGGTATAGGATTAGGGTTAGGGTTATGGTTAGAGTTAGGGTTAGGGTTAGGGTAAGGGTAAGGGTAAGGGTTAGTGTTAGGGTTAGGGTTAGGAGATAGGGTTAGGGTTAGGGTAAGGCAAAGGGTTAGGGTTAGGGTTAGGGTTAAGGGTTAGGGTTAGGGTTAGGGAAAGATTAGTGTTAGGGTCAGGGTTAGGGTTAGAGTAAGGGTAATTGTTAGGGTTAGGGTTACATTTAGGGTTAGGGTTACATTTAGGGTTAGGGTAAGTGTAAGGGTTAGGGTTAGGTTTAGGGTAAGGGTAAGATTTTGGGTTAGTGTTAGGGTTAAGGTAAGGGTAAGGGTTAGGGTTAGCATTAAGGTTAGGTTTAGGTTAGGCTAAGGGTAAGGTTTAGGGTTAGGGTTAGTGTTAGTGTTAGGGTAAGGGTAAGGGTTAGGGGTAGGGTTAGGTTTAGGGTTAGGGTTAGGGTAAGGGTAAGGGTTAGGTTTAGGGTTAGTGTTAGGTTTAGGGTTAAGGTTAGGGTTAGGGTTAGGGTTAGAGTAAGGGTTAGAGTTAGGGTTAGGGTTAGGGTTCATGTTTAGGATTAGGGTTTGGGTTAGGGATAGGGTTAGGGTTAGGGTAAGGGTAAGTGTTAGGGTTAGGGTTAGGGTTAGGGTAAGGGTTAGGGTTAGGGTTAGGGTTAGGGCTAGGGTAAGGATAAGGTTTAGGGTCAGGGTTAGGGTTAGGGTCTAGGGTTAGGGTTAGTGTTAGGTTTAGGGTTAGGGCTAGGGTAAGGGTAAGGGTCAGGGTTAGGGTTAGGTTTATGGTTAGGGTTAGGTTTAGGGGTAGGGTTAGGGTAAGGGTAAGTGTTAGGGTTAGGGTTAGGGTTAGGGTTAAGGTTAGGGTTAGGGTTAGGGTTAGGGTTAGGGAAAGGGTAATGGTTAGGGTAAGAGTTAGGGTTAAGGTTAGGGTAAGGATTAGGGTTAGGGTTAGGGTTAGGGTTAGGGTTAGGTTTAGTGTTAGGTTTAGGGTAAGGTTAAGGGTTAGGGTTAGGGTTAGAGTTAGGGTAATGGTCAGGGTTAGGGTCAGGGTTAGGGTTAGGTTTAGGGTTAGGGTAAGGGTAAGGGTTAGGGTTAGGGTGAGTTTTAGGGTAAGGGGTAGGGTTAGGGTTAGTTTTAGGCTTAGAGTTGAGGTTAGGTTTAGGGTTAGGGTAAGGGTAAGGGTTAGGTTAGGTTTAGGTTTAGGGGTTAGGGTAAGGGTTAGGTTTAGGGTTAGGGTTAGGGTAAGGTTTAGAGTTAGTGTTAGGGTTAGCATTAGGGTTAGGGGTAGTGTTAGGGTTAAAGTAAGGGTAAGGGTTAGGGTTAGGATTAGGGTTAGGGTAAGTGTTCGGGTTAGGTTTAGAGTAAGGGTAACTGTTAGGGTTAGGGTTAGGGTTAAGTTTAGGGTAAGTGTAAGGGTTAGGGTATGGGTTAGGGTTAGGGTATGGGTTAGGGTTAGGGTTTGGGTTAGGGTATGGGTTAGGGGTTAGGTTTAGGGTTAGGGTAAGGGTTAGGGTTAGGGTACGGGTTAGGGTTAGGGTTAGGTTTAGGTTTAGGGTTAGGGTTAGAATAAGGGTTAGTGTTAGGGTTAGTTTTAGGATAAGCGTAAGGGTAAGGGTTAAGCTTAGGGTTAGGGTTTGGGTTAGGTTAGGGTTAGGCTTAGGGTAAGGGTAAGGGTTAGGTTTAAGTTTAGTGTTAGGTTTAGTGTTAGGGTTAGGGTAAGGGTTAGGGTTAGGGTCAGGGTTACGGTGAGGGTTAGGGTTAGGTTTAGGGTTAGGGTTAGGGTAATGGTAAGGGTTGGAGTTAGATTTAGGGTTGGGGTTAAGTTTAGGTTTAGGATTAGGGTTAGGGTTAGGGTAAGGGTACGGGTTAGGGTTAAGTTTAGGCTTAGGGTTAGGGTTATTTTTAGGTTAAGGGTTAGAGTTAGGGTAAGGGTTAGGGTTAGTGTGAGGCTTAAGGTTAGGGTTAGGGTTAGGGTAAGGGTAAGGGTTAGGGTTAGGGTTAGGGGTTAGGGTTAGGGTTAGGGTAAGGGTAAGGTTTTGGGTTAGTGTTAGGGTTAAGTTAAGGGTAAGGGTTAGAGTTAGCATTAAGGTTAGGGTTAGGTTAGGGTAAGGGTAAGGTTTAGGGTTATGGTTAGTGTTAGGGTTAGGGTAAGGGTAAGGGTTAGGGGTAGGGTTAGGTGTAGGGTTAGGGTTAAGGTAAGGGTAAGGGTTAGGTTTAGGGTTAGTGTTAGTGTTAGGGTTAAGTTTAGGGTTAGGGTTAGAGTAAGGGTAAGGGTTAGGTTTAGGGTTAATTTAGGGATAGGTTTAGGTTTAGGTTTAGGGTTAGGGTTAGGGTTAGATTAAAGGGTTAGTGTTAGGATTAGGATAAGGGTAAGGATAAGGGTAAGGTCTAGGGTATGGGTTAGAGTTAGGGTTAGGCTTAGGGTTAGGGTTAGGGTTAGGGTTAGCGTTAGGGTAAGGGTAAGGGTTAGGGTTAATGTTAGGGATAGGGTTTGGGTAAGGGTAAGGGTTAGGGTTAGGGTTAGGGTTATGTTTACAGTTAGGGTTAGGGTTAGGTTTAGTGTTAGGGTTAGGGCAAGGGTAAGGTTTAGGGTTAGGGTTAGGTTTAGGGTTAGGTTTAGGGTAAGGGTAAAGGTTAGGGTTTGGGTTAGGGTTAAGGTTAGGGTTAGGGTAGGGGTAAGTGTTAGTGTTAGGTTTAGGGTTAGGGAAAGGGTAAGGTTAGGGTTAGGGTTAAGTTTAGGATTAGGGTTAGGGTTAGAGTAAGGATTAGGGTAAGGGTTAATGTTAGGGTTAGGGTTAGCATTAAGTTTAGGGTTAGGTTTAAGCTAAGGGTAAGGGTTAGGTTTAGGGTTAGGGTTAGGGTTAAGGTTAGGGTTAGGGTAAGGATAAGGTTTAGGGTTAGGTTTAGGGGTTAGGGTTAGGGTTAGGTTTAGGGTTAGGTTAAGGGTAAGGTTTAGGGTTAGGTTTAGGTTTAGGGGTTAGTGTTAGGGTTAGGATTATGGTTAAGGTAAGGGTAAGGTTTAGGTTTAGAGTTAGGGCTAGGGTAAGGGTTAGGGTAAGCTTTAGCATAAGGATAATGTTTAGGGTTTGGTTTAGGGTTAGGGTTCGGGTAAAGGTAAGAGTTAGGGTTAGGTTTAGGTTTACGATTAGGTTTAGGGTAAGGGTAAGTGTTAGCTTTAGGGTTAGGTTTAGGTTTAGGGTTAATGTTAAGGTTTTGGTAAGGGTAAGGGTTAGGTTAAGTTTAGGGTTAGGGTTAGCTTTAAGGTTAGGGTTAGGGTAATGGTAAGTGTTAGAGTTAGGTTTAGGGTTGGGGTTAAGGTTAGGGTTGGGGTTAGGGTAAGGGTAAGGGTTAGGGTTAGGTTTAGTTTTAGGGTAAGGTTTAGGGTTAGGGTTAGGATTAGGGTTAGGTTTAGGGTTAGGGTGAGAGTTATGGTTAGCTTTAGCGTAAGGGATATGGTTAGGATAAGGGTTAGGTTTAGGGTTAGTTAAGGGTTAGGGTTAGCGTTTAGGACTAGGTTTAGAGTTAGGGTAAGGATTAGGGTTAGGGTTAGGTTTAGGGTTAGGGTTAGGGTTAGTATAAGGGTATAAGTTAGGGTTAGGTTTAGGGTTAAGTTAAGGGTTAGGGTTAGGGTTAGGGTTAGGGTTAGCTTTAGGGTTAGGGTTAGGGTAAGGGTAAGGGTAAGGATTAAGTTTAGGGCCATGGTTAGGTTTAGGGTTAGGGTTAGGGTTAGGGTTAGGGTAAGGTATAGGATTAGGGTTAGGTTTAGGTTTAGAGTTAGGTTTAGGGTTAGGGTAAGGGTTAGGGTTAGGGTTAGGGTTAGGGGATAGGGTTGGGGTTAGGGTAAAGCTAAGGGTTAGGGTTAGGGTGAGAGTTAAGGGTTAGGGTAGGGTTAGGGAAGGATTAGTGTTAGGGTCAGGGTTAGGGTTACGGTAAGGGTAATTGTTAGGGTTAGGGTTAGGTTTAGGGTTAGGGTAAGGGTAAGGGTTAGGGTTAGGGTTAGGTTTAGGGTAAGAGTTAGGGTTAGGGTTAGGGTAAGGGTAAGTGTTAGGTTAGGGTTAGGGTTAGGTTAACGGTAACGGTTAGGGTTAGGGTTAGGTTTAGGTTTAGGGTTAGGGTTAGGGTTAGGGTTAATGTTGGGTTAGGGTAAAGGTAAGTGTTCGGGTTAGGGTTAGGGTGAGGGTTAGGGTTAGGGTAAGGTTAAGTTTAGGGTTAGGGTTAGGGTTTAGGGTTAGGCTTAGGTTTAGTTTTAGGGTTAGGGCTAGGGTAAGGGTAAGGGTCAGGGTTAGGGTTAGGTTTAGTTTTAATGTTAGGTTTAGGGGTAGGGTTAGGGTAAGGGTAAGTGTAAGGGTTAGGTTAGGGTTAGGGTTAAGGTTAAGGTTAGGGTTAGGGTTAGGGTTAGGGTTAGGGAAAGGGTAAGGGTTAGGGTAACAGTTAGGGTTAAGTTTAGGATAAGGTTTAGGGTTAGGGTTAGGGTCAGGTTTAGGGTTAGGTTTAGGGTTATTGTAAGGGTAAGGGTCAGGGTTAGGGTTAGGGTTAGGGTAATGGTCAGGTTTAGGGTCAGGGTTAGGGTTAGGTTTAGGGTTAGAGTAAGGGTAAGGGTTAGGGTTAGTGTTAGTTTTAGGGTAAGGGTTAGGGTTAGGGTTAGTGTTAGGGTTAGGGTTGAGGTTAGGGTTAGGTTTAGGGTAAGGGTAAGGGTTAGGGTTAGGGTTAGGTTTAGGGTTTAGGGTAAGGGTTAGGTTTAGGTTTAGGGTTAGGGTAAGGTTTAGAGTTAGGGTTAGGTTTAGCGTTAGGGTTAGGGTTAATATTAGGGTTAAAGTAAGGATAAGGGTTAGGATTAGGGTTAGGGTTAGGGTAAGGGTTAGGGTTAGGTTAAGAGTAAGGGTAAGGTTTAGGGTTAGGGTTAGGGTTAGGTTAGGGTTACGGTTAGGGTTAGGGTAAGGGTAAGGTTTAGAGTTATGGTTAGGGTTAGGGTTGGCTGTAAGGTAAGTGTAAGGGTTGGGGGTAGGGTTAGGGTTAGGGTTAAGGTAAGGGTAAAGGCTAGGGTTAGGGTTAGGCATAGGGTTAGGTTTAGGGTAAGGGAAAGGTTTACGGTTAGGGTTAGGTTAGGGTAAGGTTTATCGTTAGGGTTAGGGTAAGGGTTGTGTTTAGGGTTAGGGTTAGGAATAGGATAAGAGTTAGGGTTAGGTTTAGAGTAAGAGAAAGTTTTAGGGTTAGGGTTAGGGTTAGGGTTAGGTTTAGGGTTAGGGTAAGGGTTAGGGTTAGGTTAAGGGTTAGGGTATGGGTTAGGGTTAGGGTTTAGGTTAGGGTATGGGTTTGTGTTAGGGTTAAGTTTAGGATTAGGGTTAGGGTTATTGTTAGGTTAAGGGTTAGAGTTAGGGCAAGGTTTAGGGTTAGGGTGAGGCTTAATGTTAGGGTTAGGGTTAGGGGTTAGGGTTAGGGTTATGGTAAGGGTAAGGTTTTGGGTTAGTGTTAGGGTTAAGGTAAGGATAAGGGTTAGGGTTAGCATTAAGGTTAGGGTTCGGTTAAGGTAAGGGAAAGGCTTAGAGTTAGTGTTAGGTTTAGGGTTAGGGTTAGGGTAAGCGTAAGGGTTAGGTTTAGGGTTAGTGTTAGGGTTAGGGTTAAGGTTAGGGTTATGATTAGAGTAAGGGTAAAGGTTAGAGTTAGGGTCAGGGTTAGGGTTAGGGTTTAGGGTTAGGGTTTGGGTTAGGGTTAGGGTTAGGGTTAGGGTAAGGGTAAGTCTTAGGGTTAGGGTTAGGGTTAGGGTAAGGGTTAGGGTTTGGGTTAGTTTAGGGATAGGGTTAGGTTTAGGGTTAGGGTTAGAGTTAAGGTTAGGGTTAAGGTTAGGGTTAGGGTTAGGTTTAGGGAAAGGGGAAGGGTTAGGGTAAGAGTTAGGGTTAAGGTTAGGGTAAGGACTAGGGTTAGGGTTAGGGTTAGGGTTAGGGTTAGGTTTAATGTTCGGGTTAGGGTAAGGGTAAGGGTTAGGGTAAGGGTTAGGGTAATGGTCAGGGTTAGGGTCAGGTTTAATGTTAGATTTAGGGTTAGGGTAAGGGTAAGGGTTAGGGTTAGGGTTAGTTTTAGGGTAAGGGTTAGGTTTAGGGTTAGGGTTAGGGTAAGGTTTAGAGTTAGGGATAGGGTTAGCGTTAGGGTTAGGGTTAATGTTAGTGTTAAAGTAAGGTTAAGAGTTAGGGTTAGGGTTACGGTTAGGTTAAGGGTTAGGGTTAGGTTTAGAGTAAGAGTAAGGTTTAGGGTTAGGGTTAGGGTTAGGGTTAGGTTTAGGGTAAGTGTAAGGATTAGGTTATGGGTTAGGGTTAGGGTATGGGTTAGGGTTAGGGTTTGGGTTAGGGTAAGGGTTTGGGTTAGGGTTAAATTTAGGGTTAGGGTTAGGGTAAGGGTTAGGGTTAGGGTGAGGCTTAAGGTTAGGGTTATGGTTAGGGTAAGGGTAAGGGTTAGGGTTAGGTTTAGGGGTTAGGGTTAGGGTTAGGGTAAGGGTAAGGTTTTGGGTTAGTGTTAGGGTTAAGGTAAGGTTAAGGGTTAGGGTTAGCATTAAGGTTAGGGTTAGGTTATTGTAAGGGTAAGGTTTAGGGTTAGGGTTAGTGTTAAGGTTAGGGTAAGGGTAAGGGTTAGGGGTAGGGTTAGGTTTAGGTTTAGGGTTAGAGTAAGGGTTAGGGTTAGGGTTAGCTTAGGGATAGGGTTAGGTTTAGGGTTAGGGTTAGGGTAATGGTAAGGGTTAGGGTTAGATTTAGGGATGGGGTTAAGTTTAGGGTTAGGATTAGGGTTAGGGTTAGGGTAAGGGTTAGGGTTAAGTTTAGGGTTAGGGTTAGGGTTATTGTTATGTTAAGGGTTAGAGTTAGGGTAAGGGTTAGGGTTAGGGTGACGCTTAAGTTTAGGGTTAGGTTTAGGGTAAGGGTAAGGGTTAGGGTTAGGGTTAGGGGTTAGGGTTAGGGTTGGAGTAAGGGTAAGGTTTTGGGTTAGTGTTAGGGTTAAGGTAAGGGTAAGGGTTAGGGTTAGCATTAAGGTTAGGGTTAGGTTTGGGTAAGGATAAGGTTTAGGGTTATAGTTAGTGTTAGGGTTAGGGTAAATGTAAGGGTTAGGGGTAGGGTTAGGTTTAGGTTAGGGTTAGGGTAAGGGTAAGGGTTAGGTTTAGGGTTAGTGTTAGAGTTAAGGTTAAGTTAAGGGTTAGGGTTAGAGTAAAGGTAAGGGTTAGAGTTAGGGTTAGGGTTAGGGTTTAGCGTTAGGGTTTGGGTTAGGGTTAGGGTAAGGGTAAGGGTTAGGGTTAGGGTTAGGGTAAGGGTTAGTGTTAGGGTTAGTTTAGGGATAGGGTTAGGATTAAGGTTAGGGTTAGGGTTAGGGTTAGGGTTAGATTAAAGTGTTAGGGTTAGGTTTAGGGTTAGGATTAGGATAAGAGTAAGGATAAGGGTAAGGGTTAGTGTACGTGTTAGGGTTAGGGTTAGGGTTAGGTTTAGCGTTAGGTTTAGCGTTATGGTAAGGGTTAGGGTTAGGGTTAGGGTTAGTGTTAGGGTAAGGGTAAGGGTTAGGGTTAAGTTTAGAGTTAGGGTTAGGGTTATTGTTAGGTTAAGGGTTAGGGTTAGGGTTATGTTTACAGTTAGGGTTAGGGTTAGGTTTAGGGTTAGGGTTAGGGTAAGGGTAAGGGTTAGGGTTAGGGTTAGGGTTAGGTTTAGGGTTAGGGTTAGGGTAAGGGTAAGGGTTAGTGTTTGGGTTAGGGTTAAGGTTAGGGTTAGGGTAGGGGTAAGTGTTAGTGTTAGGGTTAGGGTTTGTTTTAGGGAAAGGGTAAGGGTTAGGGTTAGGGTTAGGATTAAGTTTAGGGTTAGGGTAAGGGTAAGGGTTAGGGTTAAGTTTAGGGTTAGGGTTAGGGTTATTGTTAGGTGAAGGGTTAGAGTTAGGGTAAGGGTTAGGTTTAGGTTCAGGCTTAAGGTTAGGGTTAGGGTTAGGGTAAGGCTAAGGGTTAGGGTATGTGTTAGGGTTAGGGTTACGGTTAGGGTTAGCGTTAGGTTTAGCGTTATGGTAAGGGTAAGGGTAAGGGTTAGGGCTTAGGGTTAGGGTTAGGGTTAGATTTAGGGTAATGGTTAGGGTTAGGGTTAGTTTTAGGGTTAGGGTTGAGTTTAGGGTTAGGGTTAGGGTAACGGTAAGGGTTAGGGTTAGGGTTAGTTTTAGGGGTTAGGGTAAGGGTTAGGTTTAGGGTTAGGGTTACGGTAAGGATTAGAGTTAGGGTTAGGGTTAGCGTTAGGGTTAGGGTTAATATTAGGGTTAAAGTAAGGGTAAGGGTTAGGGTTAGGTTTAAGGTTAGGGGTAAGGGTTAGGGTTAGGTTTAGAGTAAGGTAAGGTTTAGGGTTAGGGTTAGGGTTAGGGTTAGGGTAAGTGTAAGGGTTAGGGTATGTGTTAGGGTTAGGGTTAGGCTTTGGGTTAGGGTAAGGGTTTGGGTTAGGGTAAGGGTAAGGGTTAGGGGTTAGGGTTAGGGTTAGGGTTAGAGTTAGGGTTAGGGTTAGGGTTAGGGTTAGGGTTAGAATAAGGGTTAGGGGTAGGGTTAGGGTTAGGATAATCGTAAGGGTAAGGGTTAGGGTTAGGGTTAGGGTTAGGGTTTGTGTTAGGGTTAGGGTTAGGTTTGGGGTAAGGGTAAGGTAGGTTTAAGTTTAGGGTTAGGGTTAGGATTAGGGTAAGGGTTACGGTGAGGGTTTGGGTTAGGTTTAGGGTTAGGGTTAGGGTAATGGTATGGGTTAGGGTATGGGGTAGGGTTAGGGTTAGGGTTACGGTTAGGATTAGGGTAAGTGTAAGGTTTAGAGTTAGGGTTAGGGTTAGGGTTGATTTAGGGTTAGGGTTAGGCGTTAGGGTTACGATTATGGTTAGGGTAAGGGTAAGGTTTAGAGTTAGGGTTAGGGTTAGGGTTGTGTGTAAGGTAAGTGTAAGGGTTAGGGTTAGGATTAGGGTTAGGGTTAAGGTAAGGGTAAAGGTTAGGGTTAGGGTTAGGGATAGGGATAGGTTTAGGGTAAGGGAAAGGTTTACGGTTAGGGTTAGGTTAGGGTAAGGTTAATCGTTAGGGTTAGGGTTAGGGTTGGTTTTAGGGTTAGGGTTATGGATAGGATAAGTTCTAGGGTTACGTTTAGAGTAAGAGTAAGGTTTAGGGTTAGGGTTAGGGTTAGGGTTAGATTTAGGGTTAGGTTAAGGGTTAGGGTTAGGGTAAGGGTTAGGGCAAAGGTTTGTGTTAGGGTTAAGTTTAGGGTTAGGGTTAGGGTTATAGTTAGGTTAAGGGTTAGAGTTAGGGCAAGGGTTAGGGTTAGGGTGAGGCTTAATGTTAGGGTTAGGGTTAGGGTAAGGGTAAGGGTTAGGATTAGGGTTAGGAGTTGGGGTTAGGGTTAGGATAAGGGTAAGGTTTTGGGTTAGTGTTAGGGTTAAGGTAAGGTTAAGGTTTAGGGTTAGCATTAAGGTTAGGGTTAGGTTATGGTAAGGGTAAGGTTTAGGGTTAGGGTTAGTGTTAGGGTTAGGGTAAGGGTAAGGGTTAGGGGTAGGTTTAGGTTTAGGTTTAGGGTTAGGGTAAGGGTTAGGGTTAGGGTTAACTTAGGGATAGGGTTAGGTTTAGGGTTAGGGTTAGGGTAATGGTAAGGATTAGGGTTAGATTTAGGGATGGGGTTAAGTTTAGGGTTAGGATTAGGGTTAGGGTTAGGGTAAGGGTAAGGGTTAGGGTTAAGTTT
>JANJXV010000051.1:472500-487500 GCA_024803745.1 Megascapheus bottae | reverse complement strand
AGATTTAGGGTAAGGGTTAGGGTTAGGGTTAGTGTTAGGGTTAGGGTTGAGTTTAGGGTTAGGGTTAGGGTAACGGTAAGGGTTAGGGTTAGGGTTAGGTTTAGGGGTTAGGGTAAGGGTTAGGTTTAGGGTTAGTGTTAGGGTAAGGTTTAGAGTTAGGGTTGGGGTTAGCGTTAGGGTTAGGGTTAATATTAGGGTTAAAGTAAGGGTAAGGGTTAGGGTTAGGTTTAGGGTTAGGGGTAAGGGTTAGGGTTAGGTTTAGAGTAAGGTAAGTTTTAGGGTTAGGGTTAGGGTTAGGGTAAGTGTAAGGGTTAGGGTATGTGTTAGGGTTAGGGTATGGGTTAGGGTTAGGCTTTGGGTTAGGGTAAGGGTTTGGGTTAGGGTAAGGGTAAGGGTTAGGGGTTAGGGTTAGGGTTAGGGTTAGAGTTAGGGTAAGGGTTAGGGTTAGGGTTAGGGTTAGGGTTAGAATAAGGGTTAGGGTTAGGGTTAGGGTTAGGATAATCGTAAGGGTAAGAGTTAGGGTTAGGGTTAGAGTTAGGGTTTGTGTTAGGGTTAGGGTTAGGGTTAGGGTAAGGGTAAGGTTTAGGTTTAAGTTTAGGGTTAGGGTTAGGATTAGGGTCAGGGTTACGGTGAGGGTTTGGGTTAGGTGTAGGTTTAGGGTTAGGGTAATGGTAAGGTTTAGGGTATGGGGTAGGGTTAGGGTTAGGATTACGGTTAGGATTAGGGTAAGGGTAAGGTTTAGAGTTAGGATTAGGGTTAGGGTTGTGTGTAAGGTAAGTGTAAGGGTTAGGGTTAAGATTAGGGTTAGGGTTAAGGTAAGGGTAAAGGTTAGGGTTAGGGTTAGGGATAGGGTTAGGTTTAGGGTAAGGGAAAGGTTTACGGTTAGGGTTAGGTTAGGGTAAGGTTAATCGTTAGGGTTAGGGTTAGGGTTGGTTTTAGGGTTAGGGTTATGGATAGGATAAGTTCTAGGGTTACGTTTAGAGTAAGAGTAAGGTTTAGTGTTAGGGTTAGGGTTAGGGTTAGATTTAGGGTTAGGGTAAGGGTTAGGGTTAGGGTAAGGGTTAGGGTATGGGTTAGGGTTAGGGTTTGGGTTAGGGCAAGGGTTTGTGTTATGGTTAAATTTAGGGTTAGTGTTAGGGTTATAGTTAGGTTAAGGGTTAGAGTTAGGGCAAGGGTTAGGGTTAGGGTGAGGCTTAATTTTAGGGTTAGGGTTAGGGTAAGGATAAGGTTTAGGATTAGGGTTAGGAGTTGGGGTTAGGGTTAGGGTAAGGGTAAGGTTTTGGGTTAGTGTTAGGGTTAAGGTAAGGTTAAGGGTTAGGGTTAGCATTAAGGTTAGGGTTAGGTTATGGTAAGGGTAAGGTTTAGGGTTAGGGTTAGTGTTAGGGTTAGGGTAAGGGTAAGGGTTAGGGGTACGGTTAGGTTTAGGTTTAGGTTTAGGGTAAGGGTTAGGGTTAGGGTTAGCTTAGGGATAGGGTTAGGTTTAGGGTTAGGGTTAGGGTAATGGTAAGGGTTAGGGTTAGATTTAGGGATGGGGTTAAGTTTAGGGTTAGGATTAGGGTTAGGGGTAGGGTAAGGGTAAGGGTTAGGGTTAAGGTTAGGGTTAGGGTTAGGGTTATTGTTAGGTTAAGGGTTAGAGTTAGGGTAAGGGTTAGGGTTAGGGTGACGCTTAAGTTTAGGGTTAGGGTTAGGGTAAGGGTAAGGGTTAGGGTTAGGGTTAGGGGTTAGGGTTAGGGTTAGGGTAAGGGTAAGGTTTTGGGTTAGTGTTAGGGTTAAGGTAAGGGTAAGGGTTAGGGTTAGCATTAAGGTTAGGGTTAGGTTAGGGTAAGGGTAAGGTTTAGGGTTAGGGTTAGTGTTAGGGTTAGGGTAAGGGTAAGGGTTAGGGGTAGGGTTAGGTTTAGGGTTAGGGTTAGGGTAAGGGTAAGGGTTAGGTTTAGGGTTAGTGTTAGGGTTAAGGTTAAGTTAACGGTTAGGGTTAGAGTAAAGGTAAGGGTTAGAGTTAGGGTTAGGGTTAGGGTTTAGGGTTAGGGTTTGTGTTAGAGTTAGGGTAAGGGTTAGGGTTAGGGTTAGGGTTAGGGTAAGTGTTAGTGTTAGGGTTAGTTTAGGGATAGGGTTAGGATTAAGGTTAGGGTTAGGGTTAGGGTTAGATTAAAGGGTTAGGGTTAGGGTTAGGTTTAGGATTAGGATAAGAGTAAGGATAAGGGTAAGGGATAGGGTACGTGTTAGGGTTAGGGTTAGGGTTAGTGTTAGCGTTAGGTTTAGCGTTATGGTTAGGGTTAGGTTTAGGGTTAGGGTTAGTGTTAGGGTAAGGGTAAGGTTTAGGGTGAAGTTTAGGGTTAGGGTTAGGGTTATTGTTAGGTTAAGGTTTAGGGTTAGGGTTATGTTTACAGTTAGGGTTAGGGTTAGGTTTAGGGTTAGGGTTAGGGTAAGGGTAAGGGTTAGGGTTAGGGTTAGGTTTAGGTTTAGGGTTAGGGTTAGGGTAAGAGTAAGGGTTAGTGTTTGGGTTAGGGTTAACGTTAGGGTTAGGGTAGGAGTAAGTGTTAGTGTTAGGGTTAGGGTTAGGGAAAGGGTAAGGGTTAGGGTTAGGTTTGGGGGTAGGGTTAGGATTAGGGTTAGGGTTAGGGTAAGGGTAAGGGTTAGGGTTAAGTTTAGGGTTAGGGTTAGGGTTATTGTTAGGTGAAGGGTTAGATTTAGGGTAAGGGTTAGGTTTAGGTTGAGGCTTAAGGTTAGGGTTAGGGTTAGGGTTAGGGTTAGCGTTAGTTTTAGCGTTATGGTAAGGGTAAGGGTAAGGGTTAGGGTTAGGGTTAGGGTTAGGGTTAGATTTAGGGTAAGGGTTAGGGTTAGGGTTAGTGTTACTGTTAGGGTTGAGTTTAGGGTTAGGGTTAGGGTAACGGTAAGGGTTAGGGTTAGGGTTAGGTTTAGGGGTTATTGTAAGGGTTAGGTTTAGGGTTAGGGTTACGGTAAGGTTTAGAGTTAGGGTTAGGGTTAGCGTTAGGGTTAGGGTTAATATTAGGGTTAAAGTAAGGGTAAGGGTTAGGGTTAGGTTTAGGGTTAATGGTAAGGGTTAGGGTTAGGTTTAGAATAAGGTAAGGTTTAGGGTGAGGGTTAGGGTTAGGGTTAGGGTTAGGTTTAGGGTAAGTGTAAGGGTTAGGGTATGTGTTAGGTTTAGGGTATGGGTTAGGTTTAGGCTTTGGGTTAGGGTAAGGGTTTGGGTTAGGGTAAGGGTAAGGGTTAGGGGTTAGGGTTAGGGTTAGGGTTAGAGTTAGGGTTAGGGTAAGGGTTAGGGTTAGGGTTAGGGTTAGGGTTAGAATAAGGGTTAGGGTTAGGGTTAGGGTTAGGATAATCGTAAGGGCAAGGGTTAGGGTTAGGGTTAGGGTTAGGGTTTGTGTTAGGGTTAGGGTTCGGGTTAGGGTAAGGGTAAGGTTTAGGTTTAAGTTTAGGGTTAGGGTTAGGATTAGGGTCAGGGTTACGGTGAGGGTTTGGGTTAGGTTTAGGGTTAGGGTTAGGGTAATGTAAGTGTTAGGGTATGGGGTAGGTTTAGGGTTAGGGTTACGGTTAGGATTAGGGTAAGGGTAAGGTTTAGAGTTAGGGTTAGGGTTCGGGTTGATTTAGGGTTAGGGTTAGGCGTTAGGGTTACGGTTAGGGTTAGGGTAAGGGTAAGGTTTAGAGTTAGGGTTAGGGTTAGGGTTAGGTTTAGGTTTAGGGTTAGGTTTAGGTTTAGGTTTAGGTTTAGGGTAAGTGTAAGGGTTAGGGTTAGGATTAGGGTTAGGTATAGGGTTAAGGTTAGGGTTAGGGTTAGGGTTAGGGATACGGTTGAGGTTAGGGTTAGGGTTAGGGTTAGGGTTAGGTTTACGGTTAGGTTTAGGGTAAGGGTAAGTGTTAGGGTTAGGGTTAGGGTTAGGGATAGGGTTAAGGTTAGGGTTAGGGTTAGGGTTAGGGAAATTGTAAGGTTTAGGGTAAGGGTTAGCGTAAGGATTAGGGTTAGGTTTAGGGTTAGGGTTAGGTTTAGGGTTAGGGTTAGGGATAGGGTTAATGTTAGGTTTAGAGTTAGGGTAAGGGTTAGGGTTAGTGTTAGGGTTAGGTTTAGGGTTAGGTTTAGGGTAAGGGGAAGGGTTAGGGTTAGGGGTAGGGGTAGGGGTAGGTTTTGGGTTAGGGTTAGGGTAAGGGTAATGGTTAGGTTAAAGTTAGGGTTAAGTTTAGGGTTAAGGATAGGGTTAAGGTAAGAGTAAGGGTAAGGTGTAGTGTTAGGGTTAGGGGTGTGGTTAGCATTAAGGTTAGGGTTAGGGTTAGGGTTAGGGTAAGGTTAGGTTTAGGGTTAGGGTTAGGGTTAGGGTTAGGGTAAGGGTTAGGTTTACGTTCAGGTTTAGGGTTAGGGTTAGGGTTAGGGTAAGGGTTAGGGTTAGGGTAAGGGTTAGGGTTAGGTTTAGGGTTAGGGTTAGGGTAAGGATAAGGGTTAGGGTTAGGTTTAGGGTTAGGGTTAAGGTTGGGGTTAAGGGTAGGGTTATGGTTACAGTAAGGGAAAGTGTTAGGGTTAGGTTAAGTGTTAGGGTAAGGGTTAGGGTTAGGGTGAGGGTTAGGGTGAGGGTTAGGGTTACGGTTAGGGATAGGGTTAAGGTTAGGGTTAGGGTTAAGGTTAGGGTTATGGTTAGCATTAAGGTTAGGGTTAGGGATAGGGTTAGGGTAAGGGTTAGGGTTAGGATTAGGGTTAGTGTTAGTGTTAGGTTTAGGGTTAGGTTTAGGGGAAGGGGAAGGGTTAGGGTCAGTGGTAGGTTTAGGGTTAGGGTTAGGGTACTGGTAATGGTTAGGTTTAGAGTTAGGGTTAAGTTTAGGGTTAGGGATAGGGTTAGGGTAAGGGTAAGGGTAAGGGTTAGTGTTAGGGTTAGGGTTGTGGTTAGCATTAAGGTTATGGTTGGGGTTAGGGTTAGGGTTAGGGTTAGGGTAAGGTTAGGTTTAGAGTTAGGGTTAGTGTAAGGTTTGGGGTTTGGGATAGGGTTAGCGTTAGGTATAGGGTTATTGTAAGGGTTAGGGTTACATTTAGGTTTAGGGTTAGGGTTAGGGTAAGGGTTAGGGTTAGGGTGAGGGTTAGGGTTAGGTTTAGGGTTAGAGTTAGGGTAAGGATAAGGGTTGGGTTTAGGTTTAAAGTTGGGGTTAAGTGTAGGCTTATGGTTACGGTAAGGGAAAGTGCTAGGGTTAGGGTAAGTTTTAGGGTAAGGGTTAGGGTTAGGGTTCGGGTAAGGGTTACGGTTAGGGTAAGGGTGAGGGTTAGGGTTAGGGGTTGGGGGTAGGGTTAGGTTTAGGTTAAGGGTAAGTGTTAGGGTTAGGGTTAGGGTTAGGGTTAGGGTTAGGTTTAGGATAAGGATAAGGTTTAGTGTTAGGGTTAGTTTTAGGGTTAGGGGTTAAGGTTAGGGTTAGGTTTAGGGTTGGGTTTAGGGTTAGGGTTTGTGTAAAGGTAAGGGATAGGGTTAGGGTTAGGGTAAGGGTCAGGGTTAAGGTTAGGGTTAGGGTTAGGTTTAGGGTTAGGAAAAGGGTAAGGGTTAGTGGAAGTTTTACGGTTAGGGTTAGGGTAAGGGTTAGGGTTAGGTTTAGGGTTAGGGTAAGGGTTAGGGTTAGGGTAAGGGTTATGGTTAGCATTAAGGTTAGGGTTAGGGTTAGGGTTAGGTTAGGGTTAGTGCTAGGGTTTCGGTTAGGGTGAGGGTTAGTATTAACGTTAGGGTTAGGGTTAGGTTAAGGTTAAGACTTAGGATTAGGGTTAAGGTTAGGGTTAGTGGGTAGGGTTAGGGTTAGAGTTAGGGTTAGGTTTAGGGTTAAGTTTTGGGTAAGGGTAAGGTTTAGGGTTAGGTTTAGGTTTAGGTTTAGGTTTAGGGTAAGTGTAAGGGTTAGGGTTAGGATTAGGGTTAGGGATAGGGTTAAGGTTAGGGTTAGGGTTAGAGTTAGGGTTAGGGTAAGAGTGAGGTTTAGGGTTAGGGTTAGGGTTAGGATTAGGGAAAGGGTTAGGTTTAGGGTTAGGGTTAGGTTTTAGGGTTAGGGTTAAGGTTAGGGATAGGGTTAGGGTTAGGTTTACGGTTAGGGTTATGGTAAGGGTAAGGGTTAGTGTTAGGGTTAGGGGTGTGGTTAGCATTAAGGTTAGGGTTAGGGTTAGGGTTAGGGTAAGGTTAGGTTTAGGGTTAGGGTTAGGGTTAGGGTTTGGGATAGGTTTAGCGTTAGGGTTAGGGTTAGGGTAAGGGTTAGGTTTACGTTCAGGTTTAGGGTTAGGGTTAGGGTTAGGGTAAGTGTAAGGGTTAGGGTGAGGGTTAGGGTTAGGTTTAGGGTTAGGGTTAGGGTAAGGATAAGGGTTAGGTTTAGGTTTAGGGTTAGGGTTAAGGTTGGGGTTAAGGGGAGGGTTATGGTTACCGTAAGGGAAAGTGTTAGGGTTAGGTTAAGTGTTAGGTTAAGGGTTAGGGTTATGGTGAGGGTTAGGGTGAGGGTTAGGGTTAGGGTTAGGGTAAGGGTTAGGGTTAGGGTTCGGGTAAGTTTTAGGGTTAGCGTAAGTGTTAGGTTTAGGGTTAGGGTAAGGGTAGGGTTCGGGTTAGGGTTAGGGGTTGGGGGTAGTGTTAGGATTAGGGTAATTGTAAGTGTTAGGGTTACGGTTCGGGTTAGGTTTAGGTTTAGGATAAGGATAAGGTTTAGGGTTAGGGTTAGTTTTAGGGTTAGGGGTTAGGGTTAGGGTTAGGGTTAGGGTTAGGTTAAGGGTAAGGGTTAGGGTTAGGGTTAGGGTTAAGTTTAGTGTTAGGGTTAGGGTTAGTGTTAGGCTAAGGGTTAGGTTTAGGGTTAGGGTAAGGGTTAGGTTTAGGGTTCGGTTTAGGGAAAGTGTAAGGTTAGTGTTAGGGTTAGGGTTAGGGTTAGGGTTAGGGTAAGGATTAGGGTTAGAGTTAGGGTTAGGGTAAGGGTTATGGTTATTGTTTCGGTGAGCATTATGGTTAGGGTTAGGGTAAGGTTAAGGGTTAGGATTAGGGTTAGGGTTAGGGTTAGGGGTGAGGGTTAGGGTAAGGGTTATGGTTAATTTTAGGCTTAGGTTTTGGGTTAGGTTAAGGGTTAGGGTTAGGGTTAGGGTTAGGTTTAGGGTTAGGGTTAGGGTAAGGGTAATGGTTAGGGTTAGGGTTAGGGTTAGTGATAGGGTTAGGGTTAGGGTTAGGTGAAGGTTTAGGGTTAGGGTTAGGGTTAGGTTTAGGGTTAGGGTTTGGGTACGGGTAAGCATTAGGATTAGGGTTAGTGTTAGGTTTAGGGTTAGGGTTAGGGTAAGGGTAAGGTTTAGGGTTAGGGTTAGGGATAGGGTTACGTTTAGGGTTAGGGTTAGGGTAAAGGTAAGGGTTAGGGTTAGAGTTAGGGTTAAGGTTAGGGTTAGGATTAGGGTTAGTGTAAGGGTAAGTGTAAGGTTCAGGGTTAGGTTTAGGGTTATGGTTATGGTTAGGGAAAGGGTAAGGTTAGTGTTACAGTTAGGGTTAGGATTAGGGTTAGGGTTAGGTAAGGGTTAGGGTTAGTGTTAGGGTTAGCATTAAGGTTAGGGTTAGCGTTAGGGTTAGGGCAAAGGTAAGCGTTAGGGTTACGTTTAGGGTTAGGGTTAGGGTTAAGGTAAGGATAAGGGTTAGGGTCAGGGTTAGGGTTAGGGTTAGGATAAGCGTTAGGGTTACGCTTACAGTTAGGTTTAGGGTTCTTGTTAGGGTAAGGGTAAAGTTTAGGGTTAGGGTTAGGGTTAGGATTAGGTTTATTGTTAGGGTAAGGGTTAGGGTTAAGGTAAGGGTTAGGGTTAGGTGATAGGGTTGGGGTTAGGTTTAGGGTTAGGGTAAGGTTAAGGTTTAGGGTTAGGGTTAGGGTTAGGGGTTAGGGTTAGTGTTAGGGTTAGGGTTAAGGTAAGTGTAAGGTTTAGGTTTAGGGTTAGGGTTAGGGTTAGGGTAAGGGTTAGGGTGAGCTTTAGGGTAAGTGCAAGGTTTAGAGTTAGGGTTCGGGTTAGGGTTAGGGTTAGGGTGAGGGTAAGGGTAAGGGTAAGGGTTAAGTTTAAGGATAGGGTTAGGGTTAGGGTTAGGGTTAGGTTTAGGGTAGGGGTTAGCGTTAGGGTTAGGGAAAGGGTTAGGGGTAGGTTAAGGGTTAGGGTTAGGGTTAGGGTTAGGGTTAGCATTAAGGTTAGCGTTAGGGCAAGTGTAAGTGTTAGGGTTAGGCTTAGGGTTAGGTTTAGCATTAGGGTAAGGGTTAGGGTTAGGGTTAGGGTAAGTGTTAGGGTTAAGGTTAGGGTTAGGTTTAGGGTAAGGTTTAGGGTTAGGGTTAGGGTTAGGGTTAGAGTAAGGGTAAGAGTTAGGGTTAGGGTTAGGTTTAGGGTTAGGTTTAGGGTAAGGGTAAGGGTTAGGTGTAGGGTTAGTGTTAGGGTTAGGGTTAAGGTTAGGGTTAGAGTTAGTGTAAGTTTAAGGGTTAGGGTTAGGGTTAGGGGTCAGTGTTACGGTTAGGGTTAGGGTAAGGGTAAGATTTAGGGTTAGGGTTAGGGTTAGGTTTGGGGTTAAGGTAAGGGTAAGGGTTAGGGTAGGGTTAGGGTTAGAGTTAGGTATAGGTTTAGGTTTAGGGTAAGGGAAAGGTTTAGGGTTAGGGTTAGCTTAGGGTAAGGTTAAGGGTTAGGGTAAGGGTTAGGGTTAGGTTTAGGTTTAGGGTTAGAGTTAGGGTAAGGGTTAGGGTTAGGGTTAGGGTTAGGGTTAAAGTTAGGGTTAGGGTTAAGGTTAGGGTTAGGGTTAGGGTTCGGTTTAGAGTTAGGGTAAGGATTAGGGTTAGAGTTGTGGTTAGGGTAATGGTTATGGTTAGGGTTAGGGTTATGGTTAGGGTTAGGGTTAGCATTAAGGTTAGGTTTAGGGTTAGGGTAAGGTTAATAGTTAGGATTAGGTTTAGGGATAGGGTTAGGGTTAAGGTTAGGGTTAGGGTTAAGGTTAGGGTTAGGGTTAGGGTTAATGTTAGGGAAAGTTGAATGGTTAGGGTAAGGTTTAGGGTTAGGGTTAGTGTTAGGTTTAGGGTTATGGTTAAGGTAAGGGTTAGGTTTAGGGTTAGGGTTAGGGTTAAGGTTCTTGTTAGGGTTAGGGTTAAGGTTAGGGTTAGGGTTAGGTTTAATGTTAGGGAAAGTTTAAGGGTTAGGGTTAGGGTTAAGTTTAGGGTTAGGGTAAGGATTAGGGTTAGGGTTAGGGTAAGGATTAGAGTTCGGGTTAGGGTTATGGTTAGCATTAAGGTTAGGGTTAGGGTTAGGTTTAGGGTTAGGGTAAGGGTTAGGGTTAGGGTTAGGTTTAGGGTTACTGTTATGGTAAGGGCAAGGGTTAGGGTTAGAGTTAGGGTTAAGTTTAGGGTTAGGGTTAGGGTTAGGTTTAGGGTAAGGGTAAGGGTAAGGGTTAGGGTTAGGGTTAGGGTTATGGTTAAAATTAAGGTTAGGGTTAGGGTAAGGGTTAGGGTTAGGGTAAGGGTTAGTTTTAGGGTTAGGGTTACGGTTAGGGTTAGGGTTTGGGATAGGGTTAGGATTAGGGTTAGAGTTAGGGTAAGGGTTAGGGTTAGGGTTAGGGTAAGGGTTAGGGTTAGGGTGAGGGTTAGGTTTAGGTTTAGGGTTAGGATTAGGGTAAGGATAAGGGTTATGGTTAGGTTTAGGGTTGTGGTTAAGGGTAGGGTTAGGGTTACGGTAAGGGAAAGGGTTAGGTTTAGGGTAAGTGTTAGGGTAAGGGTTAGGGTTAGGGTTAGAGTTAGGGTGAGGGTTAGGGTTAGGGTTATGGTAAGGGTTAGGGTAAGTGTTAGGGTAAGGGTTAGCGTTAGGGTTAGAGTTAGGGGTCAGGTTAGGGTTAGGGTTATGGTAATGGTTAGGGTTAGGGTTAGGGTAAGGGTTAGGGTTAGGGTTAGGGTAAGGGTTAGGGTTAGAGTTAGGGTTAGGGTTAGGTTAAGGGTTAGGGTTAGGGTTAGGGTTAGGGTTAGGGTTACGGTTAGGGTAAGGGCAAGGGTTAGGGTTAGAGTTAGGGTTAAGTTTAGGGTTAGGGTTAGGGTTAGGGTTAGGGTAAGGGTAAGGGTAAGGGTTAGGGTTAGGATTAGGGTAAGGGTTAGTTTTAGGGTTAGGGTTAGGGTTAGGGTTAGGGTTTGGGATAGGGATAGGGTTAGGGTTAGAGTTAGGGAAAGGGTTAGGGTTAGGGTTAGGGTTAGGGTAAGGGTTAGTGTTAGGGTGAGGGTTAGGGTTAGGTTAAGGGTTGGGGTTAGGGTAAGGATAAGGGTTATGGTTAGGTTTAGGGTTGGGGTTAAGGGTAGGGTTAGGGTTACGGTAAGGGAAAGGGTTAGGTTTAGGGTAAGTGTTAGGGTAAGGGTTAGGGTTAGGGTTAGAGTTAGGGTGAGGGTTATGGTTAGGGTTAGGGGTTAGGGGTCAGGTCAGGGTTAGGGTTAGGGTAAGGGTTAGGGTTAGGGTTAGGGTAATGTTTAGGCTTAGGTTAAGGGTTAGGGTTAGGGTTAGGGTTAGGGTTAGGTTAAGGGTTAGGGTTAGGGTTAGGGTTAGGGTTAGGTTAGGTTTAGGGTTACGGTTAGGGTAAGGGCAAGGGTCAGGGTTAGAGATAGTGTTAAGTTTAGGGTTAGGGTTAGGGTTAGGGTTAGGGTAAGGGTAAGGGTAAGGGTTACGGTTAGGGTTAGGGTTATGTTTAAAATTAAGGTTAGGGTTAGGGTTAGGATTAGGGTTACGTAAGGGTTAGTTTTAGGGTTAGGGTTAGGGTTAGGGTTTGGGATAGGGTTAGGGTGAGGGTTAGAGTTAGGGTAAGGGTTAGGGTTAGGGTTAGTGTTAGGGTTAGGGTTAGGGTAAGGGTTAGGGTTAGGGTGAGGGTTAGGGTTAGGTTTAGGTTTAGGGTTAGGGTAAGGATAAGGGTTATGTTTAGTTTTAGTGTTGGGGTTAAGGGTAGGGTTAGGGTTACGGGAAGGGAAAGGGTTAGGTTTAGGGTAAGTGTTAGGGTAAGGGTTAGGGTTAGGGTTAGAGTTAGGGTGAGGGTTAGGGTTAGGGTTAGGGGTTAGGGGTCAGGTTAGTGTTAGGGTTAGGGTAAGGGTTAGTGTTAGGGTTAGGGTAAAGGTTAGGGTTAGGGTAAGGGTTAGGGTTAGGGTTATGTTAAGGGTTAGGGTTAGGGATAGCATTAAGGTTAGGGTTAGGGTTAGGGTAAGGGTTAGGGTTAGAGTTTGAGTAAGGTTTGGGGTTAGGGTTAGGGTTAGGGGTTGGGGTTAGGGTTAGGACTAAGGTAAGGTTAAGTGTTGGGTTAGAGTTCTGGTTAGGGTTAGGGTTAGGATAAGGATAAGGGTTAGTGTTAGGTTAGTTGTAGGGTTAGGTGTTAGGGTTAGGGTTAGGGTTAGGGTTAGGGTTATGTTAAGGGTAAGGGTTATTGTTAGGGTTAGGTTTAGGGTTTGGTTTAGGGTTAGGGTTAGGGTTAGGGTAAGGGTAAGTGTTACGGTTAGGGATAGGGTTAAGGTTAGGGTAAGGGTAAGGGTTAGGGTTAGGGGTTAGGGTTAGGGGTTAGGGTTAGGGTTAGGGTTAGGTTTAGGGTAAGGGTCAGGGTTAGGGTTAGGGTTAGGGTTAGGGTTATGTTAAGGGTAAGGGTTACTGTTAGGGTTAGGGTTAGGGTTTAGTTTAGGGTTAGGGAAAGGGTAAGGGTTAGTGTAAGGGTTACAGTTAGGTTTAGGGTAATGATTAGGTTTAGGGTTAGGGTTAGGTTAAGTGTTAGGGTTAAAATTAATGTTAGGGTTAGGTTTAGGGTTAGGGTTAGGGTTAGTGTTAGGGTTTTGTTTAGGGTTAGGGTTAGGGTTAGGGAAAGGGTAAGGGTTAGTGTAAGGGTACAGTTAGGTTAAGGGTACTGATTAGGTTTAGGGTTAGGGTTAGAGTTAGGGTTAAAGTTAGGGTTAGGGTTAGGGTTAAGGTTAGGGTTAGGGTTAGGGTTCGGCTTAGAGTTAGGGTAAGGATTAGGGTTAGAGTTGTGGTTAGGGTAAGGGTTATGGTTAGGGTTAGGGTTATGGTTAGGTTTAGGGTTAGCATTAAGGTTAGGTTTAGGGTTAGGGTAAGATTAATAGTTAGAATTAGGTTTAGGGATAGGGTTAGGGTTAAGATTAGGGTTAGGGTTAGGGTTAAGGTTAGGGTTAGGGTTAGGGTTAATGTTAGGGAAAGTTGAAGGGTTAGGGTAAGGGTTAGGTTTAGGGTTAGGGTAAGGAGTAGGGGTAGGGTTAGGGTAAGTGTTAGGGTTAGGGTTAGTGTTAGGTTTAGGGTTATGGTTAGGGTAAGGGTTAGGTTTAGGGTTAGGCTTATGGTTAAGTTTCTTGTTAGGGTTATGGTTAAGTTTAGGGTTAGGGTTAGGGTTAATGTTAGGGTTAGGGTTAATGTTAGGGAAAGTTTAAGGGTTAGGGTAAGGTTTAGGTTTAGGGTTAGGGTAAGGATTAGGGTTAGGGTTAGGGTAAGGATTAGGGTTAGGGTTAGGGTAAGGATTAGGGTTCGGGTTAGGGTTATGGTTAGCATTAAGTTTAGGGTTAGGGTTAGGGTTAGGGTAAGGGTTAGGGTTAGGGTTAGGGTTAGTGTTAAGTTTAGGTTTAGGGTAAATGTAAGGGTAAGGGCAAGGGTTAGGGTTAGAGTTAGGTTTAAGTTTAGGTTTAGGGTTAGGGTTAGGGTTAGGGTTATGTTAAGGGTAAGGGTTATTGTTAGGGTTAGGGTTAGGGTTTGGTTTAGGGTTAGGGTTAGGGTTAGGGTAAGGGTAAGTGTTACGGTTAGGGATAGGGTTAAGGTTAGGGGAAGTGTAAGGTTTAGGGTTAGGGGTTAGGGTTAGGGGTTAGGGTTAGGGTTAGGGTTAGAGTTAGGGTAAGGGTCAGGGTTAGGGTTAGGGTTAGGGTTAGTTTTACAGTTAGGGAAAGGGTAAGGGTTAGTGTAAGGGTTACAGTTAGGTTTAGGGTAATGATTAGGTTTAGGGTTAGGGTTAGGTTAAGGGTTAGGGTTAACATTAATGTTAGGGTTAGGTTTAGGGTTAGGGTTAGAGTTAGTGTTAGGGTTTTGGTTAGGGTTAGGGTTATGGTTGGGGTTAGGGAAAGGGTAGGGGTTAGTGTAAGGGTTACAGTTAGGTTAAGGGTAATGATTAGGTTTAGGGTTAGGGTTAGGTTTAGGGTTAGTGTTAAAGTTAGGTTTAGTGTTAGGGTTAAGGTTAGGGTTAGGGTTAGGGTTCGGCTTAGAGTTAGGGTAAGGATTAGGGTTACAGTTGTGGTTAGGGTAAGGGTTATGGTTAGGGTTAGGGTTATGGTTAGGGTTAGGGTTAGCATTAACGTTAAGTTTAGGGTTAGGGTAAGGTTAATAGTTAGGATTAGGTTTAGGGATAGGGTTAGGGTTAAGGTTAGGGTTAGGGTTAAGGTTAGGGTTAGGGTTAGGGTTAATGTTAGGGAAAGTTTAAGGGTTAGGGTTAGGGTTAGGTTTAGGGTTAGGGTAAGGATTAGGTTAGGGTTAGGGTAAGGATTAGAGTTCGGGTTAGGGTTATGGTTAGCATTAAGGTTAGGGTTAGGGTTAGGGTTAGGTTTAGGGTTAGGGTAAGGGTTAGGGTTAGAGTTAGGGTTAGGTTTAGGGTTACGGTTAGGGTAAGGGCAAGGGTTAGGTTTAGAGTTAGGGTTAAGTTTAGGGTTAGGGTTAGGGTTAGGGTTAGGGTTAGGGTAAGGGTAAGGGTAAGGGTTAGGGTTAGGGTTAGGGTTATGGTTAAAATTAAGGTTAGGGTTAGGGTTAGGGTTAGGGTTAGGGTAAGGGTTAGTTTTAGGGTTAGGGTTAGGGTTAGGGGTTGGTATAGGGTTAGGATTAGGGTTAGAGTTAGGGTAAGGGTTAGTGTTAGGGTTAGGGTTAGGGTAAGGGTTAGGGTTAGGGTGAGGGTTAGGGTTAGGTTTAGGGTTAGGGTTAGGGTAAGGATAAGGGTTATGGTTAGGTTTAGTGTTGGGGTTAAGGGTAGGGTTAGGGTTACGGTAAGGGAAAGGGTTAGGTTTAGGGTAAGTGTTAGGGTAAGAGTTAGGGTTAGAGTTAGAGTTAGGGTGAGGGTTAGGGTTAGTGTTATGGGTTAGGGGGCAGGTTAGGGTTAGGGTTAGGGTAAGGGTTAGGGTTAGGGTTAGGGTTAGGGTAAGGGTTAGGGTTAGGGTTAGGGTTAGGGAAAGGGTAAGGGTAAGGGTTAGGATTAGGGTTAGGGTAAGGGTTAGTGTTAAGGTTAGGGTTAGGATTAGTGTTAGGGTTAGGGCAAGGGTAAGGGTTATGGTTAGGGTTAGGTTTAGGGAAAGGGTAAGGGTTAGGGTTAGGGTTAGGGTTAGGGTTAGGGGATAGGATTAGGGTTAGGGTAAGGCTAAGGGTTAGGGTTAGATTTAGGGTTAGGGTTAGGGTTAGGTTTAGGTTAAGGGTAAGGGTTAGGGTTAGGGTTATGTTTAGGGTTAAGGTAAGCATAAGGGTAGGGTTACGTTTAGGGTTAGCTTTAAGGTTATGGTTAGGGTAAGGGTAAGGCTTAGGGTTAGGGTTATTGTTAGGTTAAGGGTTAGGGTTAGCGTTAGGGTTAGGGTGAGGGTTAGGGTTAGAGTAAGGGTTAAGGTTAGGGTTAGGGTGAGGGTAAGGGTTAGAGTTAGGGTTAGGATTAGGGTTAGAGTTAGGGGTTAGGGTAAGGGTTAATGTTAGGGTAAGGGTTAGGGTTAGACTTAGGGTTAGGGTAAGGGTAAGTGTTAGGGTTAGGGTAGGTTTAGGGTTAGCGTTAGGGTTAGGGTTAGGGTAAGTGTAAGTGTTAGGGTTAAGCTAAGGCTTAGGATTAGGGTTAGGATAAGGGTAAAGTTTAGGTTTAGGGTTAGGGTTAGGGGTTAGGGTTAGGTTTAGGGTTAGGCATTAGCGTTAGGAATATGGTAAGGGTTAGGGTTAGGGTTAGGGTTAGGGTAAGGGTAAGGGTTAGAGTTCGGGTTAGGGTTAGGGTAAGGGTTAGGGTAAGGGTTAGAGTTAGGGTTAGGGTTAGGTTAAGGGTA
>JANJXV010000051.1:437500-467500 GCA_024803745.1 Megascapheus bottae | reverse complement strand
GTTAGGGTTAGGGTTATGGGTTAGGAATAGGGTTAGGGTTATGTTTAGGGTTAGGATTAGGGTAAGGGTAAGAGTTAGGGTTTTGGTTAGGGTTAGCTTTAGGGTTAGGGTTAGGGTAAGTGTAAGGGTTAGGCTTAGGGTTCGGGTTAAGGTTAGGTTTAGGTTTAGGGTTAGGGATAGGGTTAGGGTAACGGTAAGGTTTAGGGTTAGGGTTAGGGTTAGGGTAAGGTTTCTGGTTAGGGTTAGGGTTAGTGTAAGATTTAGGGATAGGGGTTAGGTTTAGTGTTAGGGTAAGTGTAAGGGTTAGGGTTAATGTAAGCGTTAGGGTTAAAGTTGTGGTTAGGGTTAGGGTTAGGGTTAGGTATATGGTTAGGGTAACAGTAAATGTTAGGGTTAGGGTTACGGTAAGGATAGGGGTTAGTGTTAGGGTAGGGTAATGATTAGGGTTAGGGTTAGCATTAAGGTTATGGTTAGTGTTAGGATTAGGGTTAGGGTTTAGGGTTTATGGTTAAGTTTAGGTTTAGTGTTAGGGTTAGTTTTAGGGTTAGGGTTAGGGTAATGGTAAGTGTTAGGGTTAGGGATAGGGTTAGGGTTAAGGTTAGGGTTAGGTTTAGGGTAAGGGTAAGGATAAGGGTTAGGGTTAGGGTTAGGATTAGGGGTTAGGGTTGATGTTAGGGTTAGGGTTAGGGTAAGATTAATGGTTACGGTTAGGGTTAGGGTTAGGGGTTAGGGTTAGGGTTAGGGTAAGTGTAAATGTTAGGGTTAGGGTTAGGGTTAGGGTTAGGCTTAGGGTTATGATAAGGGTAAAGTTTAGGGTTAGGGTCAGGGTTAGGGGTTAGGGTTAGGTTTAGGGTTAGGCATTAGTGTTAAGAATATGGTAAGGGTTAGGATTAGGGTAAGGGTAAGGTTTAGAGTCCGGGTTAGGGTTAGGATTAAGGTTAGGGTAAGGGTTAGTGTTAGGGTTAGGGTTAGGTTTACTGTTAGGTTTAGAGTTAGGATTAGGGTAAGGTTTAGGGTCAGGGTTAGAGTTAGGGTTAGGTTTAGGGTTAGTGTTAGGGTAAGTGTAAGGGCTAGGTTTAGGGTTAGGGTTAATGTTAGGGTTAGGTTTCGGGTTAGGGTTAGGGTTAGGATAATGGTAAGTGTTAGGGTTAGGGTTAGGGTTAGGGTAAGGGTTAGAGTTAGGGTTAGGGTAAGGGTTAGTGTTAGTGTTAGGTTTAGGGTTAGGTTAAGGGTAAGTGTTAGAGTTGCGGTTAGGGTTAGGGTTAGGGTAAGCGTAAGTGTTAGGGTTAGCGTTTGGGTTAGGGTAAGGGTTAGGTTTAGGATAAGGATAAGGGTTAGGGTTAGGGTTAGGGGTTAGGATTAGGGTTAGGGTTAGGTTAAGGGTTAGGGATAGGGGTTAGGTTTAGGGTTAGGGTAAGTGTAAGGGTTAGGGTTTGGGTTAGCGTTAGGGTTGAAGTTGGGGTTAGGGTTAGGGTTAGGGTTAGGTTTAGGGTTATGGTAACAGTAAGGGTTAGGGTTAGGGTTAGGGTAAGGGTGAGGGTTAGGGTTACGGTTACGGTAAGGAAAAGGGTTAGGGTTAGGGTATGGTAAGGGTTAGGATTAGGGTTAGGGTTAGCATTAAGGTTAGGGTTAGTGTTAGGGTTAGGGTTAGGGTTTAGGGTTTAGGGTTAGGGTTAGGTTTAGGGTTAGTGTTAGTTTTAGGGTTAGGGTTAGGGTAATGGTAAGTGTTAGGTTTAGGGTTAGGGTTAGGGTTAGGGTTAGGGTTTGGTTTAGGGTTAGGGTAAGGGACAGGTTAGGGTAAGGGTTAGGGTTAGGGTTAGGGTTAGGGTAAGTGTTAGGTTAGGGGTTAGGGTACGTTTTAGGGTTAGAGTTAATGTAAGGGTTAGGGTCAGGGTTAGGGTTAGGTTTAGGGTTACGGTTAGAGTTAGGGTATGGGTTAAGGTTAGGTTTAGGGTAAGGGTAAGTTTTAGGGTTAGGATTAGGGTTTGTTTGGGGTTAGGGTTAGGGTTAGGGTTCGGGTAACAGTAAGGGTGAGGGTTAGGGTTACAGTAAGGGTTAGGGTTAGGTTTAGGGTTAGCATTAAGTTTAGGGTTAGGGTTAGGGTTTAGTGTTAGGATTAGGTTTAGGGTTAGGGTTAGTTTTAGGATTAGGGTTAGGGTTAGGGTTAGGGTTAGGGTTAGGGTTATGGGTTCTGTTACGGTTAGGGTTAGGGTTTAGGATTAGGGTTAGGGTTAGGGTTACAGTTACGTGTAGGGTTACGGTTAGTGTAAGTGTTATGGTTAGTGTTAAGGTTAGGGTTAGGGTTAGCGTTAGGGTAAGGGTAAGGGCTAGGGTTAGGATTAGGGTTAGTGTTAGGTTTAGGGAAAGGGTAAGGGCTAGGGTTAGGGTTAGGGTAAGGGTAAGGTTTAGGGTTAAGTATAGGGTTAGTGTTAGGGTTAGGGTTACGGTTAGGTAGGGGTAAGGGTTAGGGTTAGGGTTACTGTTAGGGTTAGGGAAAGGGTAAGGGTTAGCATTAGGGTTAGGGTTAGGGTAAGGATTAGGGTTAGGGTTAGGGTAAGGGTTAGGTTTAGGGTTAATGTTAGGGTTAGCATTAAGTTTAGGGTTAGGGTTAGGGTAAGGGTAAGTGTTAGGTTTAGGATAAGGGTTAGGGTTAGGGGTTAGGGTTAGGGTTAGTTTAAGGGTAAGGTTTAGGGGTAGGGTTAGGGTTAGGGTTTAGGGTTAGGGTTAGGGTTAGGGTTAATGTAAGGGTAAGGTTTAGGGTTAGGGTTAAGGTTAGGTTAAGGGTTAGGGTTAGATTTAGGATAAGGGTAAAGTTTAGGGTTAGGTTTAGAGTTACGGTTAGGGTTAGGGTTAGGTTTAGGATTAAGGTTAGGGTAAGGGTAAGGGTTAAGGTTAGGGTTAGGGTTAGGTTTAGGGTTAGGGTTAATATTTGGGTAAGGGTAAGGGTTAGGGTTAAGTTTAGGGTTAGGTTTAGGGTTAGGGTTAGGGTTAGGGTTACGGTAAGGGTAAGGATTAGGGTTAGTTTTAGGTTTGGGGTTAAGGTTAGGGTTAGGGTTAGGGTAAGGCAAAGGTTAGGGTTAGGGTTAGGGTTAGGTTTAGGGTTAGGGTTTGGGTAAGGGTAAGGGTTAGGGTTTGGGGTAGGTTTAGGTTTATGGTTAGGGTAAGGGTAAGAGTAAGGGTAAAGGTTAGGTTTAGAGTTAGAGGTAGAGTTAAGGTTAGGGTTAGGGTTAGGGTTAGGCTAAGGTTTATGGTTAGGTTAATGATAGGGTTAGAGTTAGGGTTAGGGTTATGGTAAGGGTATGGGTTAGGTTTAGGGTTAGGGTTAGGGTAAAGGTTAGGTTTAAGGTTAGGGTTAGGGTAAGGATAAGTGTTAGGTTACAGTTAGGGTTAGGGTTACATTAAGGGTAAGGGTTAGGGTTAGGCTTAGGGTAAGTGTTAGGGTTAGGGTTAGGGTTAGTGTTAGGTTTAGGTTTAGGGTAAGGATTAGGGTTAGTGTTAGGGTATGAGGTAAGGGTTAGGGCTAGGTTGAGGGTTGGGGTTAGGGTAAGGGTAAGGGTTAGGTTTATGGTTAGGGTTAAGTTTAGGGTTATGTTTAGGGTAAGGGTAAGGGTTATTGTTAGGGTTAATGTTAAGGTTAGGGTTAGGGTTATGGTTAGGATTAGGGTCAGGATTAGGTTTAGGTTTAGGTTTAGGTTAAGGGTTAGGGTAAGGGCTAGTGTTACGGTTAGGGTTAGGTTTAGGTTAAGGTTAGGGATAGGGTTAGGATTAGGGTGAGGGAAAGGGTAAGGGTTAGGATTAGGGTTAGGGTTAGGATTAGGGTTACGGTTAGGGTAAGCGTAAGTGTTAGGGTTAGCGTTTGGGTTAGGGTTAGGGTTAGGGTTAGGATAAGGGTAAGGGGTAGGGGTAGGGTTAGGGGTTAGGGTTAGGGTTAGGTTTACTGTTAGGTTTAGGGTTAGGATTAGGGTAAGGTTCAGGGTTAGGTTTAGGTTTAGGGTTAGGGTTAGGGTTAGGGTTAGGGTAAGGGTTCGGGTTAGGGTTATGGTTAGGGTAAGGGTTAGGGATAGGGGTTAGGTTTAGTGTTAGGGTAAGTGTAAGGATTAGGGTTAGGGTTAGCGTTAGGGTAAAATTTGGGGTTAAGGATAGGGTTAGGTTTAGGGTTAGTGTAACAGTAAGGGTTAGGGTTAGGGTTAAGGTAAGGGTGAGGGTTAGGGTTACGGTTACGGTAAGGAAAAGGGTTAGGGTTAGGGTAGGGTAAGGGTTAGGGTTAGGGTTAGGGTTAGCATTAAGGTTAGGGTTAGTGTTAGGGTTAGGGTTAGGGTTTAGGGTTTAGGGTTAGGGTTAGTTTTAGGGTTAGGGTTAGTTTTAGGGTTAGGGTTAGGGTAATGGTAAGTGTTAGGGTTAGGGTTAGGGTTAAGGTTATGGTTAGGCTTAGGGTTAGGGTTAGGGTTAGGAAATGGTAAGGGTTAGGGTAAGAGTTAGGGTTAAGGGTAGGGTAAGGGTTAGGGTTAGGGTTAGGGTTAGGGTTAGGGTTAGGCTTGAGTTTAGGGTTAGGGTAAGGGTAAGGGTTAGGGTTAGGGTTAGAGTTAGGTTTAGGGGTTAGGGTAAGGGTTAGGTTTAGGGTTAGGGTTAGGGTAAGTTTTAGAATTAGGGTTAGGGTTAGCGTTAGGGTTAGGGTTAATTTAGGGTTAAAGTAAGGGTAAAGGTTAGGGTTAGCGTTAGGGTTAGGGTAAGGCTTAGGGTTAGGTTTAGAGTAAGGGTAAGGTTTAGGGTTAGGTTTAGGGTTAGGGTTAGTTTTAGGGTAAGTGTAAGGGTTAGGGTGTGGGTTAGTATTAGGGTATGGGTTAGGGTTAGGGTTTGGGTTAGGGTAAGGGTTTGGGTTAGGGTAAGGGTAAGGGTTATGGGTTAGGGTTAGGGTTAGAGTAAGAGTTAGGGTTAGGATAAGGGTTAGGGTTAAGTTTAGGGTTAGGGTTAGGGTTAGGATAAGCGTAAGGGTAAGGTTAGGGTTAGGGTTACGGTTAGGGTAAGGTTAAGCGTTAGGTTTAAGTTTGGGGTTAGGGTTAGGGTTAGGGTAGGGCAAAGGTTAGGGTTAGGGTCAGGGTTACGGTGAGGGTTAGGGTTAGGTGTAGGGTTAGGGTAAGGGTAATGGTAAGGGTCAGGATTAGATTTAGGGTTGGGGTTAAGTTTAGGGTTAGGATTAGGGTTAGGGTTAGGGTAAGGGTAAGGGTTAGGGTTAAGTTTAGGGTTATGGTTAGGATTAATGTTATGTTAAGGATTAGAGTTAGGGTAAGGGTTAGGGTTAGGGTTAGGGTTAGCATTAAGTTTAGGGTTAGGTTTACGGTAAGGGTAAGTGTTAGGGTTAGGTTTAAGGTTAGGGTTAGGTTTAAGGTTAGAGTTAGGGTAAGGTTAAGGTTTAGGTTTAGGTTTAGGGGTTAGGGTTAGGGTTAGGGTAAGGGTAAGGTTTAGGGTTAGGTTTAGGTTTAGGGGTTAGTGTTAGGGTTAAAATAAGGGTAAGGTTTAGGGTTAGAGTTAGGGTTAGGGTAAGGGTTAGGGTTAGGTTTAGCGTAAGGGTAATGTTTAGGGTTTGGTTTAGGGTTAGGGTTAGGGTAAAGGTAAGGGTTAGGGTTAGGGTTAGGGTTAGGTTTACGGTTAGGTTTAGGGTAAGGGTAAGTGTTAGGGTTAGGGTTAGGGTTAGGTTTAGGTTTAGTGTTAGGGTTTTGGTAAGGGTAAGGGTTAGGTTAAGTTTAGGGTTAGGGTTAGCTTTAGGGTTAGGGTTAGGGTAATGGTAAGTGTTAGAGTTAGGTTTAGGGTTGGGGTTAAGGTTAGGGTTGGGGTTAGGGTAAGGGTAAGGGTTAGGGTTAGGTTTAGTTTTAGGGTAAGTGTAAGGGTTAGTGTTAGGGTTAGGGTTAGGGTAATGGTCAGGGTTAGGGTTCGGGTTAGGGTTAGGTTTAGGGTTAGGATTAGGTTAAGGGTTAGGGGTTAATGTTAGGGTTAGGGTTAGATTTAGATTTAGGATTACGGTTAGGGTAAGGGTAAGGGATAGGATTAGGTTTAGGAGCAGGGTTAGGTTTAGGGTTAGGGTTAGGGTTAGGTTTAGGGTAAGGTATAGGATTAGGGTTAGGGTTAGTGTTAGAGTTAGGGTTAGGGTTAGGGTAAGGGTAAGGGTTAGGTTTAGGTTTAGGGTTAGGGGATAGGGTTAGGGTTAGGGTAAGGCTAAGGGTTAGGTTTAGGGTTATGGTTAACGGTTAGTGTTAGGTTAAGGGTAATTTTTAGGGTTAGGGTTACGTTTAGGGTTAGGGTAAGGGTAATGGTTAGGGTTAGGGTTAGGGTTAGGGTAAGAGTTAGGGTTAGGGTTAGGTTAAGGGTAAGTGTTAGGTTAGGGTTAGGGTTAGGGTTAGGTTAAGGTTAACGGTTTGGGTTATGGTTAGGTTAGGGTTAGGGTTAGGGTTAGGGTTAAGGTTGGGTTAGGGTAAGGGTAAGTGTTCGGATTAGGGTTAGGGTTAGGGTAAGGGTAAGTGTTAGGTTAGGGTTAGGGTTAGGGTTAGGTTAAGGGTAACTGTTAGGGTTAGGGTTAGGTTTAGGGTTAGGTTTAGGGTTAGGGTTATGGTTGGGTTAGGGTAAGGGTAAGTGTTCGTGTTAGGGTTAGGGTGAGGGTTAGGGTTAGGGTAAGGGTAAGTTTTAGGGTTAGGGTTAGGGTTAGGGTTTAGGGTTAGGGTTAGGGTTAGGTTTAGGGTTAGGGCTAGGGTAAGGGTAAGGATCAGGGTTAGGTTTAGGTTTAGGGTTCTGGTTAGGTTTAGGGGTAGGGTTATGGTAAGGGTAAGTGTTAGGGTTAGAGTTAGGGTTAGGGTTAAGGTTATGGTTAGGCTTAGGATTAGGGTTAGGGTTAGGAAAGGGTAAGGGTTAGGGTAAGAGTTAGGGTTAAGGTTAGGGTAAGGATTAGGGTTAGGGTTAGGGTTAGGGTTAGTGTTAGGTTTAGTGTTAAGGTTAGGGTAAGGGTAAGGGTTAGGGTTAGGTTTAGGGTTAGGGTAATGGTCAGGGTTAGGGTCAGGTTTAGGGTTAGGTTTAGGGTTATTGTAAGGGTAAGGGTTAGTGTTAGGGTTAGTTTTAGGGTAAGGGTTAGGGTTAGGGTTAGTGTTAGGGTTAGGGTTGAGGTTAGGTTTAGGGGTTAGGGTAAGGGTTAGGTTTAGGGTTAGGGTTAGGGTAAGTTTTAGAGTTACTGTTATGTTTAGTGTTAGGGTTAGGGTTAATGTTAGGGTTAAAGTAAGGGTAAGGGTTAGGGTTAGCGTTAGGGTTAGGGTAAGGGTTAGGGTTAGGTTTAGGGTAAGGGTAAGGTTTAGGGTTAGGTTTAGGGTTAGGGTTAGGTTTAGGGTAAGTGTAAGGGTTAGGGTATGGGTTAGGATTAGGGTATGGGTTAGGGTTAGGGTTAGGGTTTGGGTTAGGGTAAGGGTTTGGGTTAGGGTAAGGGTAAGGGTTAGGGGTTAGGGTTAGGGTTAGGATAAGGGTTAGGGTTAAGTTTAGGGTTAGGTTTAGGGTTAGTATAAGGGTTAGGGTTAGGGTTAGGGTAGGGTAAAGTTTAAGGTTAGGGTCAGGGTTACGGTGAGGGTTAGGGTTAGGTGTAGGGTTAGGTTTAGGGTAATGGTAAGGGTTAGGATTAGATTTAGGGTTGGGGTTAAGTTTAGGGTTAGGATTAGTGTTAGGGTTGGGTAAGGGTAAGGGTTAGTGATAAGTTTAGGGTTAGGGTTAGGGTTATTGTTATGTTAAGGATTAGAGTTAGGGTAAGGGTTAGGGTTAGGGTTAGGTTTAGCAATAAGTTTAGGGTTAGGTTTACGGTAAGGGTAAGGGTTAGGGTTAGGTTTAAGGTTAGGGTTAGGGTTAAGGTTAGAGTTCGGGTAAGGATAAGGTTTAGCTTTAGGTTTAGGTGTTAGGGTTAGGGTTAGGGTAAGGGTAAGGTTTAGGGTTAGGTTTAGGTTTAGGGGTTAGTGTTAGGGTTAGGATTAGGGTTAAGGTAAGGGTAAGGTTTAGTGTTAGAGTTAGGGTTAGGGTAAGGGTTAGGGATAGGTTTACGGTAAGGGTAAGGGTTAGGGTTTGGTTTAGGGTTAGGCTTAGGGTAAAGGTAAGGGTTAGGGTTAGGGTTAGGGTTAGGTTTACGGTTAGGTTTAGGGTAAGGTTAAGTGTTAGGGTTAGGGTTAGGTTTAGGGTTAGTGTTAGGGTTTCGGTAAGGGTAAGGGTTAGGTTAAGTTTAGGGTTAGGGTTAGGTTTAGTTTTAGGGTAAGTTTTAGGGTTAGGGTTAGGATTAGGGTTAGGTTTAGGTTTAGGGTGAGAGTTAGGGTTAGGTTTAGGGGTTAGGGGTCGGGTTAGGGTTAGGGTTAGGGTAAGGGTTAGTGTTAGGTTTAGGGTAAGGGATATGGTTAGGGTAAGTGTTAGGGTTAGGGTTAGGTAAGGGTTAGGGTTAGCGTTTAGGATTAGGGTTAGAGTACTGTAAGGATTAGGGTTAGGGTTAGGTTTAGGGTTAGGGTTAGGGTTAGGGTTAGGGTTAGTGTTAGATTTAGGGTTAGGGTTAGGGTAGGGGTAAGTGTTAGGATTAAGGTTAGGGTCATGTTTAGGTTTAGGGTTATGGTTATGGTTAGGGTTATGGAAAGGTATAGGATTAGGGTTAGGGTTATGGTTAGAGTTAGGGTTAGGGTTAGGGTAAGGGTAAGGGTTAGTGTTAGGGTTAGGGTTAGGAGATAGGGTTAGGGTTAGGGTAAGGCAAAGGGTTAGGGTTAGGGTTAGGGTTAAGGGTTAGGGTTAGGGTTAGGGAAAGATTAGTGTTAGGGTCAGGGTTAGGGTTAGAGTAAGGGTAATTGTTAGGGTTAGGGTTATATTTAGGGTTAGGATAAGTGTAAGGGTTAGGGTTAGGGTTAGGGTAAGGGTAAGATTTTGGGTTAGTGTTAGGGTTAAGGTAAGGGTAAGGGTTAGGTTTAGCATTATGTTTAGGTTTAGGTTAGGGTAAGGGTAAGGTTTAGGGTTAAGGTTAGGTTTAGGGGTAGGGTTAGGGTAAGCGTAAGTGTTAGGGTTAGGGTTAGGGTTAGGGAAAGGGTAATGGTTAGGGTAAGAGTTAGGGTTAAGTTTAGGGTAAGGATTAGGGTTAGGGTTAGGGTTAGGGTAATGGTCAGGGTTAGGGTCAGGGTTAGGGTTAGGTTTAGGGTTAGGGTAAGGGTAAGGGTTAGGGTTAGGGTTAGTTTTAGGGTAAGGGGTAGGGTTAGGGTTAGTGTTATGCTTAGAGTTGAGGTTATGTTTAGGGTTAGGGTAAGGGTAAGGGTTAGGGTTAGGTTTAGGTTTAGGTGTTAGGGTAAGGGTTAGGTTTAGGGTTAGGGTTAGGGTAAGGTTTAGAGTTAGGGTTAGGGTTAGCATTGGGGTTAGGGTTAGTGTTAGGGTTAAAGTAAAGGTAAGGGTTAGGGTTAGGATTAGGGTTAGGGTAAGTGTTCGGATTAGGTTTAGAGTAAGGGTAAGTGTTAGTGGTAGGGTTAGGGTTAAGTTTAGGGTAAGTATAAGGGTTAGGGTATGGGTTAGCGTTAGGGTATGGGTTAGGGTTAGGGTTTGGGTTAGGGTAAGGGTTTGGGTTAGGGTATGGGTTAGGGGTTAGGTTTAGGGTTAGGGTAAGGGTTAGGGTTAGGGTAAGGGTTAGGGTTAGGTTTAGGTTTAGGTTTAGGGTTAGGGTTAGAATAAGGGTTAGGTTTAGGTTTAGGGTTAGGATAAGCGTAAGGGTAAGGTTTAGGCTTAGGGTTAGGGTTTGGGTTAGGTTAGGGTTAGGGTTAGGGTAAGGGTAAGGGTTAGGTTTAAGTTTAGTGTTAGGTTTAGGGTTAGGGTTAGGGTAAGGGTTAGGGTTAGGGTCAGGGTTACGGTGAGGGTTAGGGTTAGGTTTAGGGTTAGGGTTAGGTTAATGGTAAGGGTTGGAGTTAGATTTAGGGTTGGGGTTAAGTTTAGGGTTAGGATTAGGGTTAGGGTTAGGGTAAGGGTACGGGTTAGGGTTAAGTTTAGGCTTAGGGTTAGGGTTATTTTTAGGTTAAGGGTTAGAGTTAGGGTAAGGGTTAGGGTTAGGGTTAGTGTTAGGGTTAGGGTTGAGGTTAGGGTTATGGTTAGGGTAAGGGTAAGGGTTAGGTTTAGGGTTAGGTTTAGGGGTTAGGGTAAGGGTTAGGTTTAGGGTTAGGGTTAGGGTAAGGTTTAGAGTTAGGGTTAGGTTTAGCGTTAGGGTTAGGGTTAATGTTAGGGTTAAAGTAAGCATAAGGGTTAGGGTTAGGGTTAGGGTTAGGGTAAGGGTTAGGGTTAGGTTTAGAGTAAGGGTAAGGTTTAGGGTTAGGGTTAGGGTTAGGGTTAGGTTTAGGGTAAGTGTAAGGGTTAGGGTATATGTTAGGGTTATGGTATGGGTTAGCGTTAGGGTTTGGGTTAGGGTAAGGGTTTAGGTTAGGGTTAAATTTAGGGTTAGGGTTAGGGCAAGGGATAGGGTTAGGGTGAGGCTTAAGGTTAGAGTTAGGGATAGGGTAAGGGTAAGGGCTAGGGTTAGGGTTAGGGGTTAGGGTTAGGGTTAGGGTAAGGGTAAGGTTTTGGGTTAGTGTTAGGGTTAAGGTAAGGGTAAGGGTTAGGGTTAGCATTAAGGTTAGGGTTAGATTAGGGTAAGGGTAAGGTTTACGGTTAGGGTTAGTGTTAGGGTTAGGGTAAGGGTAAGGGTTAGGGGTAGGGTTAGGTTTAGGTTTAGGGTTAGAGTAAGGGTTAGGGTTAGGGTTAGTTTAGGTATAGGGTTAGGTTTAGGGTTAGGGTTAGGGTAATGGTAAGGGTTAGCGTTAGATTTAGGGATGGGGTTAAGTTTAGGGTTAGGATTAGGGTTAGGGGTAGGGTAAGGGTAAGGGTTAGGGTTAAGTTTAGGGTTAGGTTTAGGGTTATTGTTAGGTTAAGGGTTAGAGTTAGGGTAAGGGTTAGGGTTAGAGTGAGGCTTAAGTTTAGGGTTAGGGTTAGGGTAAGGGTAAGGGTTAGGGTAAGGGTTAGGGGTTAGGGTTAGGGTTAGGGTTAGGGTAATGGTAAGGTTTTGGGTTAGTGTTAGGGTTAAGGTAAGGGTAAGGGTTAGGGTTAGCATTAAGGTTACGGTTAGGTTAGGGTAAGGGTAAGGTTTAGGGTTAGGGTTAGTATTAGGGTTAGGGTAAGGGTAAGGGTTAGGGGTAGGGTTAGGTTTAGGGTTAGGGTAGGGGAAGTGTTAGGGTTAAGTTTAGGGTTAGGTTTAGGGTTATTGTTAGGTTAAGGGTTAGAGTTAGGGTAAGGGTTAGGGTTAGGGTGAGGCTTAAGTTTAGGGTTAGGGTTAGGGTAAGGGTAAGGGTTAGGGTAAGGGTTAGGGGTTAGGGTTAGGGTTAGGGTAATGGTAAGGTTTTTATGTTAGTGTTAACGTTAAGGTTAGGGTAAGGGTTAGGGTTAGCATTAAGGTTAGGGTTAGGTTAGGGTAAGGGTAAGGTTTAGGGTTAGGGTTAGTATTAGGGTTAGGGTAAGGGTAAGGGTTAGGTGTAGGGTTAGGTTTAGGGTTAGGGTTAGGGTAAGGGTAAGGGTTAGGTTTAGGGTTAGTGTTAGGGTTAGGGTTAAGTTCAGGTTTAGGGTTAGAGTAAGGATAAGGGTTAGAATTAGGGTTAGGTTTAGGGTTAGGGTTTAGGGTTAGGGTTTTGGTTAGGGTTAGGGTTAGGGTGAGGGTTAGGGTAAGTGTAAGTGTTAGGGTTAGGGTTAGGATTAGGTTAAGGTTTAGTATTAGGGTTAGGGTTAGATTAAAGGGTTAGGGTTAGGGTTAGGGTTAGGATTAGGATAAGGTTAAGGATAAGGGTAAGGGTTAGGGTATGTGTTAGGGTTAGGGTTAGGGTTAGGGTTAGGGTTAGCGTTAGGTTTAGCGTTATGGTAAGGGTTAGTGTTAGGGTTAGGTTTAGGGTTAGGATTAGGGTTAGGGTTAGGGTAAGGGTAAGGGTTAGGGTTATGTTTAGGGTTAAGGTTAGGGTTATACTTAGGTGAAGGGTTAGAGTTAGGGTAAGGGTTAGGGTTAGGTTGAGGATTAAGGTTAGGGTTAGGGTAAGGGTAAGGGTTAGGTTATGTGTTAGGGTTAGGGTTATGGTTAGGGTTAGCATTAGGTTTAGCGTTATGGTAAGGGTAAGGGTAAGGGTTAGGGTTAGGGTTAGGTGTTAGGTCTAGGGTTAGGTTTAGGGGTTAGGGTAAGGGTTAGGTTTAGTGTTAGAGTTACGGTCAGGTTTAGAGTTAGGGTTATGGTTAGCATTAGGGTTAGGGTTAATATTAGGGTTAAAGTAAGGGTAAGGGTTAGGGTTAGGTTTCGGGTTAGGGTAACGGTTAGGGTTAGGTTTAGAGTAAGGGTATGGTTTAGGTTTAGGGTTAGGGTTAGGGTTAGGTTTAGGGTAAGTGTAAGGGTAAGGGTATGGGTTAGGGTTAGGGTATAGGTTAGGGTTAGGCTTTGGGTTAGTGTAAGGGTTTGGGTTAGGGTAAGGTAAGGGTTAGGGTTTAGGGTTAGGGTTAGGGTAAGAGTTCAGGTTAGGGTAAGGGTTAGGGTTAGGGTTAGGGTTAGAATAACGTTTAGGGTTAGGGTTAGGGTTAGGGTTAGGATAAGCATAAGGGTAAGGGTTAGGGTTAGAGTTAGGGTTAGGGTTTGTGTTAGGGTTAGGGTTAGGGTTAGGGTAAGGGTAAGCTTTAGGTTTAAGTTTAGGGTTAGGGTTAGGGTTATGGTCAGGGTTACGGTGAGGGTTTGGGTTAGGTTTAGGGTTAGGCTTAGGGTAATGGTAAGGGTTAAGGTATGGGTTAGGGTTAGGTTTAGGGTTACGGTTAGGTTTAGGGTAAGGGTAAAGTTTACAGTTATGGTTAGGGTTAGGGTGGGCTGTAACGTAAGTGTAAGGGTTAGGGGTAAGGTTAGGGTTAGGATTAAGGTAAGGGTAAAGGTTAGGGTTAGGGTTAGGGATAGGGTTAGGTTTAGGGTAAGGGAAAGGTTTACGGTTAGGGTTAGGTTAGGGTAAGGTTTATCGTTAGGGTTAGGGTAAGGGTTGGGTTTAGGGTTAGGGTTAGGAATAGGATAAGAGTTAGGGTTAGGTTTAGAGTAAGAGTAAGGTTTAAGGTTAGGGTTAGGGTTAGGGTTAGGTTTAGGGTTAGGGTAAGGGTTAGGGTATGGGTTAGGGTTAGGGTTTGGGTTAGGGTAAGGGTTTGTGTTAGGGTTAAGTTTAGGATTAGGGTTAGGGTTATTGTTAGGTTAAGGGTTAGAGTTAGGGCAAGGGTTAGGGTTAGGGTGAGGCTTAATGTTAGGGTTAGGGTTAGGGGTTAGGGTTAGGGTTAGGGTAAGCGTAAGGTTTTGGGTTAGTGTTAGGGTTTAGGTAAGGATAAGGGTTAGGGTTAGCATTAAGGTTAGGGTTAGGTTAGGGTAAGGGAAAGGTTTAGGGTTAGTGTTAGGGTAAGCGTAAGGGTTAGGTTTAGGGTTAGTGTTAGGGTTAGGGTTAAGGTTAGGGTTATGGTTAGAGTAAGGGTAAGGGTTAGAGTTTGGGTTAGGGTTAGGGTTTGGGTTAGGGTTAGGGTTAGGGTTAGGGTAAGGGTAAGTGTTAGGGTTAGGGTTAGGGTTAGGGTAAGGGTTAGGGTTTGGGTTAGTTTAGGGATAGGGTTAGGTTCAGGGTTAGGGTTAGAGTTAAGGTTAGGGTTAAGGTTAGGGTTAGGGTTAGGGTTAGGGTTAGGGAAAGGGTAAGGGTTAGGGTAAGAGTTAGGGTTAAGGTTAGGGTAAGGATTAGGGTTAGGGTTAGGGTTAGGGTTAGGGTTAGGTTTAATGTTAGGGTTAGGGTAAGGGTAAGGGTTAGGGTTAGGGTTAGGGTAATGGTCAGGGTTAGGGTCAGGGTTAATGTTAGGTTTAGGGTTAGGGTAAGGGTAAGGGTTAGGGTTAGGGTTAGTTTTAGGGTAAGGGTTAGGGTTAGGGTTAGTGTTAGGGTTAGGGTTAGGGTTGAGGTTAGTGTTAGGTTTAGGGTAAGGGTAAGGGTTAGGGTTAGGGTTAGGTTTAGGGGTTAGGGTAAGGGTTAGGTTTAGGGTTAGGGTTAGGGTAAGGTTTAGAGTTAGGGTTAGGGTTAGCGTTAGGGTTAGGGTTAATGTTAGTGTTGAAGTAATGTTAAGAGTTAGGGTTAGGGTTAGGGATAGGTTAAGGTTTAGGGTTAGGTTTAGAGTAAGAGTAAGGTTTAGTGTTAGGGTTAGGGTTAGGGTTAGGTTTAGGGTAAGTGTAAGGGTTAGGGTATGGGTTAGGGTTAGGGTATGGGTTAGGGTTAGGGTTTGGGTTAGGGTAAGGGTTTGAGTTAGGGTTAAGTTTAGGGTTAGGTTTAGGGTTTTTGTTAGGTTAAGGGTTAGAGTTAGGGTAAGGGTTAGGGTTAGGGTGAGACTTAATGTTAGGGTTAGGGTTAGGGTAAGGGTAAGGGTAAGGGTTAGGGTTAGGGGTTAGGGTTATGGTTAGGGTAAGGGTATAGTTTTGGGTTAGTGTTAGGGTTAAGGTAACGGTAAGGGTTAGGGTTAGCATTAGGGTTAGGGTTAGGTTAGGTAAGGGTAAGGTTTAGGGTTAGGGTTAGGGTAAGGTTTACAGTTAGGGTTACGGTTAGCATTAATGTTAGGGTTAATGTTAGAGTTAAAGTAAGGATAAGGGTTAGGGTTAGGGTTAGGGTAAGGGTTAGGGTTAGGTTTAGAGTAAGGGTAAGGTTTTGGGTTAGGGTTAGAGTTAAGGTAAGTTTAAGGGTTAGGGTTAGCATTAAGGTTAGGGTTAGGTTATTGTAAGGGAAAGGTTTAGGGTTAGGGTTAGTGTTAGGGTTAGGGTAAGGGTAAGGGTTAGGGGTAGGGTTAGGTTTAGGTTTAGGGTTAGGGTAAGGGTTAGGGTTAGGGTTAGCTTATGGATAGGGTTAGGTTTAGGGTTAGGGTTAGGGTAATGGTAAGGGTTAGGGTTAGGGTTAGGGTTAGGGTAAGGTTTTGGGTTAGGGTTAGGGTTAGGGTTAGGGTAAGGGTTAGGGTTTGGGTTAGTTTAGGGATAGGGTTAGGTTTAGGGTTAGGGTTAGAGTTATGGTTAGGGTTAAGGTTAGGTTTAGGGTTAGGGTTAGGGAAAGGGTAAGGGTTAGGGTAAGAGTTAGGGTTAAGGTTAGGGTAAGGATTATGGTTATGGTTAGGGTTAGGGTTAGGGTTAGGGTTAGGTTTAATGTTAGGGTTAGGGTAAGGGTAAGGGTTAGGGTTAGGGTTAGGGTAATGGTCAGGGTTAGGGTCAGGGTTAATGTTAGGTGTAGGGTTAGGGTAAGGGTAAGGGTTAGGGTTAGGGTTAGTTTTAGGGTAAGGGTTAGGGTTAGGGTTAGTGTTAGGGTTAGGGTTGAGGTTAGAGTTAGGGTTAGGGTAAGGGTAAGGGTTAGGGTTAGGGTTAGGTTTAGGTGTTAGGGTAAGGGTTAGGTTTACGGTTAGGGTTAGGGTAAGATTTAGAGTTAGGGTTAGGGTTAGCGTTAGGGTTAGGGTTAATGTTAGTGTTAAAGTAAGGTTAAGAGTTAGGGTTAGGGTTAGGGTTAGGTTAAGGGTTAGGGTTAGGTTTAGAGTAAGAGTAAGGTTTAGGGTTAGGGTTAGGGTTAGGGTTAGGTTTAGGGTAAGTGTAAGGGTTAGGGTATGGGATAGGGTTAGGGTATGGTTTAGGGTTAGAGTTTGGGTTAGGGTAAGGGTTTGGGTTAGGTTTAAGTTTAAGGTTAGGTTTAGGGTTATTGTTAGGTTAATGGTTAGAGTTAGGGTAAGGGTTAGGGTTAGGGTGAGGCTTAATGTTAGGGTTAGGGTTAGGGTAAGGGTAAGGGTAAGCGTTAGGTTAAGGGGTTAGGGTTAGTGTTAGGGTAAGGGTAAGGTTTTGGGTTAGTGTTAGGGTTAAGTTAAGGGTAAGGGTTAGGGTTAGCATTAGGGTTAGGGTTAGGTTAGGGTAAGGGTAAGGTTTAGGGTTAGGGTTAGTGTAAGGTTTAGAGTTAGGGTTTCGGTTAGCATTAATGTTAGGGTTAATGTTAGAGTTAAAGTAAGGATAAGGGTTAGGGTTAGGGTTAGGGTAAGGGTTAGGGTTAGGTTTAGAGTAAGCGTAAGGTTTTGGGTTAGGGTTAGGGTTAGGGTTAGATTTAGGGTAAGTGTAAGGGTTAGGGTATGGGTTAGGGTTAGGGTATGGGTTAGGTTTAGGGTTTGTGTTAGGGTAAGGGTTTGGGTTAGGGTTAAATTTAAGGTTAGGGTTAGGGTAAGGGTTAGGGTTAGGTTGAGGCTTAAGGTTAGGGTTAGGGTTAGGGTAAGGGTAAGGGTTAGGGTTAGGTTTAGGGGTTAGGGTTAGGGTTAGGGTAAGGGTAAGGTTTTGGGTTAGTGTTATGGTTAAGGTAAGGTTAAGGGTTAGGGTTAGCATTAAGATTAGTGTTAGGTTATTGTAAGGGTAAGGTTTAGGGTTAGGGTTAGTGTTAGGGTTAGGGTAAGGGTAAGGGTTAGGTGTAGGGTTAGGTTTAGGTTTAGGGTTAGGGTAAGGGTTAGGGTTAGGGTTAGCTTAGGGATAGGGTTAGGTTTAGGGTTAGGGTTAGGGTAATGGTATGGGTTAGGGTTAGATTTAGGGATGGGGTTAAGTTTAGGGTTAGGATTAGGTTTAGGGTTAGGGTAAGGGTAAGGGTTAGGGTTAAGTTTAGGGTTAGGGTTAGGGTTATTGTTAGGTTAAGGGTTAGAGTTAGGGTAAGGGTTAGGGTTAGGGTGACACTTAAGTTTAGGGTTAGGGTTAGGGTAAGGGTAAGGGTTAGGGTTAGGGTTAGGGGTTAGGGTTAGGGTTAGGGTAACGGTAAGGTTTTGGGTTAGTGTTAGGGTTAAGGTAAGGGTCAGGGTTAGGGTTAGCATTAAGGTTAGGGTTAGGTTTGGGTAAGGGTAAGGTTTAGGGTTAGGGTTAGTGTTAGGGTTAGGGTAAATGTAAGGGTTAGGGGTAGGGTTAGGTTTAGGTTAGGGTTAGGGTAAGGGTAAGGGTTAGGTTTAGGGTTAGTGTTAGTGTTAAGGTTAAGTTAAGGGTTAGGGTTAGGGTTAGGGTTAGGTTTAGGGTTAGGGTTAGGGTAAGGGTAAGGGTTAGTGTTTGGGTTAGGGTTAAGGTTAGGGTTAGGGTAGGGGTAAGTGTTAGTGTTAGGGTTAGGGTTTGGGTTAGGGAAAGGGTAAGGGTTAGGGTTAGGGTTAGGGTTAGGGTTAGGATTAGGGTTAGGGTTAGGGTAAGTGTAAGGGTTAGGGTTAAGTTTAGGGTTAGGGTTAGGGTTATTGTTAGGTGAAGGGTTAGAGTTAGGGTAAGGGTTAGGGTTACGTTGAGGCTTAAGGTTAGGGTTAGGGTTAGGGTAAGGGTAAGGGTTAGGGTATGTGTTAGGGTTAGGGTTATGGTTAGGGTTAGCGTTAGGTTTAGCGTTATGGTAAGGGTAAGGGTAAGGGTTAGGGTTAGGGTTAGGGTTAGATTTAGGGTAAGGGTTAGGGTTAGGGTTAGTGTTAGGGTTAGGGTTGAGTTTAGGGTTAGGTTTAGGGTTACGGTAAGGTTTAGAGTTAGGGTTAGGGTTAGCGTTAGGGTTAGGGTTAATATTAGGTTTAAAGTAAGGGTAAGGGTTAGGATTAGGTTTAGGGTTAGGGGTAAGGGTTAGGGTTAGGTTTAGAGTAAGGTAAGGTTTAGGGTTAGGGTTAGGGTTAGGGTTAGGTTAAGTGTAAGGGTTAGGGTATGTGTTAGGGTTAGGGTATGGGTTAGGGTTAGGCTTTGGGTTAGGGTAAGGGTTTGGGTTAGGGTAAGGGTAAGGGTTAGGGGTTAGGGTTAGGGTTAGGGTTAGAGTTACGGTTACGGTAAGGGTTAGGGTTAGGGTTAGGGTTAGGGTTAGAATAAGGGTTAGGGTTAGGGTTAGGGTTAGGATAATCGTAAGGGTAAGGGTTAGGGTTAGGGTTAGGGTTAGGGTTTGTGTTAGGGTTAGGGTTAGGGTTAGGGTAAGGGTAAGGTTTAGGTTTAAGTTTAGGATTAGGGTTAGGATTAGGGTCAGGGTTACGGTGAGGGTTTGGGTTAGGATTAGGGTTAGGGTTAGGGTAATGGAAAGGGTTAGGGTATGGGGGTAGGGTTAGGGTTAGGGTTACGGTTAGGATTAGGGTAAGGGTAAGGTTTAGAGTTAGGGTTAGGGTTAGGGTTGATTTAGGGTTAGGGTTAGGCGTTAGGGTTACAGTTAGGGTTAGGGTAAGGGTAAGGTTTAGAGTTAGGGTTAGGGTTAGGGTTAGGTTTAGTTTTAGGGTTAGGTTTAGGTTTAGGTTTAGGTTTAGGGTAAGTGTAAGGTTTAGGGTTAGGATTAGGGTTAGGTATAGGGTTAAGGTTAGGGTTATGGTTAGGGTTAGGGTTAGGGATATGGTTAAGGTTAGGGTTAGGGTTAGGGTTAGGATTAGGGAAAGGGTTAGGAATAGGGTTAGGGTTAGGTTTACGGTTAGGGTTAGGGTAAGGGTAAGTGTTAGGGTTAGGGTTAGGGTTAGGGATAGGGTTAAGGTTAGGGTTAGGGTTAGGGTTAGGGAAAGTGTAAGGTTTAGGGTAAGGGTTAGCGTAAGGATTAGGGTTAGGTTTAGGGTTAGGGTTAGGTTTAGGGTTACGGTTAAGGATAGGGGTAATGTTAGGGTTAGGGTTAGGGTAAGGGTTAGGGTTAGGGTTAGGGTTAGTGTTAGGGTTAGGTTTACGGTTAGGTTTAGGATAAGGGGAAGGGTTAGGGTTAGGGTTAGGGGTAGGGGTGGGTTTTGGGTTAGGGTTAGGGTAAGGGTAATGGTTAGGTTAAAGTTAGGGTTAAGTTTAGGGTTAAGGATAGGGTTAAGGTAAGAGTAAGGGTAAGGGTAGGTTAGTGTTAGGGTTAGGAGTGTGGTTAGCATTAAGGTTAGGGTTAGTGTTAGGGTTAGGGTAAGGTTAGGTTTAGGGTTAGGGTTAGGGTTAGGGTTTGGGATAGGTTTAGCATTAGGGTTAGGGTTAGGGTAAGGGTTAGGTTTACGTTCAGGTTTAGGGTTAGGGTTAGGGTTAGGGTAAGGGTTAGGGTTAGGGTGAGGGATAGGGTTAGGTTTAGGTTTAGGGTTAGGGTAAGGATAAGGGTTAGGGTTAGGTTTAGGGTTAGGGTTAAGGTTGGGGTTAAAGGTAGGGTTATGGTTACGGTAAGGGAAAGTGTTAGGGTTGGGTTAAGTGTTAGGTTAAGGGTTAGGTTTAGGGTGAGGGTTAGGGTGAGGGTTAGGGTTAGGGTTAGGGTTAGTGCTCAGGTTAGGGTTAGGGTTAGGGTAAGGGTTAGGGTTAGGCTTCAGGTAAGGTTTAGGGTTAGGGTGAGGGTTAGGTTTAGGGTTAGGGTAAGGGTAGGGTTCGGGTTAGGGTTAGGGGTTGGGGGTAGGGTTAGGATTAGGGTAAGGGTAAGTGTTAGGGTTACGGTTAGGGTTAGGTTTAGGTTTAGGATAAGGATAAGATTTAGGGTTAGGGTTAGTTTTAGGGTTAGGGGTTAGGGTTAGGGTTAGGTTTAGGGTTAGAGTTAGGGTTAGGTTAATGGTAAGGGTTAGGGTTAGTGTTAGGGTTAAGGTTAGTGTTAGGGTTAGGGTTAGGCTAAGGGTTAGGTTTAGGGCTAGGGTAAGGGTTAGGTTTAGGGTTCGGTTTAGGGAAAGTGTAGGGTTAGTGTTAGGGTTAGGGTTAGGGTTAGGGTAAGGATTAGGGTTAGAGTTAGGGTTAGGGTAAGGGTTATGGTTATTGTTTCGGTGAGCATTATGGTTAGGGTTAGGGTAAGGTTAAGGGTTAGGATTAGGGTTAGGGTTAGGGTTAGGGGTGAGGGTTAGAGTAAGGGTTATGGTTAATTTTAGGCTTAGGTTTTGGGTTAGGTTAAGGGTTGGGGTTAGGGTTAGGGTTAGGTTTAGGGTTAGGGTTAGGGTAAGGGTAATGGTTAGGGTTAGGGTTAGGTTTAGTGTTCGGTTTAGGGTTAGGGTTAGGTGAAGGTTTAGGGTTAGGGTTAGGGTTAGGTTTAGGGTTAGGGTTTGGGTACGGGTAAGCATTAGGATTAGGGTTAGTGTTAGGTTTAGGGTTAGGGTTAGGGTAAGGGTAAGGGTTAGGGTTAGGGTTAGGGATAGGGTTAAGGTTAGGGTTAGGGTTAGGGTTAGGGTTAGGATTAGGTTTAGGGTTAGGGTTAGGGTTAGGGTAAGGTTAGGGTTAGGTTTAGGGTTAGGGTTAGGTTTAGGGTTAGGTTTAGGGGTAGGGTTATGGTTAGGAATAGGTTTATTGTTAGGGTAAGGTTTAAGGTTAAGGTAAGGGTTAGGGTTAGGGGATAGGGTTGGGGTTAGGTTTAGGGTTAGGGTAAGGTTAAGGTTTAGGGTTAGGGTTAGGGTTAGTGGTTAGGGTTAGGGTTAGCGTTAGTGTTAAGGTAAGTGTAAGGTTTAGGGTTAGGGTTAGGGTTAGGGTTAAAGTTAGGGTTAGGGTTAAGGTTAGGGTTAGGGTTAGGGTTCGGCTTAGAGTTAGGGTAAGGATTAGGGTTAGAGTTGTGGTTAGGGTAATGGTTATGGTTAGGGTTAGGGTTATGGTTAGGGTTAGGGTTAGCATTAAGGTTAGGTTTAGGGTTAGTGTAAGATTAATAGTTAGAATTAGGTTTAGGGATAGGGTTAGGGTTAAGGTTAGGGTTAGGGTTAGGGTTAAGGTTAGGGTTAGGGTTAGGGTTAATGTTAGGGAAAGTTGAAGGGTTAGGGTAAGGGTTAGGTTTAGGGTTAGGGTAAGGAGTAGGGTAAGGGTTAGTGTTAGGTTTAGGGTTATGGTTATGGTAAGGGTTAGGTTTAGGGTTAGGGTTAGGGTTAAGTTTCTTGTTAGGGTTAGGGTTAAGGTTAGAGGGTTAGGGTTAATGTTAGGGAAAGTTTAAGGGTTAGGGTAAGGGTTAAGTTTAGGGTTAGGGTAAGGATTAAGGTTAGGGTTAGGGTAAGGATTAGAGTTCGGCTTAGGGTTATGGTTAGCATTAAGGTTAGAGTTAGGGTTAGGGTTAGGGTAAGGGTTAGGGTTAAGGTTAGGGTTAGGTTTAGGGTTACGGTTAGGGTAAGGGCAAGGGTTAGGGTTAGAATAAGGGTTAAGTTTAGGGTTAGGGTTAGGGTTAGGGTTAGGGTAAGGGTAATGGTAAGGGTTAGGGTTAGCGTTAGGGTTATGGTTAAAATTAAGGTTAGGGTTAGGGTTAGGGTTAGGGTAAGGGTTAGTTTTAGAGTTAGGGTTAGGGTTAGGGTTAGGGTTTGGGATAGGGTTAGGATTAGGGTTAGAGTTAGGGTAAGGGTTAGGGTTAGGTTTAGAGTTAGGTTAGGGTAAGGGTTAGGGTTAGGGTGAGGGTTAGGGTTAGGGTTAGGGTTAGTGTAAGAATAAGGGTTATGGTTAGGTTTAGGGTTGTGGTTAAGGGTAGGGTTAGGGTTACGGTAAGGGAAAGGGTTAGGTTTAGGGTAAGTGTTAGGGTTAGGTTTAGAGTTAGGGTGAGGGTTAGGGTTAGGGTTAGGGGTTAGGGGTCAGGTTAGGGTTAGGGTTAGGGTAAGGGTTAGGGTTAGGGTTAAGGTAAGGTTTAGGGTTAGGCTAAGGGTTAGGGTTAGGGTTAGGGTTAGGTTAAGGGTTAGGGTTAGTTTTAGGGTTAGGTTTAGGGTTACGGTTAGGGTAAGGGCAAGGGTTAGGGTTAGTGATAGTGTTAAGTTTAGGGTTAGTGTTAGGGTAAGGGTAAGGGTTAGGGTTAGGGTTATGTTTAAAATTAAGGTTAGGGTTAGGGTTAGGGTTAGGGTAAGGGTTAGTTTTAGGGTTAGGGTTAGGGTTAGGGTTAGGGTTTGGGATAGGGTTATGGTTAGGGTTAGAGTTAGGGTAAGGGTTAGGTTTAGGATTAGGGTTAGGGTTAGGGTAAGTGTTAGGGTTAGGGTGAGGGTTAGGGTTAGGTTTAGGGTTAGGGTTAGGGTAAGGATAAGGGTTATGCTTAGGTTTAGGGTTGGGGTTAAAGGTAGGGTTAGGGTTACAGAAAAGGAAAGGTTAGGTTTAGGGTAAGTGTTAGGGTAAGGGTTAGGGTTAGGGTTAGAGTTAGGGTGAGGGTTAGGGTTAGGGTTAGGGGTTAGGGGTCAGGTTAGGGTTAGGGTAAGGGTTAGGTTTAGGGTTAGGGTAAGGGTTAGGGTTAGGGTAAGGTTTAGAGTTAGGGTTAGGGTTAGGTTTAGGGTTATGGTTAGGGTAAGGGCAAGGGTTAGGGTTAGAGATAGTGTTAAGTTTAGGGTTAGGGTTAGGGTTAGGGTTAGGGTAAGGGTAAGGGTAAGGGTTAGGGTTAGGGTTAGGGTTATGGTTAAAATTAAGGTTAGGGTTAGGGTTAGGGGTAGGGTTAGGGTAAGGGTTAGTTTTAGGGTTAGGGTTAGGGTTAGTGTTTGGGACAGGGTTAGGGTGAGGGTTAGAGTTAGGGTAAGGGTTAGGGTTAGGGTTAGGGTTAGGGGTTATCGTTAGTGTTAGGGTTAGGGTTAAGGTAAGTGTAAGGTTTAGGTTTAGGGTTAGGGTTAGGGTAAGGGTTAGGGTTAGCTTTAGGGTAAGTGTAAGGTTTAGAGTTAGGGTTCGGGTTAGGGTTAGGGTTAGGGTGAGGGTAAGGGTAAGGGTTAGGTTTAGGGATAGGGTTAGGGTTAGGGTTAGGGTTAGGTTTAGGATAGGGGTTAGCGTTAGGGTTAGGGTAAGGGTTAGGGTTAGGTTTAGGGTTAGGTTTAGGGTTAGGGTTTTGGTTAGGATTAGGTTTATTGTTAGGGTAAGGTTTAGGGTTAAGGTAAGGGTTAGGGTTAGGGGATAGGGTTGGGGTTAGGTTTAGGGTTAGGGTAAGGTTAAGGTTTAGGGTTAGGGTTAGGGTTAGAGGTTAGGGTTAGGGTTAGCGTTAGTGTTAAGGTAAGTGTAAGGTTTAGGGTTAGGGTTAGGGTTAGGGTAAGGGTTAGGGTTAGCTTTAGGGTAAGTGTAAGTTTTAGAGTTAGGGTTCGGGTTAGGGTTAGGGTTAGGGTGAGGGTAAGGGTAAGGGTTAGGTTTAGGGATAGGGTTAGGGTTAGGGTTAGGGTTAGGTTTAGGATAGGGGTTAGCGTTAGGGTTAGGGTAAGGGTTAGGGGTAGGTTAAGGGTTAGGGTTAGGGTTAGGGTTAGGGTTAGCATTAAGGTTAGCGTTAGGGCAAGGGTAAGTGTTAGGGTTAGGCTTAGGGTTAGGTTTAGCATTAGGGTAAGGGCTAGGATGAGCGTTAGTGTTAGGGTTAGGGTGAGCGTTAGGGTTAGTGTTAGGGTTAGGGGTTAGGGTTAGGGTTCGGGTTAGGGTAAGGGTTAGGGTTAGGTTTAGAGTCAGGGTTAGGGTTAGGGTTACTGTAAGGGTAAGTGTTAGGATTAGGGTTATGGTTAGGGCTTAGTGTTAGGTTTAGGTTTTGGGTTAGTTTTAGATTTAGGGTTAGGGTTAGGGTAAGGGTAAGTGATAGGGTTAAGGTTAGGGTTAGGTTTAGGGTAAGGTTTAGGGTTAGGGTTAGGGTTAGCGTTAGAGTAAGGGTAAGAGTTAGGGTTAGGGTTAAGTTTAGGATTAGGGTTAGGTTAAGGGTAAGGGTTAGGTGTAGGGTTAGTGTTAGGGTTAGGGTTAAGGTTAGGGTTAGGGTTAGTGTAAGTTTAAGGGTTAGGGTTAGGGTTAGGGGTCAGTGTTACGGTTAGGGTTAGGGTAAGGGTAAGATTTAGGGCTAGGGTTAGGGTTAGGTTTGGGGTTAATGTAAATGTAAGGGTTAGGGTAGGGTTAGGGTTAGGGTTAAGGTAAGGGTAAGGTTTAGGGTTAGGGTTAGAGTTAGGTATAGGTTTAGGTTTAGGGTAAGGGAAAGGTTTAGAGTTAGGGTTAGGTTAGGGTAAGGTTAAGAGTTAGGGTAAGGGTTAGGGTTAGGTTTAGGTTTAGGGTTAGGGTTAGGGTAAGGGTTAGGGTTAGGGTTAGGGTTAGGGTTAAAGTTAGGGTTAGGGTTAAGGTTAGGGGTAGGGTTAGGGTTCGGCTTAGGGTTAGGGGAAGGATTAGGGTTAGAGTTGTGGTTAGGGTAATGGTTATGGTTAGGGTTAGGGTTATGGTTAGGGTTAGGGTTAGCATTAAGGTTAGGTTTAGGGTTAGGGTAAGGTTAATAGTTAGGATTAGGTTTAGGGATAGGGTTAGGGTTAAGGTTAGGGTTAGGGTTAGGGTTAGGTTTAGGGTTAGGGTAAGGTTTAGGGTTAGGGTTAGGGTAAGGATTAGAGTTCGGGTTAGGGTTATGGTTAGCATTAAGGTTAGGGTTAGGGTTAGGGTTAGGGTAAGGGTTAGGGTTAGGGTTAGGTTTAGGGTTACGGTAAGGGTAAGGGCAAGGGTTAGGGTTAGAGTTAGGGTTAAGTTTAGGGTTAGGGTTAGGGTTAGGGTAAGGGTAAGGGTAAGGGTTAGGGTTAGGGTTAGGGTTAGGGTTAGGGTTAAAATTAAGGTTAGGGTAAGGCTTAGGGTTAGTGTTAGGGTAAGGGTTAGTTTTAGGGTTAGGGTTAGGGTTAGGGTTAGGGTTTGGGATAGGTTTAGGATTAGGGTTAGAGTTAGGGTAAGGGTTAGGGTTAGGGTTAGGGTTAGGTTTAGGGTAAGGGTTAGGGTTAGGGTGAGGGTTAGGGTTAGGTTTAGGGTTAGGGTTAGGGTAAGGATAAGGGTTATGGTTAGGTTTAGGGTTGGGGTTAAGGGTAGGGTTAGGGTTACGGTAAGGGAAAGGGTTAGGTTTAGGGTAAGTGTTAGGGTAAGGGTTAGGGTTAGGGTTAGATTTAGGGTGAGGGTTAGGGTTAGGGTTAGGGGTTAGGGGTCATTTTATGGTTAGGGTTAGGGTAAGGGTTAGGGTTAGGGTAAGGGTTAGGGTGAGGGTAAGGGTTAGGTTTATGGTTAGGGTTAGGGTAAGGCTTAGGGTTAGGGTTAGGGTTAGGTTAAGTGTTAGGATTAGGGTTAGGGTTAGGGTTAGGGTTACGGTTAGGGTAAGGGCAAGGGTTAGGGTTAGAGATAGTGTTAAGTTTAGGGTTAGGGTTAGGGTTAGGGTAAGGGTAAGGGTAAGGGTTACGGTTAGGGTTAGGGTTATGGTTAAAATTAAGGTTAGGGTTAGGGTTAGGATTAGGGTAAGGTAAGGGTTAGTTTTAGGGTTAGGGTTAGGGTTAGGGTTTGGGATATGGTTAGGGTGAGGGTTAGAGTTAGGGTAAGGGTTAGGGTTAGGGTTAGGGTTAGGGTTAGGGTAAGGGTTAGGGTTAGGGTGAGGGTTAGGGTTAGGTTTAGGGTTAGGGTTAGGGTAAGGATAAGGGTTATGTTTAGTTTTAGTGTTGGGGTTAAGGGTAGGGTTAGGGTTATGGGAAGGGAAAGGGTTAGGTTTAGGGTAAGTGTTAGGGTAAGGGTTAGGGTTAGGGTTAGAGTTAGGGTGAGGGTTAGGGTTAGGGTTAGGGGTTAGGGGTCAGGTTAGTGTTAGGGTTAGGGTAAGGGTTAGTGTTAGGGTTAGGGTAAAGGTTAGCGTTAGGGTAAGGGTTAGGGTTAGGGTTATGTTAAGGGTTAGGGTTAGGGATAGCATTAAGCTTAGGGTTAGGGTTAGGGTAAGGGTTAGGGTTAGAGTTAGAGAAAGGTTTGGGGTTAGGGTTAGGGTTAGGGGTTGGGGTTAGGGTTAGGACTAAGGTAAGGTTAAGTGTTGGGTTAGAGTTCTGGTTAGGGTTAGGGTTAGGATAAGGATAAGGGTTAGTGTTAGGTTAGTTGTAGGGTTAGGGGTTAGGGTTAGGTTAGGGTTAGGGTTAGGTTAAGGGTTAGGGTTTGGGTAAAGCTAAGGGATAGGGTTAGGGTTAGGGTTAGGGTTATGTTAAGGGTAAGGGTTATTTTTAGGGATAGGGTTAGGGTTTGGTTTAGGGTTAGGGTAAGGGTAAGTGTTACGGTTAGGGATAGGGTAAAGGTTAGGGTAAGGGTAAGGGTTAGGGTTAGGGGTTAGGGTTAGGGTTTAGGGTTAGGGTTAGGGTTAGTTTTAGGGTAAGGGTCAGGGTTAGGGTTAGGGTTAGGGTTAGGTTTAGAGTTAGGGAAAGGGTAAGGGTTAGTGTAAGGGTTACCGTTAGGTTTAGGGTAATGATTAGGTTTAGGGTTAGGGTTAGGTTAAGGGTTAGGGTTAACATTAATGTTAGGGTTAGGTTTAGGGTTAGGGTTAGGGTTAGTGTTAGGGTTTTGGTTAGGGTTAGGGTTAGGGTTAGGGTTAGGGAAAGGGTAAGGTTAGTGTAAGGGTTACAGTTAGGTTAAGGGTAATGATTAGGTTTAGGGTTAGGGTTAGGTTTAATGTTAGGGTTAAAGTTAGGGTTAGGTTTAGGGTTAAGGTTAGGGTTAGGGTTAGGGTTCGGCTTAGAGTTAGGGTAAGGATTAGGGTTAGAGTTGTGGTTAGGGTAAGGGTTATGGTTAGGGTTAGGGTTACGGTTAGGATTAGGGTTAGCATTAAGATTAGGTTTAGGGTTAGGGTAAGGTTAATAGTTAGGATTAGGTTTAGGGATAGGATTAGGGTTAAGGTTAGGTTTAGGGTTAGGGTTAAGGTTAGGGTTAGGGTTAGGGTTAATGTTAGTGAAAGTTGAAGGGTTAGGGTAAGGGTTAGGTTTAGGGTTAGGTTAAGGAGTAGGGGTAGGGTTAGGGTAAGGGTTAGGGTTAGGGTTAGTGTTAGGTTTAGGGTTATGGTTAGGGTAAGGGTTAGGTTTAGGGTTAGGGTTAGGGTTAAGTTTCTTGTTAGGGTTAGGGTTAATGTTAGAGTTAGGGTTAGGGTTAATGTTAGGGAAAGTTTAAGGGTTAGGGTAAGGGTTAGGTTTAGGGTTAGGGTAAGGATTAGGGTTGGGTTAGGGTAAAGATTAGGGTTCGGGTTAGGGTTATGGTTAGCATTAAGGTTAGGGTTAGGGTTAGGGTTAGGGTAAGGGTTAGGGTTAGGGTTACTGTTAAGTTTAGGTTTAGGGTAAAGTTAAGGGTTAGGGTTAGGTTTAGGGTTAGGTTTAGGGTTACGGTTAGGGTAAGGGCAAGGGTTAGGGTTAGAGTTAGGTTTAAGTTTAGGGTTAGGGTTAGGCTTAGGGTAAGGGTAAGGGTAAAGGTTAGGGTTAGGGTTAGGGTTATGGTTAAAATTAAGGTTAGGGTTAGGGTTAGGGTTAGGGTAAGCGTTAGTTTTAGGGTTAGGGTTAGGGTTAGGGTTAGAGTTAGGATAATGGTTAGTTTGAGGGTTATGGTTAGGGTAAGGATTAGTGTTAGGGTGAGGGTTAGGGTTAGGTTTAGGGTTAGGGTTAGGGTAAGGATAAGGGTTATGGTTAGGTTTAGGGTTGGGGTTAAGGGTAGGGTTAGGGTTACGGTAAGGGAAAGGGTTAGGTTTAGGGTAATGTTAGGGTAAGTGTTAGGTTTAGGATTAGAGTTAGGGTGAGGGTTAGGGTTAGGGTTAGGGGTTAGGGGTCAGGTTAGGGTTAGAGTTAGGGTAAGGGTTAGGGTTAGGGTTAGGCTAAGGGTTAGGCTTAGGGTAAGGGTTAGGGTTAGGGTTAGGGTTAGGGTGAGGTTAAGTGTTAGGGTTAGGGTTAGGGTTAAGGTTAGGTTTAGGGTTTCGGTTAGGGTAAGGGCAAGGGTTAGGGTTAGAGTTACGGTTAAGTTTAGGATTAGGGTTAGGGTTAGGGTTAGGGTAAGGGTAAGGGTAAGGGTTACGGTTAGGGTTAGGGTTATGGTTAAAATTAAGGTTAGGGTTAGGGTTAGGGTTAGGGTAAGGGTTAGTTTTAGGGTTAGGGTTAGGGTTAGGGTTTGGGATAGGGTTAGGGTGAGGGTTAGAGTTAGGGTAAGGGTTAGGGTTAGGGTTAGGGTTGGGGTAAGGTTTAGGGATAGGGTGAGGGTTAGGGTTAGGTTTAGCGTTAGGGTTAGGGTAAGGATAAGGGTTATGGTTAGTTTTAGGGTTGGTGTTAAGGGTAGGGTTAGGGTTACGGGAAGGGAAAGGGTTAGGTTTAGGGTAAGTGTTAGGGTAAGGGTTAGGTTTAGGGTTAGAGTTAGGGTGAGGGTTAGGGTTAGGGTTAGGGGTTATGTGTCAGGTTAGGGTTAGGGTTAGGGTAAGGGTTAGTGTTAGGGTTAGGGTAAGGGTTAGGGTTAGGGTAAGGGTTAGGGTTAGGATTAGGGTTAGGGTTAGGTTAAGGGTTAGGGTTAGGGTTAGGGATAGCATTAAGGTTAGGGTTAGGGTTAGGGTAAGGGTTACGGTTAGGGTTAGAGTAAGGTTTGGGTTTAGGGTTAGGGTTAGGGGTTGGGGTTAGAGTTAGGACTAGGGTAAGGGTAAGTGTTAGGGTTAGAGTTCTGGTTAGGGTTAGGGTTAGGATAAGGATAAGGGTTAGTGTTAGGTTAATTGTAGGGTTAGTGGTTTGGGTTAGGGTTAGGGTTAGGGTTAGGTTAAGGGTTAGGTTTTGGGTAAAGGTAGGGGATAGGGTTAGGGTTAGGGTTAGGGTTATGTTAAGGTTAAGGGTTATTGTTAGGGTTAGGGTTAGGGTTTGGTTTAGGTTTAGGGTATGGGTAAGTGTTACGGTTAGGGATAGGGTTAAGGTTAGGGTAAGGGTAAGGGTTAGGGTTAGGGGTTAGGGTTAGGGTTAGGGTTAAAGTTAGGGTAAGGTTCAGGGTTAGGGTTACGGTTAGGGTTAGGTTTAGAGTTAGGGAAAGGGTAAGGGTTAGTGTAAGGGTTACCGTTAGGTTTAGGGTAATGATTAGGTTTAGGGTTAGGGTTAGGTTAAGGGTTAGGGTTAACATTAATGTTAGGGTTAGGTTTAGGGTTAGGGTTAGGGTTAGTGTTAGGGTTTTGGTTACGGTTAGGGTTAGGGTTAGGGTTAGGGAAAGGGTAAGGGTTAGGTTAACGGTTAGGGTTAGGATTAGGCTTAGGGTTAGGGTTAGGGTTAGTGTAAGGGTAAGGGTTAGGGTTAGGTTTAGGGTTAGGTTTGGGGTTAGGGTTAGTGTAAGTGTATGGTTTACGGTTAGGTTTAGGGTTAGGGTTAAGGTTAGGGTTAGTGTTAGGGTTACGGTTAGGGTTAGGTTAAGGGTAAGGGTTAGGGTTAGGGGTAGGATTATGGTTAAGGTTAGTGTTAGGGTTAGGGTTAGGCTAAGGGTTAGGTTTAGGGTTCGGGTAAGGGTTAGGTTTAGGGTTTGGTTTAGGGAAAGTGTAAGGTTAGGGTTAGGGTTAGGGTTAGGGTTAGGGTTAGTGTAAGGGTTAGGTTTACGTTCAGGTTTAGGGTTAGGGTTAGGGTTAGGGTAAGGGTTAAGGTTAGGGTGAGGGTTAGGGTTAGGTTTAGGGTTAGGGTTAGGGTAAGCATAAGGGTTAGGGTTAGGTTTAGGGTTAGGGTTAAGGTTGGGTTAGGGTTAGGGTTAGGGTTAGGGTTAGGGTTAGGGTAAGGGTTAGGGTTAGGGTTAGGGTTAGGGTTCGGGTAAGGGATAGGGTTAGGGTGAGGGTTAGGGTTAGGGTTAGGGTTAGGGTGAGGGTAAGGGATAGGGTTAGGGTAAGGGTTAGGGTTAGGGTTAGTGTAAGGGTATGGTTAGGGTTAGGGTTAGGGGTTGGGGGTAGGGTTAGGGTTAGGTTAAGGGTAAGGGTTACAGTTAGCATTAGGGATAGGGTTAAGGTTAGTGTTAGGGTTAAGGTTCGGCTAAGGGTTAGGTTTAGGGTTAGGGTAAGGGTTAGGTTTAGGTTCGGTTTAGGGAAAGTGTAAGGTTAGGGTTAGGGTTAGGGTTAGGATTAGGGTAAGGATTAGGGTTACAGTTAGGGTTAGGGTAAGGGTTATGGTTATTGTTTCGGTGAGCATTATGGTTAGGGTTAGGGTAAGGTTAAGGGTTAGGAATAGGTTTAGGGTAGGGTTAGGGGTGAGGGTTAGGGTAAGGGTTATAGTTACTTTTAGGCTTAGGTTTTGGGTTAGGTTAAGGGTTAGGGTTAGGGTTAGGGTTAGGTTTAGGTTTAGGTTTAGGGTAAGTGTAATGGGTAGGGTTAGGGTTAGGGTTAGGGATAGGGTTAG
>JANJXV010000051.1:430000-435000 GCA_024803745.1 Megascapheus bottae | reverse complement strand
AGGATTAGGGTTATGGTTAGGGTAAGGGTTAGGTTTAGGTTTAGGGTTAGTGTTAAGTTTAGGTTTAGGGTAACGGTAAGGGTTAGGGTTAGGGTTAGGGTTAGGTTTAGGGTTACGGTTAGGGTAAGGCCAAGGGTTAGGGTTAGAGTTAGGGTTAAGTTTAGGGTTAGGGTTAGGGGTAGGGTAGGGTAAAGGTAAGGGTTAGGGTTAGGGTTAGGGTTATGGTTAAAATTAAGGTTAGGGTTAGGGTTAGGGTTAGGGTTAGGGTAAGGTTTAGTTTTAGGGTTAGGGTTAGGGTTAGGGTTAGGGTTCGGGTTACGGTTAGGGTTAGGTTTAGGATTAGGGTAAGGGCTAGGGTTTGCGTTAGGGTTAGGGTTAGGGTGAGCGTTAGGGTTAGTGTTAGGCTTAGGGGTTAGGGTTAGTGTTCGGGTTAGGGCAAGGGTTAGGGTTAGGGTTAGGGTCAGGGTTAGGGTTATGGTTACGGTAAGGGTAAGGGTAAGGGTTAGGGTTAGGGTTATGGTTAGGGCTTAGTGTTAGGGCAAGGGTAAGCGTTAGGTTTAGGGTTTGGTTTAGTTTTAGATTTAGGGTTAGGGTTAGGGTAAGGGTAACTGTTAGGGTTAAGGTTAGGGTTAGGTTTAGGGTAAGGATTAGGGTTAGGGTTAGGGTTAGGGTTAGAGTAAGGGTAAGGGTTAGTGTTAGGGTTAGGGTTAGGTTTAGGGTTAGGGTTAGGGTAAGGGTAAGGGTTAGGTTTAGGGTTAGTGTTAGGGTTAGTGTTAAGGTTAGGGTTAGGGTTAGTGTAAGTTTAACGGTTAGGGTTAGGGTTTAGGGTTACGGTTAGGGTTAGGGTAAGGTGAAGATTTAGGGTTAGGGTTAGGGTTAGGTTTGGGGTTAAGGTAAGGGTAAGGGTTACGATAGGGTTAGGGTTAGGGTTAAGGTAAGGGTTAGGGTTAGGGTAGGGTTAGGGTTAGGGTTAAGGTTAGGGTGAGGGTTAGGGTTAGGTTTAGGGTTAGGGTTAGGGTAAGCATAAGGGTTAGGGTTAGGTTTAGGGTTAGGGTTAAGGTTGGGGTTAAGGGTAGGGTTATGGTTACGGTAAGGGAAAGTGTTAGGGTTAGGTTAAGTGTTAGGGTAAGGGTTAGGGGTAGGGTGAGGGTTAGGGTCAGGGTTAGGGTTAGGGTAAGGGTTAGGGTTAGGGTTCGGGTAAGGGATAGGGTTAGGGTAAGGGTTAGGGTTAGGGTTAGTGTAAGGGTAGGGTTAGGGTTAGGGTTAGGGGTTGGGGGTAGGGTTAGGGTTAGGTTAAGGGTAAGGGTTACAGTTAGCGTTAGGGATAGGGTTAAGGTTAGTGTTAGGGTTAGGGTTAGGCTAAGGGTTAGGTTTAAGGTTAGGGTAAGGGTTAGGTTTAGGTTCGGTTTAGGGAAATTGTAAGGTTAGGGTTAGGGTTAGGGTTAGGATTAGGGTAAGGATTAGGGTTACAGTTAGGGTTAGGATAAGGGTTATGGTTATTGTTTTGGTGAGCATTATGGTTAGGGTTAGGGTAAGGTTAAGGGTTAGGAATAGGTTTAGGGTAGGGTTAGGGGTGAGGGTTAGGGTAAGGGTTATGGTTACTTTTAGGCTTAGGTTTTGGGTTAGGTTAAGGTTTAGGGTTAGGGTTAGGTTTAGGGTTAGGTTTAGGGTTAGGGTTTGGGTACGGGTAAAGATTAGGATTGGGTTACGGTTAGGTTTAGGGTTAGGGTTAGGGTAAGGGTAAGGGTTAGGGTTAGGGATAGGGTTAAGTTTAGGGTTAGGGTTAGGGTTAGGGTTAGGATTAGTTTAGGGTTATGGTTAGGGTTAGGGAAAGGGTAAGGGTTATTGTTAGGGTTAGGGTTAGGATTAGGGTTAGGGTTAGGGTAAGGGTTAGGGTTAGTGGTAGGGTTAGCATTAAGGTTAGGTTTAGCGTTAGGGTTAGGGCCAAGGTAAGGGTTAGGGTTACGTTTAGGGTTAGGGTTAGGGTTAAGGTAAGGATAAGGGTTGGGGTCAGGGTTAGGGTTAGGGTTAGGATAAGCGTTGGGGTTATGCTTACAGTTAGGTTTAGGGTTCTTGTCAGGGTAAGGGTAAGGTTTAAAGTCAGGGTTAGGGTTAGGATTAGGTTTATTGTTAGGGTAAGGGTTAGGGTTAAGGTAAAGGTTAGGGTTAGGGGATAGTGTTAGGGTTAGGTTTAGGGTTAGGGTAAGGTTAAGGTTTAGGGTTAGGGTTAGGGGTTCGGGTTAGTGTTAGGGTTAGGGTTAAGGTAAGGGTAAGGTTTAGGTTTAGGGTTAGGGTTAGGGTTAGGGTAAGGGTTAGGGTTAACTTTAGGGTAAGTGTAAGGTTTAGAGTTAGGGTTCGGGTTAGGGTTAGGGTTAGGGTGAGGGTAAGGGTAAGGGATAGGTTTAGGGATAGGGTTAGGGTTAGGGTTAGGTTTAGGGTAGGTGTTAGCGTTAGGGTTAGGGTAAGGGTTAGGGGTAGGTTAAGGGTTAGGGTTAGGGTTAGCGTTAGTGTTAGGGTTAGGGTTAAGGTAAGGGTAAGGTTTAGGTTTAGGGTTAGGGTTAGGGTTAGGGTAAGGGTTAGGGTTAGCTTTAGGGTAAGTGTAAAGTTTAGAGTTAGGGTTCGGGTTAGGGTTAGGGTTAGGGTGAGGGTAAGGGTTAGGGTTAGGTTTAGGGATAGGGTTAGGGTTAGGGTTAGGGTTAGGGTTAGGGTGAGGGTAAGGGTAAGGGTTAGGTTTAGGGATAGGGTTAGGGTTAGGGTTAGGTTTAGGGTAGGGGTTAGCGTTAGGGTTAGGGTAAGGGTTAGGGGTATGTTAAGGGTTAGGGTTAGGGTTAGGGTTAGGGTTAGCATTAAGGTTAGCGTTAGGGCAAGGGTAAGTGTTAGGGTTAGGGTTAGTGTTAGGTTTAGGATTAGGGTGAGGCCTAGGGTTTGCGTTAGGGTTAGGGTTACGGTGAGCCTTAGGGTTAGTGTTCGGCTTAGGGATTAGGGTTAGGGTTCGGGTTAGGGTTCGGGTTAGGGTTAGGGTTAGGGTCAAGGTTAGGGTTAGGGTTACGGTTATGGTTAGGGCTTAGTGTTAGGGCAAGGGTAAGAGTTAGGTTTATGGTTTGGTTTAGTTTTAGATTTAGGGTTAGGGTTAGGGTAAGGGTAAGGGTTAGGGTTAAGGTTAGGGTTAGGTTCAGGGTAAGGATTAGGGTTAGAATTAGGGTTAGGGCTAGAGTAGGGTAAGGGTTAGGGTTAGGGTTAGGTTTAGGGTTAGGGTTAGGGTTAGGGTAAGGGTTAGGTTTAGGGTTAGTGTTAGGGTTAGGGTTAAGGTTAGGGTTAGGGTTAGTGTAAGTTTAAGGGTTAGGGTTAGGGTTTAGGGTTACGGTTAGGGTTAGGGTAAGGTGAAGATTTAGGGTTAGGTTTAGGGTTAGGTTTGGGGTTAAGGTAAGGGTAAGGGTTAGGGTAGGGTTAGGGTTAGGGTTAATGTAAGGGTTAGGGTTAGGTTTAGAGTTAGGGATAGGTTTAGGTTTAGGGTAAGGGAAAGTTTTAGGGTTAGGGTTAGGTTAGGGTAAGGTTAAGGGTTAGGGTTAGGGTTAGGGTTAGGTTTAGGGTTAGGGTTAGGGTTAGGGTAAGGGTTAGGGTTAGGGTTAGGGTTAGTGTTAAAGTTTGGGTTAGGGTTAGGGTTAAGGTTAGGGTTAGGTTTAGGGTTCGGCTTAGGGTTAGGTAAGGATTAGGGTTAGAGTTGTGGTTAGGGTAAGGGTTATGGTTAGGGTTAGGGTTAGGGGTGGGGTTAGGGTTAGCATTAAGGTTAGGTTTAGGGTTAGGTTAAGGTTAATAGTTAGGATTAGGTTTAGGGATAGGGTTAGGGTTAAGGTTAGGGTTAGGGTTAGGGTTAAGGTTAGGGTTAGGGTTAATGTTAGTGAAAGTTTAAGGGTTAGGGTAAGGGTTAGGTTTAGGGTTAGGGTAAGGAGTAGGTTTGGGGTTAGGGTAAGGGTTAGGGTTAGTGTTAGGATTAGGGTTATGGTTAGGGTAAGGGTTAGGTTTAGGTTTAGGGTTAGGGTTAAGGTTCTTGTTAGGGTTAGGGTTAAGGTTAGGGTTAGGCTTAGGGTTAATGTTAGGGAAATTTTAAGGGTTTGGGTAAGGGTTAGGTTTAGGTTTAGGGTAAAGGTAAGGGTTAGGGTTAGGGCTAGGGATACGGTTAGGTTTAGGGTTAGGGTTAGGGTAAGGGCAATGGTTAGGGTTAGAGTTAGGATTAAGTTTAGGGTTAGGGTTAGGGGTAGGGTTAGGGTAAGGGTAAGGGTAAGGGTTAAGGTTAGGGTTAGGGTTAGGATTAAAATTAAGGTTAGGGTTAGGGTTAGCGTTAGGGTAAGGGTTAGTTTTAGGGTTAGGGTTAGGGTTAGGGTTATGGTTTGGGAGAGGGTTAGGGTTAGGGTTAGAGTTAGGGTAAGGGTTAGGGTTAGGGTTAGGGTAAGGGTTAGGGTTAGGGTAAGGATAAGCATTACGGTTAGGTTTAGGGTTGGGGTTAAGAGTAGGGTTAGGGTTACGGTAAGGGAAATGGTTAGGTTTAGGTTAAGTGTTAGCGTAAGGGTTAGGGTTAGGGTTAGAGTTAGGGTGAGGTTTAGGGTTACGGTTAGGGGTTAGGGGTCAGGTTAGGGTTAGGGTTAGGGTAAGGGTTAGGGTTATGGTAAGGGTTAGGGTTCGGGTTAGGGTTAGGTTAAGGGTTAGGGTTAGGGTTAGGGTTAGCATTAAGTTTAGGGTTAGGTTTAGGGTAAGGGTTAGGGTTAGGGTTAGAGTAAGGTTTGGGGTTACGGTTAGGGTTAGGGGTGGGGTTAGGGTTAGGATTAGGGTAAGGGTAAGTGTTAGGGTTAGAGTTCTGGTTAGGGTTAGTGTTAGGTTAGTTGTAGGGTTAGGGGTTATGGTTAGGGTTATGGTTAGGGTTAGGTTTAGGGTTAGGGTTAGGCTTTGGGTAAAGGTAAGGGATAGGGTTAGGGTTAGGGTTACTGTAGGTTAAGGGTAAGTGT
>JANJXV010000051.1:422500-425000 GCA_024803745.1 Megascapheus bottae | reverse complement strand
AGGTTAGGGTTAGGGTAAGGTTTAGGGTTAGGGTTATGTTAAGGGTTAGGGTTAGGGATAGCATTAAGGTTAGGGTTAGGGTTAGGGTAAGGGTTAGGGTTAGAGTTAGAGTAAGGTTTGGGGTTAGGGTTAGGGTTAGGGGTTGGGGTTAGGGTTAGGACTAAGGTAAGGTTAAGTGTTGGGTTAGAGTTCTGGTTAGGGTTAGGGTTAGGATAAGGGTAAGGGTTAGTCTTCGGTTAGTTGTAGGGTTAGGGGTTAGGGTTAGGGTTAGGGTTAGGGTTAGGTTAAGGGTTAGGGTTTGGGTAAAGGTAAGGGATAGGGTTAGGGTTAGGGTTAGGGTTATGTTAAGGGTAAGGGTTATTGTTAGGGTTAGGGTTAGGGTTTGGTTTAGGGTTAGGGTTAGGGTTAGGGTAAGGGTTAGTGTTACGGTTAGGGATAGGGTTAAGGTTAGGGTAAGGGTAAGGGTTAGGGTTAGGGGTTAGGGTTAGGGGTTAGGGTTAGGGTTAGGGTTAGGGTTAAGTTTAGGGTAAGGGTCAGGGTTAGGGTTAGGGTTAGGGTTAGGTTTAGAGTTAGGGAAAGGGTAAGGGTTAGTGTAAGGGTTATAGTTAGGTTTAGGGTAATGATTAGGTTTAGGGTTAGGGTTAGGTTAAGTGTTAGGGTTAACATTAATGTTAGGGTTAGGTTTAGGTTTAGGGTTAGGGTTAGTGTTAGGGTTTTGGTTAGGGTTAGGGTTATGGTTAGGGTTAGGGAAAGGGTAAGGGTTAGTGTAAGGGTACAGTTAGGTTAAGGGTAATGATTAGGTTTAGGGTTAGGGTTAGAGTTAGGGTTAAAGTTAGGGTTAGGGTTAGGGTTAAGGTTAGGGTTAGGGTTAGGGTTCGGCTTAGAGTTAGGGTAAGGATTAGGGTTAGAGTTGTGGTTAGGGTAAGGGTTATGGTTAGGGTTAGGGTTATGGTTAGGGTTAGGGTTAGCATTAAGGTTAGGTTTAGGGTTAGGGTAAGGTTAATAGTTGGGATTAGGTTTAGGGATAGGGTTAGGGTTAAGGTTAGGGTTAGGGTTAGGGTTAAGGTTAGGGTTAGGGTTAGGGTTAATGTTAGGGAAAGTTGAAGGGTTAGGGTAAGTGTTAGGTTTAGGGTTAGGGTAAGGAGTAGGGGTAGGGTTAGGGTAAGTGTTAGGGTTAGGGTTAGTGTTAGGTTTAGGGTTATGGTTAGGGTAAGAGTTAGGTTTAGGGTTAGGGTTAGGGTTAGGGTTAGGGTTAGGGTTACGGTTAGGGTAAGGGCAAGGGTTACGGTTAGAGTTAGGTTTAAGTTTAGTTTTAGGGTTAGGGTTAGGGTTAGGGTTATGTTAAGGGTAAGGGTTATTGTTAGGGTTAGGGTTAGGGTTTGGTTTAGGGTTAGGGTTAGGGTTAGGGTATGGGTAAGTGTTACGGTTAGGGATAGGGTTAAGGTTAGGGTAAGGGTAAGGGTTAGGGTTAGGGTTTAGGGTTAGGGGTTAGGGTTAGGGTTAGGGTTAGGGTTAGGTTTAGGGTAAGGGTCAGGGTTAGGGTTAGGGTTAGGGTTAGGTTTAGAGTTAGGGAAAGGGTAAGGGTTAGTGTAAGGGTTACAGTTAGGTTTAGGGTAATGATTAGGTTTAGGGTTAGGGTTAGGTTAAGGGTTGGGGTTAGGGTTAGTGTTAGGGTTTTGGTTAGGGTTAGGGTTAGGGTTAGGGTTAGGGAAAGGGTAAGGTTAGTGTAAGGGTTACAGTTAGGTTAAGGGTAATGATTAGGTTTAGGGTTAGGGTTAGGTTTAATGTTAGGGTTAAAGTTAGGGTTAGGGTTAGGGTTAAGGTTAGGGTTAGGGTTAGGGTTCGGCTTAGAGTTAGGGTAAGGATTAGGGTTAGAGTTGTGGTTAGGGTAAGGGTTATGGTTAGGGTTAGGGTTAGGGTTAGGGTTAGCATTAAGGTTAGGTTTAGGGTTAGGGTAAGGTTAATAGTTAGGATTAGGTTTAGGGATAGGGTTAGGGTTAAGGTTAGGTTTAGGGTTAGGGTTAAGGTTAGGGTTAGGGTTAGGGTTAATGTTAGGGAAAGTTGAAGGTTTAGGGTAAGGGTTAGGTTTAGGGTTAGGTTAAGGAGTAGGGGTAGGGTTAGGGTAAGGGTTAGGGTTAGGGTTAGTGTTAGGTTTAGGGTTATGGTTAGGGTAAGGGTTAGGTTTAGGGTAAGGGTTAGGGTTAAGTTTCTTGTTAGGGTTAGGGTTAAGGTTAGGGTTAGGGTTAGGGTTAATGTTAGGGAAAGTTTAACGGTTAGGGTAAGGGTTAGGTTTAGGGTTAGGGTAAGGATTAGGGTTAGGGTTAGGGTAAGGATTAGGGTTCGGGTTAGGGTTATGGTTAGCATTAAGGTTAGGGTTAGGGTTAGAGTTAGGGTAAGGGTTAGGGTTAGGGTTAGTGTTAAGTTTAGGTTTAGGGTAAAGGTAAGGGTTAGGGTTAGGGTTAGGTTTAGGGTTACGGTTAGGGTAAGGGCAAGGATTAGG
>JANJXV010000051.1:415000-417500 GCA_024803745.1 Megascapheus bottae | reverse complement strand
GGTTTCGGTAAGGGTAAGGCTGGGTTAGGGTTAGGGTTAGGGTAAGGTTGAGGGTTAGGGTTAGGGTAAGGGTAAGGGTTAGGGTTAGTGCTAGGGTAAGGTTAGTGTTAGGCTTAGGGTTAGGGTAAGGGTAAGGGTAAGGTTCAGGTTAGGGTTAGGGTTAGGGTTAGAGAAAGGATAAGGGTTAGGGTTAGTGTTAGGGTTAGGGTTAGGATTAGGATTAGGGTTAGGGTTAGGGTAAGGTTTAGGGTTAGGGTTATTGTTAGCATTATGGTTAGGTTTAGGGTTAGGTTAAGGGTAAGTGTTAGGGTTAGGTTTAGGTTTAGGGTTAGGGTTACGGTAAGGGTAAGGGTAAGGGTCAGGGTTAGGGTTAGGACAGGGTAAGGGTTAGGGTTAGGTTTAGGGTTAGGGTTAGGGTAAGTGTAAGGGTTAGGGTTAGGGTTATGATTAGGTGTAGGTTTAGGGTAAGGGTTAGGGTTAGGGTAAGTGTTATGGTTAGGAGTTAGGGTTAGGGTTAGGTTTAGGGTTAGGGTAAGGGTAAGGTTTAGGGTTAGGGTTAGGGTAAGGGTTAGGGTTACGTTTAGGTTAAGTGTAAGGTTAGGTTTAGGGTTAGGGTTAGGGGTAGGTTTAGGGTAAGGTTTAGGGTTACGTAAGTTTTAGGAAAAGGGTAAGGGTTAGGGGTAGGGTTAGGCAAAGGGTTAGGACTAGGGTATGTGTTAGGGTTAGGGTTAGGGTTAAGGTGAGGGTTAGGGTTAGGGTTAGGGGTTAGGGTTAGGGTTAGGGTTAGGGTAAGTTAAGTGTTAGAGTTAGTGTTAGGTTTAGGGTTAGGGTAAGGGTTAGGGTTAGGGTTAGTGTTATGGTTAGGTTTTAGGGTAGGGTTCACTTTAGGGTAGGGTAAGGGCAAGGTTAAGGTTTAGGGTTAGGGTGAGGGGTTAGGGTTAGTGTTAGGGTTAAGGTAAGGGTTAGGGTTAGGGTTAGGTTTAGGTTTATGGTTAGGGTTAGTGTAAGGGTTACGGTTAGGATTAGGGTAAGCTTTAGGTTTAGGGTTAGGGTTAGGTTTAGGGTTAGGATTAGGGTAAGGGTAAGGGTTAGGGGTAGGGGTAGGGTTAGGTTTGGTCTGGGGTTAGGGTTAGGGTAAGGGTTAGGGTTAAGTTTAGGGTAACGGTTACGGTTATGGTTAGGGTAAGGGTTAGGGTTAGGGTTAGGGTTATGGTTAGTGGTTAGGGTTAGGGTTAGTGTTAGGGTAAGGATTAGGGTTAGGGTTAGGGTTAAGGTAAGGGTAAGGTTTAGAGTTAGGGTTATTGTTAGGGTTAGGGTTAGGGTTAGGGGTTAGGGTTAGTGTTAGGTTTAGAGTAATGGTTAAGGTTAGGGTTAGGTTTAGGGTAAGGGTGTTAGGGTGAGGTTTAGGTTTAGGGTTAGGGTAAGGGTAAGGGTTACGGTTAGGGTTAGGGTTATGATAAGGGTAAGGGTTAGGGTTAGGGAAAGGGTAAGGGTTAGGGTTAGGGTTAGGGTTAGCATTAAGGATAGGGTTAGTGTTGGGGTAAGGGTAAGATTTCGAGTTGTGGTTAGGGTTAGGGTAAGTATTAGGATTAGGTTTAGGGTTAGGGTAAGGGTTAGGGTTAGGTTTAGGTTTAGGGATAGCATTAAGGTTGGGGTTAGGTTTAGGGTAATTGTAACGGTTAGGGTTAGGGTTAGGGTTAAGGGTTAGGGTTAGGATTAGGGTTAGGGTTAGGGTTAGGTAGAGGGTTACGGTTAGGGTAAGGGTAAGTGTTAGGGGTAGGGTTAGGGTTAGGGTTAGGTTTAGGATTAGTGTAAGTGTAAGGGTAAGGTTTAGGGTTAGTTTTAGGTTTAGGGTTTAGGTTAGGGTTACGGTTAAGGTAAGGGTAAGTGTTAGGGTTAGGGGTTAGGGATAGGGTTAGGGTTACGGTTAGGGATAGGGTAAGGGTTAGGGTTAGGGTTAGGGTAGTGTTAGGGTTAGGGTTAGTGTTATGGTTAGGATAAGGGTAACGGTTAGGGTTAGGGTTAGGGTAGGGGTTAGGTTTAGAGTCAGGGTTAGGGTAAGGGTAAGAGTGAGGGTTAGGGTTAGGGTAAGGGTTAGAATAATGCTAAGTCTTAGGGTTAGGGTAACCTTTAGGGTTAGGGTTAGGGAAAGGGTAACGGTTAGGTTTAGGTTTAAGGTTAGGGTTAGGGTTAGGTTTACGGTTAGGGTTAGGAAAAGGGTAAAGTTTAGGGTTAGGGTTAGGGGTTAGGGTTAGGGTTAGGGTTAGGTGTAGGGTAAGGTTAAGGGTTAGGTTTAGGGTTAGGGTTAGTTTAATTGTTAGGGTTACGGTCAGGGTTAGGGTTAGGTTTAGCATTAAAGTTAGGGGTAGGGTTAGGGTAAGGTAAGTGTTAGGGTTAGGGTTAGGGTTAGGGGTTAGGATTAGTTTTAGGGTTAGGGTTAGGGTTAGTTTTAGGGTTAGGGTAAGGGTTAGGGTTAGGGTTAGGTTTAGAGTTATGGTAA
>JANJXV010000051.1:410000-412500 GCA_024803745.1 Megascapheus bottae | reverse complement strand
TTAGGTTTAGGTTTAGGCCTAATGTAAGGGTAAGGTGCAGGGTTAGGTTTAGCGTTGGATTTAAGGTTAGGGTTCGGTTTAGGGTAAGGGTAAGGGTTAGGTTTAGGGATAGGTTTAGGGAAAGGGTTAGGGTTAGGGTTAGGGTGAGGGTAAGGGTTACGGTTAGGGTTAGCATTAACGTTAGGGTTAGGTTTGGGTAAGGGTAAGGGTAAGGGTTAGGGTTAGGGTTAGGTTTAGGTTGGGTAAGGGTTAGGGTTAGGGTTAGGGTAAGGTTTAGGGTTAAGGTTATGTTTAAGGTGAAGTTTAGGGTTATGGTTAGGGTAAGGGTAAGGGTTAGGGTTAGGGTTTGGGTTAGGGAAAGTGTAAGGGTTAGTTTTAGGCTAAGGGTTAGGGATTAGGGTTAGGGCTAGGGTTAGTGTAAGGGTTAGGGTTAGGGTTAGTGTTAGGGTAAGGGTAAGTGTTAGGGTTAGGGTTAGAGTTACGGTTAGGGTTAGGGTTAGGGTAAGGTTAAGGGTTAGGGTTAGGGTTAGGGGTAGGGTTAGGTTTAGGGTTAGGGTTAGGGTTAGGGAAGTGTTAGGGTTAGGGTTAGGGTTAGGATAAGGGTAACGGTTAGGGTTAGGGTTAGGGTTAGGATAAGGGTAAGGCTTAGGGTTAGGGTAATGGTTAGGGGTAGGGTTAGGGAAAGGGTAAGGCTTAGGGTAAGGGTTAGGGTTAGGTTTATGGTTAGGTTAAGGTTAACTTTTGGGTTACTGTAAGGGTTAGGGTGAGGGTTAGGGTAAGGGTAAGCGTTAGGGGTAGGGTTAGTGTTAAGGTTAGGATTAGGGTTAGGGTTAGGTTTAGGCTAATGGTTAGGGTTGGGGTTAGGATAAGGGTTAGGGTTAGGGATGGGTTTAGGGAAAGGGTAAGGGTTAGGGTAGCGTTTGGGTTAGGGTAAGGATTAGGGTTAGTCTTAGGGTTAGGGTAAGGGTTAGGGTTATGGTTAGGGTTAGCATTAAGGTTAGGGTTAGGGTTCGGGTAAGGGTAAGGGTTATGGTTAGGGTTAGGGTTAGAGCTAGGGGTTAGGGTTACAGTTAGGTTTAGAGTTAGGGTTGGGGTTTGGTTTAGGGTTAGGTTTAGGGTTAGGGTAAGGGTTATGGTTAGGCTTAGGTTAGGGTTAAGCTTAGGGTTAGTGTTAGGGTTAGGGTTAGGGTTAGGGTTAGGTTTAGGCTAATGGTTAGGGTTAGGGTTAGGATAAGGGTTAGGGTTACGGATAGGGTTAGGGAAAGTGTAAGGGGTAGGTAGGGTATGGTTTGGGTAAGGATTATGGTTAGGGTTATGGTAAGGTTTAGGGTTACCTTTAGGGTTAGCATTAAGGTTAGGGTTAGGGTTAGGGTAAGGATAAGGGTTAGGGTTAGGGTTAGGGCTAGGGGTGAGGGTTAGGGTTAGGGTTAGGGTCCGGGTAAGGTTTAGGGTTAGGGTTTGGGTAAGGGTAAGGGTTAGAGTTAGGGTTAGGGTTAGGGTTAGGGTTAGGGTTAGGGGTTAGGGTTAGAATTAGGGTTAGAGTTAGGGTTAGGTTTAGGGTTAGGGTTAGGGTAAGGGTGAGGGTTAGGGTTAGGGTTAGGGTAAGGGTAAGGGTTAGGGTTAGGGTTAGGTATAGGGTTAAGGTTAGGGTTAGGGTTAGGGTTAGGTATAGGGTTAAGGTTAGGGTTAGTGTTAGGGTTAGAGTTAGCATTAAGGTTAGGGTTGGCGTTAGGGTTAGGGTAAAGTTTAGGGTTAGGGTTAGGGTTAGGGTTAGCATTATTGTTCTGGTTAAGGCTAGGGTAAGGGTAAGGTTTAGGGTTAGGCTTAGGGTTAGGGTTAGGGGTTAGGGTTAGGATTAGGGTTAGAGTTAGGGTTAGGTTTAGGGTTAGGGTTAGGGTAAGGGTGAGGTTTAGGGTTAGGGTTAGGGTTAGGGTTAGGGTAAGGTTTAGGGTTTGGGTTAAGGTTAGGGTAAGGTTTAGGGTTAGGATTGGGGTTAGGGTTAGGTTTAGGGTTAGGGTTAGGCTAAGGGTAAGTGTTAGGGTTAGGGTTAGGGTTAGGGGAGGGTTAGGGTTAGGGTTAGGGTTAGGGTAAGATTAATGGTTAGGGTTAAGGTGAGGGTTAGGGCTAAGTTGAGATTTAGGGTTAGGGTAAGGATAATTGTTAGGATTAGGGTTAGGGTTAGTGTTAGGGTTACAGTAAGGATTATGGTTATGGTTAGGTTTAGGGTAAGGGTTGGGGTAAGTGTTAGGGTTAGGGTTAGGTTTAGGGTTAGGGTTAGGGTAAGGGTAAGGGTTAGGGTTAGAGTTAGGGTTAGGGATAGGGTTAATGTAGGGTTTGGGTTAGGGTTCGGTTTAGGGTAAGATTAAGGGTTAGGGTTAAGGTTACTGTTAGGGTTAGGTTTAGGGTTAGGCTTAGGGTAAGGGTAAGGGTTAGGGTTATGTTTAGTTTTAGTGAAAAGGGAAGGGTTAGGTTTAGGGTTAGGGTTAGGAGTCAGGTTTAG
>JANJXV010000051.1:382500-405000 GCA_024803745.1 Megascapheus bottae | reverse complement strand
GTTAGGGTTAGGGTTAGGGTTAGGGGTTAGGGTTAGTGTTAGGTTTAGAGTAAGGGTTAAGGTTAGGGTTAGGTTTAGGGTAAGGGTGTTAGGGTGAGGTTTAGGTTTAGGGTTAGGGTAAGGGTAAGGGTTAGGGTTAGGGTTAGGGTTATGATAAGTGTAAGGGTTAGGGTTAGGGAAAGGGTAAGTGTTAGGGTTAGAGTGAGGGTTAGCATTAAGGATAGGGTTAGTGTTGGGGTAAGGGTAAGATTTCGAGTTGGGGTTAGGGTTAGGGTAAGTATTAGGATTAGGTTTAGGGTTAGGGTAAGGGTTAGGGTTAGGTTTAGGTTTAGGGATAGCATTAAGGTTGGGGTTAGGTTTAGGGTAATTGTAAGGGTTAGGGTTATGGTTAGGGTTAGGGGTTAGGGTTAGGATTAGGGTTAGGGTTAGGGTTAGGTAGAGGGTTACGGTTAGGGTAAGGGTAAGTGTTACGGGTAGGGTTAGGGTTAGGGTTATGTTTAGGATTAGTGTAAGTGTAAGGGTAAGGTTTAGGGTTAGTTTTAGGTTTAGGGTTTAGGTTAGGGTTACGGTTAAGGTAAGGGTAAGTGTTAGGGTTAGGGGTTAGGGTTAGGGTTAGGGTTACGGTTAGGGATAGGGTAAGGGTTAGGGTTAAGTTAGGGTTAAGGTTATGGTTAGGGTTAGTGTTAGGGTTGGGTTAAAGTTTAGGGTTAGGTTTAGGGTTAGGGTAAGGGTTAGGGTAAGTGTTAGGGTTAGGGTTACGGTTAGGGTTAGGGTAGGGTTAGAGTTAGGGTTACGGTTAGGATAAGATTCAGGGTTAGGGTAAAGGTTAGGGTTATGGTTAGGTTTAGGTTTAGGGTTAGGGTAAGGGTAAGTGTTAGGATTAAGTTTAGGGTTAGTGTTAGGGTTACGGTAAGGATTAGGGTTATGGTTAGGGTTAGGGTAAGGATTAGGGTAATTGTTAGGGTTAGGGTTAGGTTTAGGGTTAGGGTTAGGGTAAGAGTAAGTGTTAGGGTTAGGGTAAGGGTTAGGGATAGGGTTATGGTAGGGTTAGGGTTAGGATTAGGGTTAGGGTTAGGGTTAGGGTAAATTAAGGGTTAGGGTTAAGTTTAGGGTTAGGGTTAGGTTTAGGGTTAGGGTTAGGGTAAGTGTAAGGGTTAGGGTTAGGGTTAGTTTTTGGGAAAATATTAGGGTTAGGTTTAGGGTTAGGGTTAGGAGTCAGGGTTAGGGTTAGGGGTAGTTTTAGGGAAAGGGTAAGGGTTAGGGTTTGGGTTAGGGTTCGAGTTAGAGTTAGGGTTTTGGTAAGGGTAAGGCTTAGGCTTAGGCTTAGTGTTAGTCGCTAGGGTTAGGGTTAGGGTTAGGGTTAGAGTTAGGGTAAGGGTAACTGTTAGGGTTAGGGTTAGAGTTACTGTTAGGGTTAGGGTAAGTTAAGGGTCAGGGTTAGGGTTAGGGTTAGGATTAGGTGTTTGGGTTAACGTGAGGGTTAGGGTTATGGTAAGGGCTAGGGTTAGCGTTAGTGTTAGGATAAGGGTATGTGTTAGGGTTAGGGTTAGGGTTAGTGTTAGGGTTAGGGTAAGTGTAAGTGTTAGGGTTAGAATTAGGGTTAGGGTTAGGGTTAGAGTTAGGGTAAGTGTTAGGGTTTTGGTTAGGGTTAGGAAAAGGGTAACGGTTAGGGTTAGGGTTAGGGTTAGGAGTAGGGGTTAGGTTTAGAGTTAGCGTTAGGGTTAGGTTTAGGGTTAGGGTTAGGGTACGGGTAAGGGTGAGGGTTATTGTTAGGTTTAGGGTTAGGATAAGGGTAAGCCTTAGGGTTAGGGTAAGGGTTAGGGTTAGGGTTAGGGAAAGGGTAAGGGTTAGGGTAAGGGTTAGGGTTAGGATTAGGGTTAGGTTAAGGTTTAGGGTTAGAGTTAGGGTAAGGGTAAGGGTGAGGGTTAGGTTTAGGGTTAGGGTTAGGGTTAGGTTTACGGTTAGTGTTAGGGTAAGGGTAAGGGTTAGGGTTAGTTTTAGGGTAAGGATTAGAGTTAGGGTTAGGGTTAGTATAAGGGTAAGGTTTAGGGTTAGGGTAAGGGTAAGGGTGAGGGTTAGGGTTCGGGTTAGATTTAGGGTTAGGGTTAGGGTAAGGGTAAGGTTTAGGTTTAGGGTTAGGGTTAGGGTTAAGGTTAGAGTTAGGGTTAGGGTAAGGGTAAGGGTAAAGGTTACTGTTAGGGTTAGGGTGTAGGTTTAGGGTTAGGGTAAGTGTAAGTGTTAGGTTTAGGGTTAGGGTTAGGAGTTAGGGTTATGGTTAGGGTTAGGGTAAGGGTTAGGTTTAGGGTTAGAGTAAGGGTAAGGTTTAAGTTTAGTGTTAGGTTTGGGGTTAGGGCTAGTTTAAGGGTTCGGGTTAGGGTTAGGGTTATGTTTAGGTTTAGGGTTAGGTAAGGGTAAGTGTTAGGGTTAGGGTTAGGGTTAGAGTTAGGATAAGGGTAAGGTTTAGGGTTAGGGTTAGCATTAAGGTTAGGTTTAGGGTTAGGGTAAGGGTAAGGGTTATGGTTAGGATTAGGGTTAGGGGTAGGGTTTAGGTTTAAGGTTAGATTTGCGGTTAGGGTTAGGGTTAGGGTTAGGGTTAGGGTTAGGTTTAGGTTTAGGGTAAGGGTAAGGGTAAGTGTTAGGGTGAGGTTTAGGGTTAGGGTTAGGGTAAGGGTAAACGTTAGGGTTAGGGTTAGTGTTAGGGTTAGGGTTATGGTAAGTTTTAGGGAAAAGGTAAGGGTTAGGTTTAGGGTTAGGGTTAGGAGTCAGGGTTAGGGTTAGGGTTAGTTTTAAGGAAAGGGTAAAGGTTAGGGTTAGGGTTAGGGTTAGAGTTAGGGTTAGAGGTTAGGGTTAGGGTTAGGTTTAGGGTAAGGTTTAGGGTTAGGTTTAGTGTTAGGGTAAGTTAAGGTTCAGGGTTAGGGTTAGGGTTAGGTTTAGGTGTTAGGGTTAGGGTTAGGGTTAGGTTTATGCTAAGGGTTACGGTTAGCGTTAGGGTTAGGGTAAGGGTACGTATTAGTGTTAGTGTTAGGATAAGGGTAAGGTTAATTGTTCGGGTTAGGATTAGGATTAGGGTTAGGGTTAGGGTTAGGGTAGTGTTAGGGTTAGGGTTAGTGTTATGGTTAGGATAAGGGTAACGGTTAGGGTTAGGGTTAGGGGTAGGGGTTAGGTTTAGAGTCACTGTTAGGGTAAGGGTAAGAGTGAGGGTTAGGGTCAGAGTTAGGGTTAGAATAATGCTAAGTCTTAGGGTTAGGGTAACCTTTAGGGTTAGGGTTAGGGAAAGGGTAACGGTTAGGTTTAGGGTTAAGGTTAGGGTTAGGGTTAGGTTTACGGTTAGGGTTGGGAAAAGGGTAAGGTTTAGGGTTAGGGTTAGGGGTTAGGGTTAGGGTTAGGGTTAGGTGTAGGATAAGGTTAAGGGTTAGGGTTAGGGTTAGGGTTAGTTTAATTGTTAGGGTTACGCTCAGGGTTAGGGTTAGGTTTAGCATTAAAGTTAGGGTTAGGGTTAGGGTAAGGTAAGTGTTAGGGTTAGGGTTAGGGTTAGGGGTTAGGATTAGTTTTAGGGTTAGGGTTAGGGTTAGTTTTAGGGTTAGGGTAAGGGTTAGGGTTAGGGTTAGGTTTAGAGTTATGGTAAGGGTAAGGGTAAGGTTTAGGGTTAGGGTTAGGGTTAAGATTAGGGTTACGGTTAGGGTAAGGTTAAGGGTAAAGGTTAGGGTTAGGGTAAGGGTTAGGGTTTGGGTTAGAGTTAGAATTAGGGATAGGGTAAGGGTAAGGGTTAGAGGTAGGGTTAGGGTTAGGGTTGGAGTTAGGATTAGGGATTGGGTAAGGGTAAGGGTTAAAGGTAGGGTTAGGGTTAGTGGTTAGGGTTAGGTTTAGGGTAAGCGTTAGGGTTAGGGTTAGGGTAAGGGTAAGGTATAGGGTTAGGGTTAGTGTTAGGGTTAGTGTAAGGGTAAGGGTTAGGGTTAGGGTTAGGGTTAGGGTTAGGTTTAGGGTTAGGGTAAGGGTAAGGGTTAGGGCTAGGGTTAGGTTTAGCATTAGTTTTAGGATTAGGGTTAGGGTTAGGATAAGGGTAAGTGTTAGGGTTAGGGTTAGGGTTAGTGTTAGGGTTAGGGTAAGGGTTAGGGTTAGGGTTAGGGGAAGGGTTAGGTTAAGTGTTAGGGTTAGGGTTAGGTGTAGGGTTAGGGTTAGGGTAAGAGTAAGGTTAGGGTTAGGGTTAGGGTTAGGGTTAGGGTTAGGGTAGGGTTAGGGTTAGGGTTAGGGTTAGGGTAAGGGTTAGAGTTAAGGTTATGTTTAGGGTTAAGTTTAGGGTTAGGTTAGGGTAATGGTAAGTGTTAGGGTTAGGGTTAGGGTTAGGGAAAGGGTAAAGGTTAGGGTTAGGGTTAGGGTTAGGTTTAGGGTTAGGGTTAGGCTAATGGTAAGGTTGAGGGTTAGGGTTAGGGTTAGGGTTAGTGTTAGTGTTAATGTAAGTGTTAGGGTTAAGGTTAGGGTTAGGGTAAGGGTTAGGGTTAAGGAAAGGGTAAGTGTTAGGGTAAGGGTTAGGTTTAGGGTTAGGGTTAGGATAAGGATTACGGTTATGGTTAGGGTTAGGGAAAGGGTTAGGGTTAGGGTTAGGGTTAGCATTAAGGTTAGGGTTAGGGGTAGGGGTTAGGGATAGGGTTAGGGTTAGGGTTAGGTTTAGGTTTAGGGTTAGGGTGAGGGTAAGAGTTAGGGTTAGGGTTAGGGTTAGGGTTAAGGTTAGTGTTAGGGTAAGGGTAAGGTTTGGGGTTAGGGTTAGGTTTAGGGTTAGGGTAAGGGTAAGGGTTAGGGCTAGGGTTAGGTTTAGCGTTAGTTTTAGGTTTAGGGTTAGGGTTAGGATAAGGGTAAGTGTTAGGGTTAGGGTTAGGGTTAGGTTTAGGGTTAGGGTAGGGTTAGGGTTAGGGTTAGGGTAAGGGTAAGGGTTAGGGTTAGGGTTAGGGTTAGGGAAAGGGTAAGGGTTAGGATTAGGGTTAGGGTTAGGTTAATGGTAAGGTTGAGGGTTAGGGTTAGGGTTAGGGTTAGGGTAAGGGTAAGGGTTAGGGTTAGGGTTTATGTTTATGTAAGTGTTAGGGTTAAGGTTAGGGTTAGGGTAAGGGTTAGGGTTAAGGAAAGGGTAAGTGTTAGGGTAAGGGTTAGGTTTAGGGTTAGGGTTAGGGTAAGGATTATGGTTAGGGTTAGGGTTAGGGAAAAGGTTAGGGTTAGGGTAAGGGTTAGCATTAAGGTTAGGGTTAGGGGTAGGGGTTATGGTTGTGGTTAGGGTTAGGGTTAGGTTAGGTTTAGGGTTAGGGTAAGGGTAAGGGTTAGGGTTAGGGTTAGGGTTAGGGTTAAGGTTAGGGTTAGGATAAGGGTAAGGTTTGGGGTTAGGGTTAGCGTTCGGGTTAGGGTTAGGGTTAGAGTAAGGGTTAGGGTTAGTGTTAGGGTTAGCGTTAGGTTTAGAGTTAGGGTTAGGGTTAGGTTTAGGGTTAGGGTTAGGGAAAGGGTAAAGTTTAAGGTTAGGGTTAGGGAAATACTTATTTTTAGGGTTAGGGTTAAGGTAAGGGTAAGTGTTAGGTTGGGGTTAGGGTTATATTAAGGTTAGGGTTAGGGTTAGGTTTAGGGTTAACGTAGGGGTAACGGTTAGGGTTAGGGTCAGGGAATGGGTAAGGTTTAGGTTTAGGGTTAGGGTTAGGGTAAGGATTAGGGTTAGGGTTAGTGTTAGAGTATGGTTTAGGGTTAGGTTTAGGGTTAGGGTTAGCAATAAGGTTAGGGTTAGGGTAAGTATAAGGGTTAGGGTTAGGGTTAGGGTTAGTGTAAGGGAAAGGGTTAGGGTTACGTTTAGTGTTAGGGTTAGGTTTAAGTTTAGGGTTAGGGTGAGGGTAAGGGTAAGGGTTAGGCTTAGGGTTAGGGTTAAGGTAAGGGTAAGGGTTAGGGTTAGGGTTGAGTTAGGGTAAGTGTTAGGGTTAGGTTTAGGGTAAGGTTAAGGATTAGGGTTAGGGTTAGTATAAGGGTAAGTGTTAGGGTAACGGTTAGTGTTAGGGTTAGGTTTAAGTTTAGGGTTAGGGTTAGGGTAAGGGTAAGGGTTAGGCTTAGGGTTAGGGTTAAGGTAAGGGTAAGAGTTAGGGTTAGGGTTGGGTTAGGGTAAGGGTTAGGGTTAGGTTTTGGGTAAGGTTAAGGGTTAGGGTTAGGGTTAGGGTTAGGGTCAGGGTTAGGGTTAAGTTTAGGGTTAGGGTTAGGGTAAGGGTAAGGTTTAGGGTTAGGGTTAGCATTAGGGTAAGGGTAAGGGTTAGGGTTAATGTTAGGGTTAGGGTTAGGGTTAGGTTTAGCGTAAGGGTAACTGTTAGGGTTTGGTTTAGGGTTAGTGTTAGGGTTATGTTTAGGTTTAAGGTTAGGCCTAATGTAAGGGTAAGGTGCAGGGTTAGGTTTAGCGTTGGATTTAAGGTTAGGGTTCGGTTTAGGGTAAGGGTAAGGGTTAGGTTTAGGGATAGGTTTAGGGAAACAGTTAGGGTTAGGGTTACGGTAAGGGTAAGGGTTACGGTTAGGGTTAGCATTAACGTTAGGGTTAGGTTTGGGTAACGGTAAGGGTAAGGGTTAGGGTTAGGGTTAGGGTTAGGTTGTTTAAGGGTTAGGGTTAGGGTTAGGGTAAGGTTTAGGGTTAAGGTTATATTTAAGGTTAAGTTTAGGGTTATGGTTAGGGTAAGGGTAAGGGTCAGGGTTATGGTTAGGGTTAGGGAAAGTGTAAGGGTTAGTTTTAGGCTAAGGGTTAGGGATTAGGGTTAGGGCTAGGTTTAGGGTAAGGGTTAGGGTTAGGTTTAGGGTTAGTGTTAATGTTAGTGTTAGGGTTAAGGTTAGGGTTAGGGTAAGGGTTAGGGTTAAGGAAAGGGTAAGTGTTAGGGTAAGGGTTAGGTTTAGGGTTAGGGTTAGGGTAAGGATTACGGTTAGGGTTAGGGTTAGGGAAACGGTTAGGGTTAGGGTTAGGGTTAGCATTAAGGTTAGGGTTAGGGGTAGGGGTTAGGGTTAGGGTTAGGGTTAGGGTTAGGTTTAGGTTTAGGGTGAGGGTAAGGGTAAGGGTTAGGGTTAGGGTTAGGGTTAGGGTTAAGGTTAGGGTTAGGATAAGGGTAAGGTTTGGGATTAGGGTTAGCGTTCTGGTTAGGGTTAGGGTTAGGGTAAGTGTTAGGGTTAGTGTTAGGGTTAGCGTTAGGTTTAGAGTTAGGGTTAGGGTTAGGTTTAGGGTTAGGGTTAGGGAAAGGGTAAAGTTTAAGGTTAGGGTTAGGGAAATACTTATTTTTAGGGTTAGGGTTAAGGTAAGGGTAAGTGTGAGGTTGGGGTTAGGGTTATGGTTAAGGTTAGGGTTAGGGTTAGGGTTAGGGTTAACGTAGGGGTAATGGTTAGGGTTATGGTTAGGGAATGGGTAAGGTTTAGGTTTAGGGTTACGGTTAGGGTAAGGATTAGGGTTAGGGTTAGTGTTAGAGTATGGTTTAGGGTTAGGTTTAGGGTTAGGGTTAGCAATAAGGTTAGGGTTAGGGTAAGGATAAGGGTTAGGGTTAGGGTTAGGGTTAGTGTAAGGGAAAGGGTTAGGGTTACGTTTAGTGTTAGGGTTAGGTTTAGGGTAAGGTTAAGGATTAGGGCTAGGGTTAGTGTAAGGGTAAGGGTTAGGGTAACGGTTAGTGTTAGGGTTAGGTTTAAGTTTAGGGTTAGGGTTAGGGTAAGGGTAAGGGTTAGGCTTAGGGTTAGGGTTAAGGTAAGGGTAAGGGTTAGGGTTAGGGTTGGGTTAGGGTAAGGGTTAGGGTTAGGTTTAGGGTAAGGTTAAGGGTTAGGGTTAGGGTTAGGGTTAGGGTCAGGGTTAGGGTTAGGGTTAAGTTTAGGGTAAGGGTATGGGTTAGAGTTAGGGTTAGGGTTAGGTTTAGGGTTAGGGTTATGGTTAGGGAAGTGTTAGGGTTAAGGTTAGGGTTAGGATAAGGGTAACGGTTAGGGTTAGGGTTAGGGTTAGGGTTAGGATAAGGGTAAGGCTTAGGGTTAGGGTAATGGTTAGGGGTAGGGTTAGGGAAAGGGTAAGGCTTAGGGTAAGGGTTAGGGTTAGGTTTATGGTTAGGTTAAGGTTAACTTTAGGGTTACTGTAAGGGTTAGGGTGAGGGTTAGGGTAAGGGTAAGCGTTAGGGGTAGGGTTAGGGTTAAGGTTAGGATTAGGGTTAGGGTTAGGTTTAGGCTAATGGTTAGGTTTAGGGTTAGGATAAGGGTTAGGGTTAGGGATGGGTTTACGGAAAGGGTAAGGGTTAGGGTAGCGTTTGGGTTAGAGTAAGGATTAGGGTTGGTCTTAGGGTTAGCGTAAGGGTTACGGTTATGGTTAGGGTTAGCATTAAGGTTAGGGTTAGGGTTCGGGTAAGGGTAAGGGCTGTGGTTAGGGTTAGGGTTAGAGCTAGGGGTTAGGGTTACAGTTAGGTTTAGAGTTAGGGTTGGGGTTTGGTTTAGGGTTAGGTTTAGGGTTAGGGTAAGGGTTAGGGTTAGGCTTAGGTTAGGGTTAAGCTTAGGGTTAGGGTTAGGGTTAGGTTTAGGCTAATGGTTAGGGTTAGGTTTAGGATAAGGGTTAGGGTTAGGGATAGGGTTAGGGAAAGCGTAAGGGGTAGGGTAGGGTATGCGTTTGGGTAAGGATTATGGTTAGGGTTAGGGTAAGGTTTAGGGTTACCGTTTGGGTTAGCATTAAGGTTAGGGTTAGGGTTAGGGTAAGGATAAGGGTTAGGGTTAGGGTTAGGGCTAGAGGTTATGGTTAGGGTTAGGGTTAGGGTCTGGGTAAGGTTTAGGGTTAGGGTTTGGGTAAGGGTAAGGGTTAGAGTTAGGGTTAGTGTTAGGGTTAGGGTTAGGGGTTAGGGTTAGAATTAGGGTTAGAGTTAGGGTTAGGTTTAGGGTTAGGGTTAGGGTTAGGGTTAGGGGTTAGGGTTAGAATTAGGGTTGAAGTTAGGGTTAGGTTTAGGGTTAGGGTTAGGGTAAGGGTGAGGGTTAGGGTTAGGTTTAGGGTTAGGGTTAGGGTAAGGGTAAGGGTTAGGGTTAGGGTTAGGTATAGGGTTAAGGTTAGGGTTAGGGTTAGGGTTAGGTATAGGGTTAAGGTTAGGTTAGGGTTAGGGTTAGAGTTAGCATTAAGGTTAGGGTTGACATTAGGGTTAGGGTAAGGTTTAGGGATAGGGTTAGGGTTAGGGTTAGCATTATTGTTCTGGTTAAGGCTAGGGAAGGGTAAGGTTTAGGGTTAGGGTTAGGGTTAGGGTTAGGGGTTAGGGTTAGGATTAGGGGTAGAGTTAGGGTTAGGGTTAGGGTTAGGGTTAGGGTAAGGGTGAGGTTTAGGGTTAGGGTTAGGGTAAGGTTTAGTGTTAGGGTTAAAGTTAGGGTAAGGGTTAGGGTTAGGATTGGGGTTAGGGTTAGGTTTAGGGTTAGGGTTAGGCTAAGGATAAGTGTTAGGGTTAGGGTTAGGGTTAGGGGAGGGTTAGGGTTAGGGTTAGGATTAGGTTTAGGGTTAGGTTTAGGGTAAGGATTAGTGTTAATGGTTAGGGTTAAGGTGAGGGTTAGGGTTAATTTGAGATTTAGGGTTAGAGTAAGGGTAATTGTTAGGATTAGTGTTAGGATTAGTGTTAGGGTTACAGTAAGGATTAGTGTTATGGTTAGGGTTAGGGTAAGGGTTGGGGTAAGTGTTAGGGTTAGGGTTAGGTTTAGGGTTAGGGTAAGTGTAAGGGTTAGGGTTAGAGTTAGGGTTAGGGATAGGGTTAATGTAGGGTTTGGGTTAGGGTTCGGGTTAGGGTAAGATTAAGGGTTAGGGTTAAGGTTAGTGTTAGGGTTAGGTTTAGGGTTAGGCTTAGGGTAAGGGTAAGGGTTAGGGTTATGTTTAGTTTTAGTGAAAATGGAAGGTTTAGGTTTAGGGTTAGGGTTAGGAGTCAGGTTTAGGGTTAATGTTAGTTTTAGGAAAAGGGTAAAGGTTAGGGTTAGGGTTAGAGTTAGGGTTAGGGTTAGGGTAAGGGTAAGGGTTAGTCTTAGGCTTAGGGTTAGGGTTTAGGGTTAGGGTTAGGGTAAGGGTTAGGGTTATGGTTAGGGTTAGGGTAAGTTAAGGGTCAGGGTTAGGGTTAGGGTTAGGATTAGGTGTTTGGGTTAGGGTTATGGTTAGGGTTAGGATAAGGGTAACGGTTAGAGTTAGGGTTAGGGTTAGGCGTAGGGGTTCTGTTTAGAGTTAGGGTTAGGGTTAGGGTAAGGGTAAGGGTGAGGGTTAGGGTTAGGGTTAAGATAAGAGTAAGGCTTAGGGTTAGGGTAACCTTTAGTGTTAGGTTTAGGGAAAGGGTAAGGGTTAGGTTTAGGGTTAGGTTAAGGTTTAGGGTTAGGGTTAGGGTAAGGGTAAGGGTGAGGTTTAGGGTTAGGGTTAGAGTTAGGGTTATTTTTACGGTTAGGGTTAGGGTTAGGGTTAGGGTTACCATTATTTTTAGGATTAAGTCTAGGGTAAGGGGAAGGGTTAGGGTTAGGGTTAGGGTTAGGGGTTAGGGTTAGGATTAGGGTTAGAGTTAGGGTTAGGTTTAGGGTTAGGGTTAGGATAAGGGTGAGGGTTAGAGTTAGGGTTAAGGTTAGGTTTAGGGTTCAGGTTAGGGTTAAGGTTACAGTTAGGGCTGGGGAAAGGTTAAGGGTAAAGTTTAGGGTTAGGGTTAGGGGTTAGAGTTAGGGCTACGTTTAGGGTTAGGGTAAGGGTTAGGGTTATGGTCAGGGTTAAGGTTAGGTTTAGTGTTAGGGTTAGGATTAAGGTTAGAGTTAGGGTTAGGGTAAGGGTAAGGGTAAAGTTTCTGGTGAGGGTTAGGTGTTAGAGTTAGGGCTAGGTTTAGGGTTAGGGTAAGGGTAAGTGTTAGGGTTAGGGTTAGGGTTAGGGGTTAGGGTTAGAATTAGGGTAAGTGTAAGGGTTAGATTTATTGTTAGGTTTAAGTTTAGGTTTAGGTTTGGGGTTAGGGTAAGTGTAAGGGTTAGGTTTAGAGTTAGGTTTAGGTTTAAGTTTAGGGTTAGGATAAAGGTAAGGGTTAGGGTTAGGTTTAGGGTTAGTGTTAGGGTTAGGGTTAGGGTTAGGGTTAGGTTTAGGGTTAGGGTTAGGGTTAGCGTTAGCATAAGGGTAAGGGTTAGGGTTAATGTTAGGGTTATGGGTAGGGTTACGGTTAGGGTTAGGGTAAGGGTAAGTGTTATGGTTAGGTTTAGGGTTAGCGTTAGCATAAGGGTAATGGTTACGGTTAATGATAGGGTTATGGGTAGGGTTATGGTTAGGGTTAGGGTAACGGTAAGTGTTAGGGTTAGGTTTAGGGTTAGTGTTAGGGTTAGGGTAAGGGTTAGGGTTAGAGTAAGGGTTAGGGTAAGTGTTAGGGTTAGGGTTAGGTTTAGGGTTAGGGTTAGGGTTAGGGTTAGGAGTAGGATTAGGTTTAGGGTAAAGGTAAGGGTTAGGGTTAGGGTTAGGGTTAGGGTTAAGGTTAGACTTAGGGTAAGGATTAGGGTTAGGGTTAGGGTTAGCTTTAGGGCAAGGGTAAGGGTTAGGTTTAGGGTTAGGGTTAGGGGTTATGCTTAGGTTTAATGTTATGGTTAGGGTAAGGGTTAGGGTTAGGGTTAGGGTAAGGGTAAGGTTTATGGTTAGGGTTAGTGTTATGGTTAGGTTTAGGGTTAGGGTAAGGGTAAGGGTTAGGGTTAGGGTTAGGGTTAGTGTTAGGGTTAGTGTTAGGGTTAGGGTAAGGGTAAGGTTTAGGGGTTGGGTTAGGGGTTAGTGTTAGGTTAGGGTTAAGTTTAGGGTAAGGGTTAGGGTTAGGGTTAGGGTAAGGGTAAGGTTTAAGTTAGGCTTAGCCTTAGGATTAGGGTTAGGGTAAGGGAAAGGGTTAGGGTCAGGATTAGTGTTCGGTTTAGGGGTAGGGTTAGTATAAGGGTAAGGGTTAGGGTTAGGGTAGGGTTAAGGGTTAGTGTTAATGTTAGGGTTAGGGTTAGGGTTAGGGTTATTTTTAGAGTTAGAGTGAGGGTTAGGGTTAGGGTGAGGGTAAGGTTTAGGGTTAAGTTTAGGGTTAGGGTTAGGTTAAGGGTTAGAGTAAGGGTTAGGGTTAGGTTTAGGGTAAGGGTTAGGTTTAGGGTTTGGTTTAAGGTAAGGGTAAGGTTTAGAGTTAGGGTTAGGGTTAGGATTAGGGATAGGTGTTTGGGTTAGTGTTAGGGTAAGGGTTATGGTTAGGGTTACGGTAAGGTTTAGTGTTAGTGTTAGGGAAAGGGTAAGTGTTAGGGTTAGGGTTAGGGTAAGGGTACGTGTTAGGGTTAGGGTTAGGATTAGGTTTTAGGGTTAGGGTTAGGGTTAGGGTTATGGTAAGAGTTAGGCTTAGAGTTAGGGATAGGGTAAGGGTACGTGTTAGGGTTAGGGTTAGGGTAGGGTTAGGGTGAGGGTAAGGGTAAGTGTTAGGGTTAGAGTTAGCGTTAGGTTTAGGGTTAGGGTTAGAGTTACCGTTAGGTTTAAATTTAGGCTTAGGGTTAGGTTTAGGGTTACGGTTAGGGTAAGGATAAGGGTTAGGGTTAGGTTTAGGGTTAGGGTTAAGGTTAAGGTTAGTGTAAGTGTTAGGGTTAGGGTTAGCATAAGGGTAAGTGGTAGGGGTAGGGGTAGGGTTAACGTTAAGGTTAGGGTTAGGTTAAGGCTAATGGTTAGGGTTAGGGTTACGATAAGGGTTAGGGTTATGGTTTGGGTTAGGGAAAGGGTAAGGGTTAGGGTAGGGTTTGGGTTAGGGTAAGGATTAGGGTTAGGTTAGGGTTAGGGTTAGGGTTAGGTTGTGGGTAAGGTTTAGGGTTATGCTTAGGTATAGGGTTAAGGTGAAGGTTAGGGTTAGGGTTAGGGTTAGGGTTAGAGTTAGCATTAAGGTTAGGGTTGGGGTTAGGGTAAGGGTAAGGTTTAGGGTTAGGGTTAGGGTTAGGGTTTGCATTATGGTTAGGGTTAGGGTTAGGGTAAGGGTAAGGGTTAGGGTTAGGGTTAGGGTTAGAGTTTAGGGTTAGGATTAGGGTTAGGGTTAGCGTTAGGTTTAGTGTTAGGGTTCGGGTAAGGGTGAGCGTTAGGGTTAGGGTTAGGGATAGGGTCAGGGTAAGGGTTAGGTTTAGGTTTAGGGTTAGTGTTAGGTTTAGGGTTAGGGTTAGGGTAAGGGTGAGGGTTAGGATTAGGGTTAGGGTTAAGTTTAGGTTTAGGGTTAGGGTTAGGGTTAGGGTAAGGGTGAGGGTTAGGGTTAGGGTTATAGTTAGGTTTAGGGTTAGGGTTAGGGTAAGGGTAAGGGTTAGGTTTAGGGTTAGGGTTAGGGTTAAGGTTAGAGTTAGGGTTAACGTAAGGGTAAGTTTAAAGTTTAGGGTTATGGTTAGGGGGTAGGTTTAGGCTAGGTTTAGGGTTATGGTAAGGATAGGTGTTAGGGTTAGGGTTAGGTTTAGGAGTTAGTGTTAGGGTTAGGGTTAGGGTAAGAGTTAGGTTTAGGGTTAGAGTAAGTTTAAGGTTTAAGTTTAGGATTAGGTTTGGGGTTAGGGTAAGTGTAAGGGTTATGGTCAGGGTTAGGGTTAGGTTTATGTTTAGGGTTAGGGTAAGGGTAAGGGTTAGGGTTAGGGTTAGGGTTAGTGTAAGGGTAAGGTTTATGGTTAGGGTTAGCGTTAGGGTTAGGGTTAGCATTAAGGTTAGGATTAGGGTTAGGGTAAGGGTAAGGGTTATGGTTAGGATTAGGGTTAGTCTTAGGGGTTAGGTTTAGGGTTAGATTTAGGGTTAGGTTTAGGGTTAGGGTTAGGGTTAGGGATAGGGTTAAGGTTAGGGGTAGGGGTAAGGTTAGGGGTAGGGTAAGGGTAAGGGTTAGGGTTATGGAAAGGGTAAGGATTAGGGTTAGGGTTAGGGTTAGTATTAACTTTAGGGTTAGTGTTGGGGTAAGGGTAAGATTTAGGGTTGGGGTTAGGGTTTTGGTAAGGATTAGGATTAGGTTTAGGGTTAGGGTAAGGGTTAGGGTTAGGTTTAGGGTTAGGGATAGCATTAACTTTGGGGTTAGGTTTAGGGTAAGGGTAAGGGTTAGGGTTAGGGTTAGGGTTAGCGGTTAGGGTTAGGATTAGGGTTAGGGTTAGGGTTAGGTAGAGGGTTACGGTTATGGTAAGGGTAAGGGTTAGGGGAAGGGTTAGGGTTAGGGTTAGGTTTAGGGTTAAGGTAAGTGCAAGGGTAAGTTTTAGGGTTAGGGTTAGGTTTAGGGTTTAGGTTAGGGTTACGGTTAGGGTAAGAGTAAGGGTAAGGGTTAGGGTTAGGAGATAGGGTTAGGGTAAGGGTTAGGGTGAAGGTTAGTGTTAAGGTTTGGGTTAGGGTTAGGGTTAGTGTTAGGGTTAGGGTAAGGTTTAGGGTTAGGGTTAGAGTTAGGGTAAGGGTAAGGGTTAGGGTTAGGGTTAGGGTTAGGGTAGGGTTAGGGTTAGGGTTAGGGTTAGGGTAAGATTCATGGTTAGGGTTAATATTAGGGTTAGGGTTAGGGTTAGGGTTAGGGTAAGGGTAAGGTTTATGGTTAGGGTTAGCGTTAGGTTTAGGGTTAGCATTAAGGGTAGGGTTAGGGTTAGGGTAAGGGTAAGGGTTATGGTTAGGATTAGGGTTAGTCTTAGGAGTTAGGTTTAGGGTTAGATTTAGGGTTAGGTTTAGGGTTAGGGTTAGGGTTAGGGATAGGGTTAAGGTTAGGGGTAGGGGTAGGGTTAGGGGTAGGGTAAGGGTAAGGGTTAGGGTTAGGGTTAGGGAAAGGGTAAGGGTTAGGGTTAGGGTTAGCATTAACTTTAGGGTTAGTGTTGGGGTAAGGGTAAGATTTAGGGTTCGGGTTAGGGTTTTGGTAAGGATTAGGATTAGGTTTAGGGTTAGGGTAAGGGTTAGGGTTAGGTTTAGGGTTAGGGATAGCATTAAGTTTGGGGTTAGGTTTAGGGTAAGGGTAAGGGTTAGGGTTAGGGTTAGGGTTAGGATTAGTGTTAGTGTTAGGGTTAGGGTTAGGGTTAGGTAGAGGGTTACGGTTATGGTAAGGGTAAGGGTTAGGGGAAGGGTTGGGGTTAGGGTTAGGTTTAGGGTTAAGGTAAGTGTAAGGGTAAGGTTTAGGGTTAGGGTTAGGTTTAGGGTTTAGGTTAGGGTTAGGGTTAGGGTAAGGGTAAGGGTAAGGGTTAGGGTTAGGGAATAGGGTTAGGGTTAGGGTTAGTGTTAGGGATAGGGTAAGGGTTAGGGTTAAGGTTAGTGTTAAGGTTAGGGTTAGGGTTAGGGTTAGTGTTAGGGTTAGGGTAAGGTTTACTGTTAGGCTAAGTGTTAGGGTTAGGGTTAGGTTTAGGTTTAGGGTTAGGGTAAGGGTAAGGGTTAGGGTTAGGGTTAGGGTTAGGGTAGGGTTAGGGTTAGGGTTAGGGTAAGATTAATGGTTAGGGTTAAGATTAGGGTTAGGGTTAGGTTTAGGGTTAGGGTTAGGGTAAGGGTAAGAGTTAGGATTAAGGTTAGGGTTAGTGTTAGTGTTTCGGTAAGGATTAGGTTTATGGTTAGGGTTAGGGTAAGGGTTAGTGTAAGTGTTAGGGTTAGGGTTAGGTTTAGGGTTAGGGTTAGGGTAAGGGTAAGTGTTAGGGTTAGGGTTAGGGTTAGGGATAGGGTTAGGGTAGGGTTAGGGTTAGGGTTGGGGTTAGGGTAAGATTAAGGTTTTGGGTTAAATTTAGGGTTAGGGTTAGGTTTAGGGTTAGGGTAAGGGTAAGGTTAAGGGTTAAGGTTAGGGTTAGTTTTCGGGAAAATGTTAGGGTTAGGTTTACGGTTAGGGTTAGGAGTCAGGGTTAGGTGTAGGGGTAGTTTTAGGGAAAGGGTAAGGGTCAGGGTTAGGGTTAGAGTTAGGGTTAGGGTTAGGGTTAGGGTAAGTGTTAGGGTTTTCGTTAGGGTTAGGATAAGGGTAACGGTTAGGGTTAGGGTTAGAGTTAGGAGTAGGGGTTAGGTTTACAGTCAGGTTTAGGGTTAGGTTTAGGGTAAGGGTAAGGTTGAGGGTTAGTGTTAGGGTTAGGGTTAGGATAAGGGTAATCCTTATGGTTAGGGTAAGGGTTAGGGTTAGGGTTAGGGAAAGGGAAAGGGTAACGGTTAGGGTAAGGGTAAGGGTGAGGGTTAGGTTTGGGGTTAGGGTTAGTGTTAGGTTTACGGTTAGTGTTAGGGTAAGGGTAAGGATTACCGTTAGGGTTAGGGTTAGTGTTAAGGTTAGAGTTAGGGTAAGGATTAGGGTTAGGGTTAGGGTTAGTATAAGGGTAAGGTTTCGGTTTAGGGTTGGGGTTAGGGGTTAATGTTAGGGTTAGGGTTAGGTTTATGGTAAGGGTAAGGGTTAGGGTTAGGGTTAGGGTTGGGGGTTAGGGTTAGGGTTAGGGTAAGGGTTAGATTTATGGTCAGGTGTAGGGTTAGGTTTAGCATTAAGGTTAGGGTTAGGGTTAGGGTAAGGTAAGGGTTTGGTTAGGGATAGGGTTAGGGGTTAGGTTTAGGATTAGGGTTAGGGTTAGGTTTAGGGTTAGGGTCAGGGTTAGGGTAAGTGTATCGGTTAGGGTTAGGGTTAGGTTTAGAGTTATTGTAAGTGTAAGGGTAAGGTTTAGGGTTAGGGTTTGGGTTAGGGTTAAGGTTAGGGTTATGGATAGGGTAAGGGTAAAGTTTAGGGTTAGGGTTAGGGTTAGGGTTAGGGTTAGGGTAAGGGTTAGGGTTAGGGTAAGGGTTAGGGTTAATGTTATGGTTAGGGTTAAGGTTAGATTTAGCGTAAGGATTAGGGTTAAGTTTATGGTTAGGATAAGGGTAAGGTTTAGGTTTAGGGTTAGCGTTAGGGTTTAGGGTTAGGGTTAGGGTTAGGTTTAGGGTGAGGTTAAGGGTTAGGGTTAGGGTTTGGGTTAGGTTTAGGGGTTAGGGTTAGGGTTAGGGTAAGGGTTAGGGTTATAGTCAGGGTTAGGTTTAGGTTTAGCATTAAGATTAGGGTTAGGGTTAAGATTAGGGTTACAGATAGGGTAATGGTAAGGGTAAAAGTTAGGGTTAGGGTTAGGGATTAGGGTAAGGGTTAGGGTTAGGGTTAGGGTTAGGGTAAGGTTTAGGGTAAGTTTTTGGGTTAGGTTTAGGTGTAGGGTTAGGGTTAGGGTAACAGTAAGGTTAGGGTTAGATTAGGGTTATGGTTAGGTTTAGGGTTAGGGTAAGGATTAGTGTTAGGTTTAGGGTTAAGGTAAGGTTTAACGTTAGGGTTAGGGTTAGGATTAGCATTAAGGTTAGGGTTAGTGTTAAGGTAAGGGTAAGGGTTAGGGTTAGGGTTAGGGTTAGGGTTAGGGGTTAGGGTTAGCATTAGGGTTAGGGTTAGCGTTAGGGAAAGGGTAAGGTTTAGGGTTAGGGTTAGGGTTAGGTTTAGGGTTAGGGTAAGGGTAACGGTAAGGTTTAGGGTTATGGTTAGGGTTAAGATTAGGGTTACAGATAGGGTAAGGGTAAGGGTAAAAGTTAGGGTTAGGGTTAGGGGTTAGGGTTAGGGTAAGCGTTAGGGTTAGGTTTAGTGTAAGGGTAAGGTGTAGGGTTAGGGTTAGTGTTAGGGTTAGGGTAATGGTAAGGGTTAGGGTTTTGGTTAGCGTTAGGTTAGTTTTATGTTAGGGTAAGGGTAAGGGTTAGGGTTACGGTTAGGGTTAGCGTTAGGGTTAGGATTATTGTTAGCATAAGGGTAAGTGTTAGGGTTAGTAGTAGTGTTAGGGGTTAGGGTTAGCATTAGGGTTAGGGTTAGGGTTACATTTAGGGTTACGTTTAGGCTATGGGTTAGGGTTTGGGTTAGGTTTAGGTTTAGGTTTAGGGTTAGGGTTATGGTAAGGGTAAGGATTTGGGTTAGGGTTAGGGTTAAGTTTAGGGTTAGGGTTAGGGTAAGGGTAAGGTAAGGGTTTGGGTTAGGGTTCAGGGTTAGGTTTAGGGTTAGGTTTAAGGTTAGGGTAAGGGTTAGGGTTAGGGTTAGGTTAAGGGTTAGTGTTAGTGTTAGGGAAAGGGTAAGGGTTAGGGTTAGGGTTCGGGGTTAGGTTTAGGGTTAGGTTTAGGGTTAGGGTAAGGGTTAGGATTACGGTTAGGTTAAGGGTTAGTGTTAATGTTAGGGAAAGGGTAAGTGTTAGGGTTAGGGTTAGGTTTAGGGTTAGGTTTAGGGTTAGGGTAGGGGTAAGGGTAAGGGTTAGGGTTAGGGTTTGGTTTAGGGTTAGCATTACGTTTACCGTTAGGTTTAGGGTAAGGGTAAGGGTTAGGGTTAGGGTTGGTGTTAGGGTTAGGGGTTAGGGTTAGGGTTAGGTTTAGGGTTAGGGATTGGGGAAGGGTAAGGGTTAGGAATAGGATTAGGTTTAGAGTTAGGGTTAGGGTAAGGGTAAGGGTTAGGTTAGCGTTAGAGTTAGGGATAGGGTTAAGGTTAGGGTTAGGGTTAGGGTTAGGAAAAGGGTAAGGGTTAGGGTTAGGATTAGGGTTAGGGAAAGGGTAAGGTTTAGGGTTAGGGTTACTGTTAGCATTAAGGTTAGGGTTAGGTTTGGGGCAAGGGTAAGATTTAGGGTTAGGGTTAGGGTTAGGGTTAGGTTAAGGATTAGGATCAGGATTAAGCTTAGGGTAATGGTTAGGGTTAGGGTTAGGTTTAGGGTTAGCATTAAGGTTAGGGTTAGGGTTAGGGTAAGGGTAAGATTTAGGGTTAGGGTTAGGGTTAGGTTAAGGATTAGGGTTATGGTTAGGGTTAGGTAGAGTATTAGGTTAAGTGTAGGGGTAAGGTTTAGGGTTAGGGTTAGGGTTAGGGTTTAGGTTAGGATTACCGTTAGGGTAAGGGTAAGGGCAAGGGTTAGGTTTAGGTGTTAGGGTTAGGGTTAGGGTTAGGGTTAGGGTAAGGTTTAGGGTTAGGGTTAAGGTTAGGGTAAGGGTTAGGTTAAGTATTAGGGTTAGGATTAGGTTTAGGGTTAGGGTTAGGCTAAGGGTAAGGGTTAGGGTTACTCTTAGGGTTAGGGTTAGGGGAGAGTTAGGGTTAGGGTTAGGGTTACGGTAAAGGTAAGGGTTAGGGTTAGAGATAGGGTTAGGGATAGGGTTAGGGTAGGGTTTGGGTTAGGGTTAGGGTTAGGGTAATGGTAAGGGTAAGGGTTAGGGTTATGGTTAGTTTTGGGGAAAAGGGAAGGGTTAAGTTTAGGGTTAGGATTAGGAGTCAGGGTGAGGGTTAGGGTTAGTTTTATGGAAAGGGTAAAGGTTAGGGTAGGGTTAAGGTTAGTGTTAGGTTTAGGGTTAAGGTTATGGTTAGGGTTAGGGTTAATGTTATGGAAAGTTTAAGGGTTAGGGTAAGGGTTAGGTTTAGGGTTAGGGTAAGGATTACGGTTATGGTTAGGGTAAGAATTAGGGTTAGGGTTATGGTTATGGTTAGCATTAATTTTAGGGTTAGGGTTAGGGTAAGGGTTAGGGTTAGGGTTAGGGTTAGGGTTAGGGTTAGGTTTAGGGTAAAGTTAAGGGTTAGGGTTAGGTTAGTGTTAGGGTTAGGTTTAGGGTTAGACTTAGGGTAAGGGCAAGGGTTAGGGTTATGGTTAGTTTTAGTGAAAAGGGAACGGTTAGGTTTAGGGTTAGGGTTAGGAGTCAGGGTTAGGGTTAGGGTTAGTTTTAGGAAAAGGGTAAATGTTAGGGTTAGGGTTAGGGTTAGCGTTAGGGTTAGGGTTAGGGTAAGGGTAAGGGTTAGGCTTAGGCTTACGGTCAGGGTTTAGGGTTAGGGTGAGTGTTAGGGTTAGGGTTAGGGTTAGGGTTAGGGTAAGTTAAGGGTCAGGGTTAGGGTTAGGGTTAGGATTAGGTGTTAGGTTTAGGGTTAGTGTTAGGATTATGGTAAGTGTTACGGTTAGCGTTGGTGTTAGGGCAAAGATACGTGTTAGGGTTAGGGTTAAGGTTAGGGTTAGAGTAAGTGTAATTGTTAGGGTTAGGGTTATGGTTAGGGTTAGGGTTAGGGGTAGGGGTTCTGTTTAGAGTTAGGGTTAGGGTTAGGGTAATGGTAGGGGTGAGGTTTAGGGTTAGGGTTAGGATAAGGGTAAGTCTTAGTGTTAGGGTAACCTTTATTGTTAGGGTTAGGGAAAGGGGTAAGGTTTAGGTTTAGGGTTAGGTTCAGTTTTGGGTTAGGGTTAGGGTAAGGGTAAGGGTGAGGTTTAGGGTTAGGGCTAGGGTTAGGGTTAGGTTTACGGTTAGGGTTAGGGTAAGGGTAAGGGTTAGGGTTAGTGTTATGGTTAGGGTTAAGGTTAGATTTAGGGTAAGGATTAGGGTTAGGTTTAGGGTTAGGATAAGGGTAAGTTTAGGGTTAGGGTTAGGGTTAGGTTAAGGGTAAGGATTAGTGTTAGGGTTAGGCTTAGGGTTAGGTTAAGTGTAAGGGTTCGAGTTAGGGTTAGGCTTAGGGTTAGGGTTAGGGTAAGGGTTAGGGTTAGGGTAAGGGTTAGGGTTAATGTTATGGTTAGGGTTAAGGTTAGATTTAGCGTAAGGATTAGGGTTAAGTTTATGGTTAGGATAAGGGTAAGGTTTAGGTTTAGGGTTAGCGTTAGGGTTTAGGGTTAGGGTTAGGGTTAGGTTTAGGGTGAGGTTAAGGGTTAGGGTTAGGGTTTGGGTTAGGTTTAGGGGTTAGGGTTAGGGTTAGGGTAAGGGTTAGGGTTATAGTCAGGGTTAGGTTTAGGTTTAGCATTAAGATTAGGGTTAGGGTTAAGATTAGGGTTACAGATAGGGTAATGGTAAGGGTAAAAGTTAGGGTTAGGGTTAGGGATTAGGGTTAGGGTTAGGGTTAGGGTAAGCGTTAGGGTTAGGGTTAGTGTAAGGGTAAGGTGTAGGGTTAGGGTAAGTGTTAGGGTTAGGGTAAAGGTAAGGGTTAGGGTTTTGGTTAGGGTTAGGTTAGGTTTATGTTAGGGTAAGGGTAAGGGTTAGGGTTAGGGTTAGGGTTAGCGTTAGGGTTAGGATTAGGGTTAGGATAAGGGTAAGTGTAGGGTTACGGTTAGGGTTAGTGATAGGGTTAGGGTAAGGGTTAGGTTTAGGGTTAGGGTTAGGGTAAGGTTTAGGGTAAGTTTTTGGGTTAGGTTTAGGTGTAGGGTTAGGGTTAGGGTAAGAGTAAGGTTAGGGTTAGATTAGGGTTATGGTTAGGTTTAGGGTTAGGGTAAGGATTAGGGTTAGGTTTAGGGTTACGGTAAGGTTTAAAGTTAGGGTTAGGGTTAGGATTAGCATTAAGGTTAGGGTTAGTGTTAGGGTAAGGGTAAGGGTTAGGGTTAGGGATAGGATTAGGGTTAGGGGTTAGGGTTAGCATTAGGGTTAGGGTTAGCGTTAGGGAAAGGATAAGGTTTAGGGTTAGGGTTAGGGTTAGGGTTAGGTTTAGGGTTAGGGTAAGGGTAACGGTAAGGTTTAGGGTTATGGTTAGGGTTAAGATTAGGGTTACAGATAGGGTAAGGGTAAGGGTAAAAGTTAGGGTTAGGGTTAGGGGTTAGGATTAGGGTTAGGGTTAGGGTAAGCGTTAGGGTTAGGTTTAGTGTAAGGGTAAGGTGTAGGGTTAGGGTTAGTGTTAGGGTTAGGGTAATGGTAAGGGTAAGGGTTTTGGTTAGCGTTAGGTTAGTTTTATGTTAGGGTAAGGGTAAGGGTTAGGGTTAGGGTTAGGGTTAGCGTTAGGTTTAGGATTAGGGTTAGGATAAGGGTAAGTGTTAGGGTTAGGGGTATGGTTAGGGCTTAGGGTTAGCATTAGGGTTAGGGTTAGGGTTATATTTAGGGTTACGTTTAGGGTATGGGTTAGGGTTTGGGTTAGGTTTAGGGTTAGGTTTACAGTTAGGGTTATGGTAAGGGTAAGGATTTGGGTTAGGGTTAGGGTTAAGTTTAGGGTTAGGGTTAGGGTAAGGGTAAGGTAAGGGTTTGGGTTAGGGTTCAGGGTTAGGTTTAGGGTTAGGTTTAGGGTTAGGGTAAGGGTTAGGGTTAGGGTTAGGTTAAGGGTTAGTGTTAGTGTTAGGGAAAGGGTAAGGGTTAGGGTTAGGGTTCGGGGTTAGGTTTAGGGTTAGGGTAAGGGTTAGGATTAGGGTTAGGTTAAGGGTTAGTGTTAATGGTAGGGAAAGGGTAAGGGTTAGGGTTAGAGTAAGGGTTAGGGTAAGTGTTAGGGTTAGGGTTAGGTTTACGGTTAGGTTTAGGGTTAGGGTAGGGGTAAGGGTAAGGGTTAGGGTTAGGGTTTGGTTTAGAGTTAGCATTACGTTTACCGTTAGGTTTAGTGTAAGGGTGAGGTTAGGGTTGGTGTTAGGGTTAAGGGTTAGGGTTAGGGTTAGGTTTAGGGTTAGGGATTGGGGAAGGGTAAGGGTTAGGAATAGGATTAGGTTTAGAGTTAGGGTTAGGGTAAGGGTAAGGGTTAGGTTAGCGTTAGAGTTAGGGATAGGGTTAAGGTTAGGGTTAGGGTTAGGGTTAGGAAAAGGGTAAGGGTTAGGGTTAGGATTAGGGTTAGGGAAAGGGTAAGGGTTAGGGTTAGGATTAGGGTTAGGGAAAGGGTAAGGTTTAGGGTTAGGGTTACTGTTAGCATTAAGGTTAGG
>JANJXV010000051.1:362500-377500 GCA_024803745.1 Megascapheus bottae | reverse complement strand
GGGTAAGCGTTATGATTAGTGTTATGGTTAGGGGTTAGGGTTAGGGTTCGGGTTAGGGTAAGGGTTAAAGTTAGGGTTAGGGTAAGGGTTAGGGTTAGGGTTAGGTTTATGGTTAGGGGTTAGGGTTAGGGTTAGGGTTAGGTTAGGTTTAGGGAAAGGGTAAGGGTTAGTGTAAGGATTACAGTTAGGGTTAGCGTAAGGATTAGGGTTAGGGTTAGGGTTAGGGTAAGGTTTAGGGTTAGCATTAATGTTAGGGTTAGTTTTAGGGTTAGGGTTAGGGTTGGTGTTAGGGTTTTGGTTAGGGTTAGGGTTAGGGTTAGGGTTTGTGTAAGGGAAAGGGTAAGGGTTAGGGTTAGTGTTAGGGTTAGGGTTAGGGTTAGGGTTAGTGGTTAGGGTTAGAGTTAGGGTTAGCTTTAGGTTTAGGTTTAGGGTTAGGGTTAGTGTAAGCACATGGTTTAGGGTTACGTTTAGGGTTAGGGTTAAAGTTAGGGTTAGTGTTAGGGTTAGGGTTAGGGTTAGGTTAAGGGTAAGGATTAGGGTTAGGGTTAGGGTTAAGGTTAGTGTTAGGGTTAGGGTTAGGCTAAGGGTTAGGTTTAGGGTTAGGTTTAGGGATCGGGTTAGGTAAAATGTAAGGTTAGCATTAAGGTTAGGGTTAGGGTTAGGGTAAGGATTAGCGTTAGAGGTAGGGTTAGGGTAAGGGTTATGGTTAGGGTTACGGTTAGCATTAAGGTTAGGGTTAGGGTAGGGTAAGGTAATTGTTAGAGTTAGGGTTAGGGGTATGGGTTAGTGTTAGTGTTAGGGTTAGTGTTAGGGTTAGGTTTAGGGTTAGGGTTAGGGTAAGGGTAAGGTTTAGGATTATGGTTAGGGTTAGGTTTAGGGTTAGGGTAAGGGTAAGGGTAAGGTTTAGGGTTATGGTTAGGGTTAAGATTAGGGTTACAGATAGGGTAAGGGTAAGGGTAAAAGTTAGGGTTAGGGTTTGGGGTTAGGGTTAGGGTTAGGGTTAGGGTAAGCGTTAGGGTTAGGGTTAGTGTAAGGGTAAGGTGTAGGGTTAGGGTTAGTGTTAGGGTTAGGGTAAGGGTAAGGGTTAGGGTTAGGGTTAGGTTAGGTTTACGGTTAGGGTAAGGGTAAGGGATAGGGTTAGGGTTAGTGTTAGCGTTAGGGTTAGGATTAGGGTTAGGATAAGGGTAAGTGTAGGGTTAGGGTTAGGGTTAGTGATAGGGTTAGGGTAAGGGTTAGGGTTAGGGATAGGTTTAGGGTAAGGGTTAGGGTAAGTTTTGGGGTTAGGTTTAGGTGTAGGGTTAGGGTTAGGGTAAGAGTAAGGTTAGGGTTAGGTTAGGGTTAGGGTTAGGTTTAGGGTTAGGGTAAGGATTAGTGTTAGGGTTAGGGTTACGGTAAGGTTTAAGGTTAGGGTTATGGTTAGGGTTAGCATTAAGTTTAGGGTTAGGGTTAGGGTAAGGGTAAGGGTTAGGGTTAGGGTTAGGGTTAGGGGTTAGGGTTAGGGTTAGGTTTAGGGTTAGGGTTAAATTAGGGTTAGGGTAAGGGTAAGGGTTTGGGTTAGGGTTAGGGTTAGGGTAAGGTTTAGGGTTAGGGTTAGTGTAAGGGTATGGTTTAGGGTTAGGTTTAGGGTTAGGGTTAAAGTTAGGGTTAGTGTTAGTGTTAGGGTTAGGGTTAGGTTAAGGGTAAGGATTAGGGTTAGGGTTGGGGTTAGGGTTAAGGTTACTGTTAGGGTTAGGGTTAGGCTAAGGGTTAGTTTTAGGGTTAGGGTAAGGGTTAGGTTTAGAGTTCGGGTTAGGTAAAGTGTAAGGTTAGCATTAAGGTTAGGGTTAGGGTTAGGGTAAGGATTAGGGTTAGAGGTAGGGTTGGGGTAAGGGTTATGGTTAGGGTTACGGTTAGCATTAAGGTTAGGGTTAGGGTTAGGGTGAGGCGTTATGGTTAGGGTAAGGGTTATGGTTAGGTTTAGTGTTAGGTTTTGGGTAAGGGTAAGGGTTAAGTTTAGGGTTAGGGTTAGGTTTAGGGTTAAGGTTAGGGTAAGGGTAAGGGTTAGGATTAGGGTTAGGGTTAGGGATGGGGTTAAGGTTACGTTTATGGTTAGGGTTAGGGTTAGGTTAAGGGTTAGGGTTAGGGTTATGGTTAGGGTTAGGTTTAGGGTTAGGGTTTGGGTACGGGTAAGGGTTAGGGTTAGGGTTAGGGATAGGGTTAAGGTTAGGGTTAGGCTTAGGGTTAGGGTTAAGGTAAGGGTTAGGGTTAGAGTTAGGGTTAGGGAAAGGGTAAGTGTTAGGGTAAGGGTTAGGTTTATTGTTAGGGTAAGGATTAGGGTTAGGGTTAGGGTAAGGATTAGGGTTAGGGTTAGGGTTATGGTTAGCATTAAGGTTAGGCTTAGTGTTAGGGTTAGGGTTAGTGTAAGGGTTAGGGTTAGGGTTAGGTTTAGTGTTATGGTTAGGTTTAGGGTTAGTTTTAGGTTAAGAGTAAGGGTTAGGGTTAGGGTTGGGTTTAGGGTTAGGGTAAGTATAAGGGTTAAGGTTAGAGTTAGGTTAAGTTTAGGGTTAGGAATAGGGTTAGGGTTAGAATTAAGGTTAGGGTTAGGGTTGGGGTAAGGGTAAGATTTAGGGTTAGGGTTAGGGTTAGGTTAAGGATTAGGATTAGGATTAGGCTTAGGGTAAGGGTTAGGGTTAGGGTTAGATTTAGGGTTAGCATTAAGGTTAGGGTTATGGTTAGGGTAAGGGTAAGGGTTAGGGTTAGGGTTAGGGTTAGGGGTTAGGGTTAGGATTAGGGTTATGGTTAGGGTTAGGTAGAGGGTTAGTTAAGTGTAAGGGTAAGGTTTAGGGTTAGGGTTAGGGTTATGGTTTACATTAGGATTACGGTTAGGGTAAGGGTAAGGGTAAGGGTTAGGTTTAGGGGTTAGGGTTCGGGTTAGGGATAGGGAAGGGTTAGGGTTAGGGTTAGGGTTAAGATTAGGGTTAGGGTTAGGGTAAGTGTTAGGGTTAGGGGAAGGTTTAGGGTTAGGGTTAAGGTTAGGGTAAGGGTTAGGGTAAGTGTAAGGGTTAGGGTTAGGTTTAGGGTTAGAGTTAGGCTAAGGGTTAGGGTTAGGGTTAGGGTTAGGGTTTGGGGAGGGTTAGGGTTACGGTTAGGGTAAGATAATGGTTAGAGTTAAAGTGAGGGTTAGGGTTAAGTTTAGGGTTAGGGTTAGGGTAAAGGGTTAGGGTTAGGGTTAGGGTTAGGATTAGGGTAAGGGTAAGGGTTAGGGTTAGAGTTAGGGTTAGGGATAGGGTTAATGTAGGGTTTGGGTTAGGGTTAGGGTTAGGGTAAGATTAAGGGTTAGGGTTAAGGTTAGTGTTAGGGTTAGGTTTAGGGTTAGGCTTAGGGTAAGGGTAAGGGTTAGGGTTATGGTTAGTTTTAGGGAAAAGAGAAGGGTTAGGTTTAGGGTGAGGGTTAGTAGTCAGGGTTAGGGTTAGGGTTAGTTTTAGGAAAAGGTTAAAGTTTAGGCTTAGGGTTAGGGTTAGAGTTAGGTTTAGGGTTAGGGTAAGGGTAAGGGTTAGGCTTAGGCTTACTGTTAGGGTTTAGGGTTAGGGTTAGGGTAAGGGTTAGGATTAGGGTTAGGGTTAAGGTAAGTTAAGGGTCAGGGTCAGGGTTAGGGTTAGGATTAGGTTTTAGGGTTAGGGTTAGGGTTAGGTTTATGGTAAGGGTTACGGTCAGCGTTTGGGTTAGGGTAAGGGTACGTGTTAGGTTTTGGGTTAGGGTTAGGGTTAGGGTTAGAGTAAGGGTAATTGTTAGGGTTAGGGTTAGGGTTAGGTTTAGGGTAAGTGTTAGGGTTAGGGTTAGGGTTAGGGTAAGGATAAGGGCAACGGTTAGGTTTAGGGTTAGGGTGAGGGGTAGGGGTTCTGTTTAGAGTTAGGGTTAGGGTTAGGGTAAGGATAAGGGTGAGGGTTAGGGTTAGGGTTAGGATAAGTGTAAGGCTTAGGGTTAGGGTAACCTTTATTGTTAGGATTAGGGAAAGGGTAAGGGTTAGGTTTAGGGTTAGCTTAAGGTTTAGGGTTAGGGTTAGGGTAAGGGTAAGGGTGAGGTTTAGGGTTAGGGTTAGGGTTAGGGTTAGGTTTACCGTTAGGGTTAGGGTAAGGATAAGGGTTAGGGTTAGTGTTATGGTTAGGGTTAAGGTTAGATTTAGGGTAAGGATTAGGGTTAGGTTTAGTGTTAGGATAAGGGTAAGGTTTAGGTTTAGGGTTAGGGTTAGGGTTTAGGGTTAGGGTTAGGGTTAGGTTTAGGGTAAGGTTAAGGGTTAGGGTTAGGGTTAGTGTTAAGGGTTAGGGTTAGGGTTAGGGTAAGTGTTAGGGTTATGGTCAGGGTTAGGGTTAGGTTTAGCATTAAGATTAGGGTTAGGGTTAGGGTAAGGTAATTGTTAGGGATAGGGTTAGGGGTATGGGTTAGGGTTAGTATTAGGGTTAGGGTTAGTGTTAGGTTTAGGGTTAGGGTTAGGGTAAGGGTAAGGGTTAGGGTTAGGGTTAGGGTTAGGTTTAGGTTTAGGGTAAGGGTAAGGGTAAGGTTTAGGGTTATGGTTAGGGTTAAGATTAGGGTTACAGATAGGGTAAGGGTAAGGGTAAAATTTAGGGTTAGGGTTATGGGTTAGGGTTAGGGTTAGGGTTAGGGTAAGCGTTAGGGTTAGGGTTAGTGTAAGGGTAAGATGTAGGGTTAGGGTTAGTGTTAGGGTTAGGGTAAGGGTAAGGGTTAGGGTTAGGGTTAGTTTAGGTTTATGGTTAGGGAAAGGGTAAGGGTTAGGGTTAGGGTTAGGGTTAGCGTTAGGGTTAGGATTACGGTTAGGGTAAGGGTAAGTGTAGGGTTAGGGTTAGGGTTAGTGATAGGGTTAGGGTAAGGGTTAGCGTTAGGGTTAGGGTAAGGGTTAGGGTAAGTTTTGGGGTTAGGGTTAGGTGTAGGGTTAGGGTTAGGGTAAGAGTAAGGTTAGGGTTAGGTTAGGGTTAGGGTTAGTGTTAGGGTTACGGTAAGGTTTAAGGTTAGGGTTAGGGTTAGGGTTAGCATTAAGGTTAGGGTTAGGGTTAGGGTAAGGTTAAGGGTTAGGGTTAGGGTTACGTTTAGGGTTACGTTTAGGGTATGGGTAAGTATTAGGGTTAGGTTTAGGGTTAGTTTTAGGGTTAGGGTTAGGGCACGGTAAGGATTTGGGTTAGGGTTAGGGTTAAAGTTAGGGTTAGGGTTAGGGTAAGGGTAAGGTAAGGGTTAGGGTTAGGATTCGGGGTTAGGTTTAGGGTTAGGTTTAGGGTTAGGGTAAGGGTTAGGGTTAGGTTTAGGTTAAGGGTTAGTGTTAGTGTTAGGGAAAGGGTAAGGGTTAGGGTTAGTTTTATGGAAAGGGTAAAGGTTAGGGTTAGGGTTAAGGTTAGTGTTAGGGTTAGGGTTAAGGTTAGGGTTAGGGTTAGGGTTAATGTTAGGGAAAGTTTAAGGGTTAGGGTATGTGTTAGGTTTAGGGTTAGGGTAAGGATTACAGTTAGGGTTAGTGTAAGGATTAGGGTTAGGGTTATGGTTAGCATTAAGTTTAGGGTTTGGGTTAGGGTTAGGGTAAGGGTTAGGTTTAGTGTTAGGTTAGGTTTAGGGTAAAGGTAAGGGTTAGGGTTAGGTTAGGGTTAGGGTTAGGTTTAGGGTTAGGGTTACGGTAAGGGCAAGGGTTAGGGTTAGAGTTAGGGTTAAGTTTAGGGTTAGGGTTAGGGTTAGGGTAAGGGTAAGCGTACGGGTTAGGGTTAGGGTTAGGGTTATTGTTAGCATTAAGGTTAGGGTTAGGGTTAGGTTTAGGGTTAGGGTAAGGGTTATTTTTAGGGATGGGGTTAGGGTTAGGGTTTGCGATAGGGTTAGGGTTAGGGTTAGAGTTAGGGTAAGGGTTAGGGTTAGGGTTAGGGTTAGGGTTAGGTTAAGGGTTAGGGTTAGGGTGAGGGTTAGGGTTAGGTTTAGTGTTAGGGTTAGGTTAAGGATAAGGGTTAGGGTTAGGTTTAGGGTTGGGGTTAAGGGTAGGGTTAGGGTTACGGTAAGGGAAAGGGTTAGGTTTAGGTTAAGTGTTAGGGTAAGGGTTAGGATTAGGGTTAGAGGTAGGGTGAGGGTTAGGTTTAGGGTTAGGGGTTAGGGCTCAGGTTAGGGTTAGGGTAAGGTTTAGGGTTATGGTTAGGGTTAGGGTAAGGGTTAGGGTTAGGGTAAGGGTTAGGGTTAGGGTTAGGGTTAGGGTTAGGGTTAGGTTAAGGTTTAGGGTTAGGGTTAGGGTTAGCGTTAAGGTTAGGGTTAGGGTTAGGGTAAGGGTTAGGGTTAGGGTTAGAATAAGATTTAGGGTTAGGGTTAGGGTTAGGGTTTGGTTTAGGGTTAGGGTTAGGGTAAGGGTAAGTGTTACGGTTAGGGATAGGGTTAAGGTTAGGGTAAGGGTAAGGGTTAGTGTTAGGGTTAGTGGTTAGGGTTAGGGTTAGGGTAAGGTTCAGGGGTAGGGTTAGGGTTAGGTTTAGGGTTAGGTTTAGAGTTAGGGAAATACTAAGGGTTAGATTAAGGGTTACGGTTAGGTTTAGGATAAGGATTAGGTTTAGGGTTAGTGTTAGGTTAAGGGTTAGGGTTAACATTAATGTTAGGGTTAGGTTTAGGGTTAGGGTTAGTGTTAGTGTTAGGGTTTTGGTTAGGGTTAGGGTTAGGGTTAGGGTTAGGGAAAGGGTAAGGTTTAGGGTTAGTGTTAGAGTTAGGGTTAGGGTTAGGGTTAGGGTTTAGGGTTAGGATTAGGTTTAGGGTTAGGGTTAGGGTAAAGGTAAGGGTTAGGGTTAGGGTTAGGTTTGGGGTTAGGGTTAGTGTAAGTGTATGCTTTAGGGTTATGTTTAGGGTTAGGGTTAAGGTTAGGGTTAGTGTTAGTGTTAGGGTTAGGGTTAGGTTAAGGGTAAGGGTTAGGGTTAGAGTTAATGTTAAGGTTAGTGTTAGGGTTAGGTTTAGGGTTAGGGTAAGGGTTAGGTTTAGGGTTCGGTTTAGGGAAAGTGTAAGGTTAGGATTAGGGTTAGGGTTAGGGTTGGGGTTAGGGTAAGGATTAGGGTTAGAGTTAGGGTTAGGGTAAGGGTTATGGTTAGGGTTACGGTTAGCATTAAGGTTAGGGTTAGGGTAAGGTTAAGGGTTAGGATTAGGGTTAGGGTTAGGGGTGAGGGTTAGAGTAAGGGTTATGGTTAGGTTTAGGCTTAGGTTTTGGATTAGGTTAAGGGTTAGGGTTAGGGTTAGTGTTAGGCTTAGGGTTAGGGTTAGGGTAAGGGTAATGGTTAGGGTTAGGGTTAGGGTTAGGGATAGGGTTAAGGTTACGGTTAGGGTTAGGGTTAGGGTTGGGTTATGGGTTAGGCTTAGGGTTAGGGTTAGGGTTAGGTTTAGAGTTAGGGTTTGTGTACGGGTAAGGATTAGGATTAGGGTTAGGGTTAGGTTTATGGTTAGGGTTAGGGTAAGTGTAAGGGTTAGGGTTAGGGTTAGGGATAGGGTTTAGATTAGGTTTAGGGTTAGGGTTACTTTTAAGGTTAGGGTTAGGGTTAGAGTTAGGGTTAGGGAAAGGGTAAGTGTTAGGGGAAGGGTTCGGTTTAGGGTTAGGGTAAGGATTAGGGTTTTGGTTAGGCTCAGGGTAAGGATTAGGGTTAGGGTTAGGGTTATGCTTAGCATTAAGGTTAGGCTTAGGGTTAGGGTTAGGTTTAGGTTTAGTGTAAGGGTTAGGGTTAGCGTTAGTGTTATGGTTAGGTTTAGGTTTAGGTTTAGGATAAGGTTTAAGGGTTAGGGTTAGGATTGGTGTTAGGGTTAGGTTTAGGGTTAGGGTTAGGGTAAGGGTACGGGTAAGGGTTAGGATTAGAGTTAGGGTTAAGTTTAGAGTTAGGGTTAGGGTTAGTGTAAGGTTAAGGGTTAGGGTTAGGGTTAGGCTTAGGATTAGGGTTAGGGAAAGCGTAAGGGTTAGGGTAAGGGTTAGTGTTAGGGTTAGGATTAGGGTTAGGGTTAGGGTAAGTGTTAGGGTTAGGGTTAGGGTTAGCATTAAGTTTAGGTTTAGGGTTAGCGTAAGGGTTAGGTTTAGGGTTCAGGAAAGGGTTACGTTTAGGGTTAGTGTTAGGGAAAGGGTAAGGGTTAGGGTTAGGTTTAGGGTTAGGGTTATCATTAAGGTTAGGGTTAGGGTTAGGGTAAGGTTAAGTTTTAGGGTGAGGTTTAGGGTTAGGGTAAGGTTTAGGTTTAGGGTTAGGGTTAGGTTTAGGGTTAGGCTTATGTTTAGGGTTAGGGCTTGGGCAAGGGTAAGGTTAGGGTTACGTTAGGTTTAGGGGTAGGGTTATTGTAAGGGAAAGGGTTAGGGTTAGGGTTAGGGTTAGGGATAGGGTTAAGTTTAGGGTTAGGGTTCGGGTTAGTGTTAGTGTAAGGGTTAGGGTTAGGGTTAGTTTTAGGGTTAGGGTTAGGGAAAGTGTTAGGGTTAGTGTTAAGATTAGGGTTAGCATTAAGGTTAGGGTTAGGGTAAGGGTAAGGGTTGGGGTTAGGGTTAATTTTAGGGTTAGGGGTTAGGGTTAGGGTTAGGTTTAGGATTAGGGTTAGGGTAAGGTTAAGGATTAGGGTTAGGGTTAGGGTTAGGGATAGGTTTAAGTTTAGGGTTAGGGTTAGGTTTAGGGTTAAGGGTAGGGTTAGGGTAAGGGTTAGGGTTAGGGAAAGGGTTAGGGTTAGGTTAAGGGTTAGTGTTAGGGTTAGGGTAAGGATTAGGTTTATGGTTAGGGTTAGGGTAAGGATTAGGGTTAGTGTTAGGGTTATGGTTAGCATTAAGATTAGGGTTAGGGTTGGGGTTAGTGTTAGGTTTAGGTTAAGGGTAAGGTTTATAGTTATGGTTAGGGTTAGGTTTAGGGTTAGGGTAAGGGTTAGGGTTCTGGATAGGATTAGGGTTAGGGTTAGGGTTAGGTTTAGCGTTAAGGTAAGGGTAAGGTTTAGGGTTAGGTTTAGCGTTAGGGGTTAGGGTTAGGTTTAGTGTTAAAGGTAAGGTTTAGGGTTAGGGTTAGTGTAAGGGTTAGGTTTAGGTTTAGGGTAAGGGTAAGGTTTATTGTTAGGGTTAGGGTTAGGTTTGGGGTTCGGGTGAGGGTAAGGGTAAGGGTTAGGTTTAGGATTAGGATTAAGGAGAGGGTTAAGTTTAGGGTTAGGTTTAGGGTTAGGGTTAGGGTTAGGTTTAGGTTTAGGGTTAGGGTTAGGGTTAGCATTAAGGTTAGAGTTAGAGTAAGGGTTAGGGTGAGCGTTAGGGTTAGGGTTAGGGTTTGGGGTGAGGGTTATGGTTAGAGTTAGGGTAAGGGTTAGGGTTAGAGTAAGGGTTAGGTTTAGGGTTAGGGTTAGGGTTAGGTTAAGGGTTAGGGTTAAGGTTAGCATTAAGGTTAGTGTTAGGGTTAGGCTAAGGGTTAGCGTTAGGGTTAGAGTAAGGTTTAGGGTTAGGGTTAGGTTTAGGGGTTGGGGTTACGGTTAGGATTAGTGTAAGGTTAGTCTTAGGTTAGTTGTAGGGTTAGGGTAAGGTTCAGGGTTAGGGTTAGGTTTATGGTTACGGTTAGGGAAAGGGTAAGGGTTAGGGTAAGTGTTAGGGTTAGGGTTAGGATTAGGGTTAGGGTTAGGGTTACGGTAAGAGTAAGGGTTAGGGTTAGGGTTACGGTAAGTGTAAGGGTTAGGGTTATGGTTAGGTTTAGGGTTATTGTTAGGGTAAGGGTATTGGTTAGAGTTAGGGTTAGGGTTAGGGTTAGCATTAGGTTTATTGTTAGGGTAAGGGTTAAGGTTACGGTAAGGGTTAGTGTTAGGGGTTAGGTTTAGGGTTAGGGTTAGGGTTAGGGTAAGGGTAAGGTTTAGGGTTAGGGTTAGGGTTAGGGGTTAGGGTTAGGGTTAGGAGTAGGGTTAGGGTTAAGGTAAGGTTAAGGTTTAGGGTTAGGTTTAGTGTTACGGTTAATGTAAGTGTTAGGGTTAGGTTTAGGGTAAGTGTAAGGTTTAGAATTAGGGTTTTCGGGTTAGGGTTAGGGTTAGGGTGAGTGTAAGGGTAAGGGTTAAGTTTAGGGTTAGGGTTAGCGATAGGGTTAAGTTTAGGGTTAGGGTTAGGCTTAGGGTTAGGTTTAGTGTAAGGGTTAGCGTTAGAGTTAGGGAAAGGGTTAGGGTTAGGTTACGGGTTTGGGTTAGGTTTAGGGTTAGGGTTAGCATTAAGGTTAGGGTTAGGTTAAGGGTTAGGGTTAGCGTTAGTGTTAGGTTTAGGGTAAGCGTTAGGGTTAGTGTTAGGGTTAGGGGTTAGGGTTTGGTTAGGGTAAGGGTTAAAGTTAGGGTTAGGGTAAGGGTTAGGGTTAGGGTTAGGGTTATGGTTAGGGGTTAGTGTTAGGGTTAGGTTTAGGTTTAGGGAAAGGGTAAGGGTTAGTGTAAGGATTACGGTTAGGGTTAGGGTAAGGATTAGGGTTAGGGTTAGGGTTAGGGTAAGGTTTAGGGTTAACATTAATGTTAGGGTTAGGTTTAGGGTTAGGGTTAGTGTTGGTGTTAGGGTTTTGGTTAGGTTAGGGTTAGGGTTAGGGTTAGTGTAAGGGAAAGGGTAAGGGTTAGGGTAAGTGTTAGGGTTAGGGTTAGGGTTAGGGTTAGGGTTAGTGGTTAGGGTTAGAGTTAGGGTTAGCTTTAGGGTTAGGTTTAATGTTAGGGTTAGTGTAAGCATATGGTTTAGGGTTACGTTTAGGGTTAGGGTTAAAGTTAGGGTTAAGGTTAGTGTTAGGGTTAGGGTTAGGCTAAGGGTTAGGTTTAGGGTTAGGGTAAGGGTTAGGTTTAGGGATCGGGTTAGGTAAAGTGTAAGGTTAGCATTAAGGTTAGGGTTAGGGTTAGGGTAAGGATTAGGGTTAGACGTAGGGTTAGAGTAAGGGTTATGGTTAGGGTTACGGTTAGCATTAAGGTTAGGGTTAGGGTGAGGGGTTAGGGTAAGGGTTATGGTTAGGTTTAGTCTTAGGTTTTGGGAAAGGGTAAGGGTTAGAGTTAGGGATAGGGTTAGGTTTAGGTTTAAGGTTAGGGTAAGGGTTAGTGTTAGGGTTAGGGATAGGGTTAAGGTTACGTTTATGGTTAGGGTTAGGGTTAGGTTAAGGGTTAAGGTTAGGGTTAGGGTTAGGTTTAGGGTTAGGGTTAAGTTTAGAGTTAGGGTTAGATTTAGGGTTAGGTAAAGGGTAAGTGTTAGGCTAAGGGTTAGGTTTAGTGTTAGGGTAAGGATTAGGGTTAGGGTTAGGGTAAGGATTAGCGTTAGGGTTAGGGTTATGGTTAGCATTAAGGTTAGGCTTAGGGTTAAGGTTAGGGTTAGTGTAAGGGTTAGGGTTAGGGTTAGGTTTAGTGTTATGGTTAGGTTTAGGGTTAGTTTTAGGTTAAGGGTAAGAGTTAGGGTTAGGGTTGGGGTTAGGGTTAGGTTAAGTATAAGGGTTAAGGTTAGAGTTAGGGTTAAGTTTAGGGTTAGGGATAGGGTTAGGGTTAGCATTAAGGTTAGAGTTAGGGTTGGGGTAAGGGTAAGATTTAGGGTTAGGGTTAGGGTTAGGTTAACGATTAGGATTAGGATTAGGCTTAGGGTAAGGGTTAGGGTTAGGGTTAGGTATAGGGTTAGCATTAAGGTTAGGGTTAGGGTTAGGGTAAGGGTTAGGGTTAGGGTTAGGGTTAGGGGTTAGGGTTAGGATTAGGGTTATTGTTAGGGTGAGGTAGAGCGTTAGTTAAGTGTAAGGGTAAGGTTTAGGGTTAGGGTTAGGGTTAGGGTTAAGGTTAGGATAACGGTTAGGGTAAGGATAAGGGTAAGGGTTAGGTTTAGGGGTTAGGGTTAGGGTTAGGGTTAGGGTTAGGGATAGGGAAGGGTTAGGGTTAGGGTTAGGGTTAAGGTTAGGGTTAGGTTTAGGGTTAGTGTTAGGGATAGGGTAAGGTTTAGGGTTAGGGTTAAGGTTAGGGTAAGGGTTAGGTTAAGTGTTAGGGTTAGGGTTAGGTTTAGGTTTAGGCTTAGGCTAAGGGTAAGGGTTAGGTTTAGGGTTAGGATTAGGGTTAGGGAGAGTTAGGGTTAGGGTTAGGGTTAGGGTAAGATTAATGGTTAGGGTTAAGGTGAGGGTTAGGGTTAAGTTTAGGGTTAGCGTTAGGGTAAGGGTAAGTGTTAGGATTAGGGTTAGGGTTAGTGTTAGGTTTGCAGTAAGGATTAGGGTTATGGTTAGGGTCAGGGTAAGGGTTGCGTTAAGTGTTAGGTTTAGGGTTAGGTTTAGGGTTAGGGTTACGGTAAGGGTAAGTGTTATGGTTAGGGTTAGAGTTAGGGTTAGGGATAGGGTTAATGTAGGGTTTGGGTTAGGGTTAGGGTTAGGGTAAGATTAAGGGTTAGGGTTAAGGTTAGTGTTAGGGTTAGGTTTAGGGTTAGGCTTAGGGTAAGGGTAAGGGTTAGGGTTATGGTTAGTTTTAAGGAAAATGGAAGGGTTAGGTTTCGGGTTAGGGTTAGTAGTCAGGGTTAGGGTTAGGTTTAGTTTTAGGAAAAGGGTAAAGATTAGGGTTAGGGTTAGGGTTAGGGTTAAGGTAAGTTAAGGGTCAGGGTTAGGGTTAGGGTTAGGATTAGGTGTTAGGGTTAGGGTTAGGTTTATGGTAAGGGTTACGGTTAGCATTAGGGTTAGGGTAAGGGTACGTGTTAGGGTTAGGGTTAGGGTTAGGGTTAGGGTTAGAGTAAGGGTAATTGTTATGGTTAGGTTTAGGGTTAGGATTAGGGTTACGGTAAGTGTTAGGTTTAGGGTTAGGGTTAGGGTTAGGATAAGGGTAACGGTTAGGGTTAGGGTTAGGGTTAGGGGTAGGGGTTCTGTTTAGAGTTAGGGTTAGGGTTAGGGTAAGGGTAAGGGTGAGGGTTAGGGTTAGGGTTAGGATAAGGGTAAGGCATAGGGTTAGGGTAACCTTTATTGTTAAGGTTAGGGAAAGGGTAAGGGTTAGGTTTAGGGTTAGGTTAAGGTTTAGGGTTAGGGTTAGGGTAAGGGTAAGGGTGAGGTTTAGGGTTTGGGATAGGGTTAGGGTTAGGTTTACCGTTAGGGTTAGGGTAAGGGTAAGGGTTAGGGTTAGTGTTATGGTTAGGGTTAAGGTTAGATTTAGGGTAAGGATTAGGGTTAGGTTTAGGATTAGGATAAGGTTAAGGTTTAGGTTTAGGTTTAGGGTTAGGGTTTATGGTTAGGGTTAGGGTTAGGTTTAGGGTAAGGTTAAGGGTTAGGGTTAGGGGTTGGGTTAGGGGTTAGGGTTAGGGTTAGGGTAAGGGTTAGGGTTATGGTCATGGTTAAGGTTAGGTTTAGCTTTAAGGTTAGGGTTAGGGTTAGGGTAAGGTAATTGTTAGGGTTAGGGTTAGGGGTATGTGTTAGTGTTAGTATTAGGGTTAGTGTTAGGGTTAGGTTTAGGGTTAGGGTTAGGGTAAGGGTAAGGTTTAGGGTTAGGTTAGGGTTAGGTTTAGGGTTAGGGTAAGGATAAGGGTAAGGTTTAGGGTTATGGTTAGGGTTAAGATTTGGGTTACAGATAGGGTAAGGGTAAGGGTAAAAGTTAGGGTTAGGGTTAGGGTTAGGTGTTGGGTTAGGGTTAGGGTTATGTTAAGCGTTAGGGTTAGGGTTAGTGTAAGGGTAAGGTGTAGGCTTAGGGTTAGTGTTAGGGTTAGGGTAAGGGTAAGGGTTAGGGTTAGGGTTAGGTTAGGTTTACAGTTAGGGTAAGGGTAAGGGTTAGGTTTAGGGTTAGGGTTAGCGTTAGGGTTAGGATTAGGGTTAGGATAAGGGTAAGTGTAGGGTTAGGGTTAGGGTTAGTGATAGGGTTAGGGTAAGGGTTAGGGTTAGGGTTAGGGTAATGGTTAGGGTAAGTTTTGGGGTTAGGTTTAGGTGTAGGGTTAGGGTTAGGGTAACAGTAATGTTAGGGTCAAGTTAGGGTTAGGGTTAGGTTTAGGGTTAGAGTAAGGATTAGTGTTAGGGTTAGGGTTATGGTAAGGTTTAAGGTTAGGGTTAGGGTTAGGGTTAGCATTAAGTTTAGGGTTAGGGTTAGCTTAAGGGTAAGGGTTAGGGTTAGGGTTAGGGTTAGGGTTAGGGGTTAGGGTTAGCATTAGGGTTAGTGTTAGGGTTAGTGTTAGGGTTACGTTTAGGGTATGGGTAAGGGTTAGGTTTAGGTTTAGGGTTAGGTTTAGGGTTAGGGTTAGGGTAAGGGTAAGGGTTTGGGTTAGGGTTAGGTTTAGGGTTAGGGTTAGTGTAAGGGTATGGTTTAGGGTTAGGTTTAGGGTTAGGGTTAAAGTTAGAGTTAGTGTTAGTGTTAGGGTTAGGGTTAGGTTAAGTGTAAGGATTAGGGTTAGGGTTAGGGTTAGGGTTAGGTTTAGGGTTCGGGTTAGGTAAAGTGTAAGGTTAGCATTAAGGTTAGGGTTAGGTTTAGGGTAAGGATTAGGGTTAGAGGTCGGGTTAGGGTAAGGGTTATGGTTAGGGTTATGGTTAGCATTAAGTTTAGGGTTAGGGTTAGGGTGAGGCGTTAGGGTTAGGGTAAGGGTTATGGTTAGGTTTAGTCTTAGGCTTTGGGTAAGGGTTAGTGTTAGGGTTAGGGATAGGGTTAGGTTTAGGGTTAAGGTTAGGGTAAGGGTAAGGGTTAGGGTTAGGGTTTGGGTTATGGATGGGGTTAAGGTTACGTTTATGGTTAGGGTTAGGGTTAGGTTAAGGGTTAGGGTTAGGGTTAGGGTTAGTTTTAGGGTTAGGGTTTGGGTACGGGTAAGGGTTAGGTTTAGGGTTAGGGATAGGGTTAAGGTTAGGATTAGGCTTAGGGTTAGGTTAAGGTAAGGGTTAGGGTTAGAGTTAGGGTTAGGGAAAGGGTAAGTGTTAGGAAAGGGTTAGGTTTATTGTTAGGGTAATGATTAGGGTTAGGGTTAGGGTTGGGGTTATGGTTAGCATTAAGGTTAGGCTTAGCGTTAGGGTTAGGGTTAGTGTAAGGGTTAGGGTTAGGGTTAGTTTTAGTGTTATGGTATGGTTTAGGGTTAGTTTTAGGTTAACGGTAAGGGTTAGGGTTAGG
>JANJXV010000051.1:355000-357500 GCA_024803745.1 Megascapheus bottae | reverse complement strand
TTTAGGGTTAGGTTTAGGGTTAGGGTAAGGGTTAGGGTTAGGGTTAGGTTAAGGGTTAGTGTTAGTGTTAGGGAAAGGGTAAGTGTTAGGGTTAGTTTTATTGAAAGGGTATAGGTTAGGGTTAGGGTTAAGGTTAGTGTTAGGTTTAGGGTTAAGGTTAGGGTTAGGGTTTTGTTTAATGTTAGGGAATGTTTAAGGGTTAGGGTTAGGGTTAGGTTTAGGGTTAGGGTAAGGATTACGGTTAGGGTTAGGGTAAGGATTAGGGTTAGGTTTAGGGTTATGGTTAGCATTAAGGTTAGGGTTAGGGTTAGGGTAAGGGTTAGGGTTAGGGTTAGGTTTAGTGTTAGGTTAGGTTTAGGGTAAAGGTAAGGGTTAGGGTTAGGTTAGGGTTAGGGTTAGGTTTAGGGTTAGGGTTAGGGTTAGGGTAAGGGTAAGGGTAAGGGTTAGGGTTAGGGTTAGGGTTATGGTTAGCATTAAGGTTAGGGTTAGGGTTTGGGATAGGGTTAGGGTTAGAGTTAGAGTTAGGGTAAGGGTTAGGGTTAGGGTTAGGGTAAGGGTTAGGGTTAGGGTGAGGGTAAGGTTAGGTTTAGTGTTAGGGTTAGGTTAAGGATAAGGGTTAGGGTTAGGTTTAGGGTTGGGGTTAAGGGTAGGTTTAGGGTTACGGTAAGGGAAAGGGTTAGGTTTAGGTTAAGTGTTATGGTAAGGGTTAGGGTTAGGGTTAGAGGTAGGGTGAGTGTTAGGTTTAGGGTTAGGGGTTAGGGCTCAGGTTAGGGTTAGGGTAAGGTTTAGTGTTAGGGTTAGGGTTAGGGTAAGGGTTAGGGTAAGGATAAGGGTTAGGGTTAGCATTAAGTTTAGGGTTAGGGTTAGGGTAAGGGTTAGGGTTAGGGTTAGAGTAAGGTTTAGGGTTAGGGTTAGGGTTAGGGGTTGGGGTTAGGGTTAGGATTAGGGTAAGCCTAAGTGTTAGGGTTAGAGTTCTGGTTAGGGTTAGGGTTAGGATATGGATAAGGGTTAGTGTTAGGTGAGTTGTAGGGTTAGGGGTTAGGGTTAGGGTTAGGGTTAGGTTTAGGGTTAGGGTTTGGGTAAAGTTAAGGGATACGGTTAGGGTTAGGGTTAGGGTTAGGTTAAGGGTAAGGGTTAGGGTTAGGGTTAGTGTTAGGGTTTGGTTTAGGGTTAGGGTTAGGGTAAGGGTAAGTGTTACAGTTAGGGATAGGGTTAAGGTTAGGGTAAGGGTAAGGGTTAGTGTTAGGGTTAGGGGTTAGGGTTAGGGTTAGGGTAAGGGTCAGGGTTAGGGTTAGGGTTAGGGTTAGGTTTAGGTTTAGGGTTTGGGTACGGGTAAGGGTTAGTTTTAGGGTTAGGGATAGGGTTAAGGTTAGGGTTAGGCTTAGGGTTGGGTTAAGGTAAGGGTTAGGGTTAGAGTTAGGGTTAGGGAAAGGGTAAGTGTTAGGAAAGGGTTAGGTTTATTGTTAGGGTAATGGTTAGGGTTAGGGTTAGGGTTAGGGTAAGGATTAGGGTTAGGGTTAGGGTTATGGTTAGCATTAAGGTTAGGCTTAGCGTTAGGGTTAGGGTTAGTGTAAGGGTTAGGGTTAGGGTTAGGTTTAGTGTTATGGTATGGTTTAGGGTTAGTTTTAGGTTAATGGTAAGGGTTAGGGTTAGGGTTGGGGTTAGGGTTAGGGTAAGTATAAGGGTTAAGGTTAGAGTTAGGGTTAAGTTTACGGTTAGGGATAGGGTTAGGGTTAGCATTAAGGTTAGGGTTAGGGTTAGGGTTAGGGTAAGGGTAAGGATTGGGGTTAGGGTTAGGGTTAGGTTTAGGGTTAGGGTAAGGGTAAGGGTAAGGTTTAGGGTTATGGTTAGGGTTAAGATTAGGGTTACAGATAGGGTAAGGGTAAGGGTAAAAGTTAGGGTTAGGGTTAGGGATTAGGGTTAGGGTTAGGGTTAAGGTAAGCGTTAGGGTTAGGTTTAGTGTAAGGGTAAGATGTAGGGTTAGGGTTAGTGTTAGTGTTAGGATAAGGGTAAGGGTTAGGGTTAGGGTTAGGTGAGGTTTACACTTAGGGTAAGGGTAAGGGTTAGGGTTGGGGTTAGGGTTAGCGTTAGGGTTAGGGTAAGGGTTAGGGTTAGGGTTAGGGTTAGGGTTAGGGTAAGGTTTAGGGTTAGGGTTACGTTTAGGGTTACGTTTAGGGTATGGGTAAGGGTTAGGGTTAGGTTTAGGGTTAGGTTTAGGGTTAGGGTTAGGGTAAGGGTAAGGATTTGGGTTAGGGTTAGGGTTAAGGTTAGGGTTAGGGTTAGGGTAAGGGTTAGGGTTAGGGTTAGAGTAAGGTTTAGGGTTAGGGTTAGGGTTAGGGGTTGGGGTTAGGGTTAGGATTAGGGTAAGGCTAAGTGTTAGGGTTAGAGTTCTGGTTAGGTTTAGGGTTAGGATATGGATAAGGGTTAGTGTTAGGTGAGTTGTAGGGTTAGGGGTTAGGGTTAGGGTTAGGGTTAGGTTTAGGGTTAGGGTTTGGGTAAA
>JANJXV010000051.1:340000-352500 GCA_024803745.1 Megascapheus bottae | reverse complement strand
TTGGGCAAGGGTAAGGTTAGGGTTAGGTTAGGTTTAGGTTTAGGGGTAGGGTTAGGGAAAGGGAAAGGGTTAGGGTTAGGGTTAGGGTTAGGGATAGGGTTAAGTTTAGGGTTAGGGTTCGGGTTAGTGTTAGTGTAAGGGTTAGGGTTAGGGTTAGTTTTAGGGTTAGGGTTAGGGAAAGGGTTAGGGTTAGGGTTAGGATTAGGGTTAGCATTAAGGTTAGGGTTAGGGTTAGGGTAAGGGTAAGGGTTGGGGTTAAGGTTAATTTTAGGGTTAGGGGTTAGGGTTAGGGTTAGGTTTAGGGTTAGGGTTAGGGTAAGGGTAAGGATTAGGGTTAGGGTTAGAGTTAGGGATAGGTTTAAGTTTAGGGTTAGGGTTAGGTTTATGGTTAAGGGTAGGGTTAGGGTAAGGGTTAGGGTTAGGGAAAGGGTAAGGGTTAGGGTAAGGGTTAGTGTTAGGGTTAGGGTAAGTTTTAGGTTTATGGTTAGGGTTAGGGTAAGGATTAGGGTTAGTGTTAGGGTTATGGTTAGCATTAAGATTAGGGTTAGGGTTAGGGTTAGTGTTAGGTTTAGGTTAAGGGTAAGGTTTATAGTTATGGTTAGGGTTAGGTTTAGGGTTAGGGTAAAGGTTAGGGTTCGGGTTAGGATTAGGGTTAGGGTTAGGGTTAGGTTTAGCGTTAAGGTAAGGGTAAGGTTTAGGGTTAGGTTTAGGGTTAGGAGTTAGTGTTAGGGTTAGGGTTAGTGTTAAGGGTAAGGTTTAGGGTTAGGTTTAGGGTAAGGGTTAGGTTTAGGTTTAGGGTAAGGGTATGGTTTATTGTTAGGGTTAGGGTTAGGTTTGGGGTTAGGGTGAGGGTAAAGGTAAGGGTTAGGGTTAGGATTAGCATTAAGAAGAGGGATAAGTTTAGGGTTAGGTTTAGGGTTAGGGTTAGGTTTAGGTTTAGGTTTAGGGTTAGGGTTAGGGTTAGGGAAAGGGTTATGGTTACAGTAAGGGTTAGGGTTATGGTTAGGGTTAGGGTTAGTGTAAGGGTTTGGTTTAGGGTTAGGTTTAGGGTTAGGGTTAAAGTTAGGGTTAGTGTTAGGGTTAGGGTTAGGTTAAGGGAAAGGATTATGGTTAGGGTTAGGGTTAGGGTTAAGGTTAGTGTTAGTGTTAGGATTAGGCTAAGGGTTAGGTTTAGGGTTAGGGTAAGGGTTAGGTTTAGGGATCGGGTTAGGTAAAGTGTAAGATTAGGGTTAGGGTTAGGGTGAGGCGTTAGGGTTAGGGTAAGGGCTATGGTTAGGTTTAGTCTTAGGTTTTGGGTAAGGGTAAGGGTTAGGGTTAGGGATAGGGTTAGGTTTAGGGTTAAGGTTAGGGTAAGGGTAAGGGTTAGGGTTAGGGTTAGCGATGGGGTTAAGGTTACGTTTTGGTTAGGGTTAGGGTTAGATTAAGGGTTAGGGTTAGGGTTAGGGTTAGGGTTAGGTTTAGGGTTAATTTTTGGGTACGGGTAAGGGTTAGGGTTAGGGTTAGGGATAGGGTTAAAGTTAGGGTTAGGCTTAGTGTTAGGGTTAAGGTAAGGGTTAGGGTTAGAGTTAGGGTTAGGGTTAGGGTTAGGGGAGGGTTAGGGTTAGGGTTAGGGTAAGATTAATGGTTAGGGTTAAGGTGAGGGTTAGGGTTAAGTTTAGGGTTAGGGTTAGGGTAAGGGTAAGTGTTAGATTTAGGGTTAGGGTTAGTGTTAGGTTTACAGTAAGGATTAGGGTTATGGTTAGGGTTAGGGTAAGGGTTGGGGTAATTGTTAGGGTTAGGGTTAGGTTTAGGTTTAGGGTTAGGGTAAGGGTAAGGGTTAGGGTTAGAGTTAGGGTTAGGGATAGGGTTAATGTAGGGTTTGGGTTAGGGTTAGGGTTTGGGTAAGATTAAGGGTTAGGGTTAAGGTTAGTGTTAGGGTTAGGTTTAGGGTTAGGCTTAGGGTAATGGGTAAGATTAAGGGTTAGGGTTATTATTAGTTTTAGGGAAAAGGTAAGGTTTAGGTTTCGGGTTAGGGTTAGTAGTCAGGGTTAGGGTTAGGGTTAGTTTTAGAAAAAGGGTAAATGTTAGGGTTAGGGTTAGGGTTAGGTGTTAGGGTTAGGGTTAGGGTAAGGGTAAGGGTTAGGCTTAGGCTTAGGGTTAGGGTTTAGGGTTAGGGTTAGGGTAAGGGTTAGGGTTAGGGTTAGGGTTAGGGTTAGGGTAAGTTAAGGGTCAGGGTTAGGGTTAGGTTTAGGATTAGGTTTTAGGGTTAGGGTTAGGGTTAGGTTTATGGTAAGGGTTACGGTCAGCGTTAGGGTTAGGGTAAGGGTATGTGTTAGGGTTAGGGTTAGGGTTATGGTTAGAGTAAGGGTAATTGTTAGGGTTAGGGTTAGGGTTAGGGTTATGGTAAGTGTTAGGATTAGGGTTAGGGTTAGGGTTAGGATAAGGGTAACGGTTAGGGTTATTGTTAGGGTTAGGTGTAGGGGTTCTGTTTTGACTTACGGTTAGGTTTAGGGTAAGGATAAGGGTGAGGGTTAGGGTTAGAGTTAGGATAAGGGTAAGGCTTAAGGTTAGGGTAACCTTTATTGTTAGGGTTAGGGAATGGTTAAGGGTTAGGTTTAGGGTTAGGTTAAGGTTTAGGGTTAGGGTTAGGGTAAGGGTAAGTGTGAGGTTTAGGGTTAGGGTTAGGGTTAGGGTTAGGTTTACCTTTAGGGTTAGGGGAAGGGTAAGGTTTAGTGTTAGTGTTATGGTTAGGGTTAAGGTTAGATTTAGGGTAAGGATTAGGGTTAGGTTTAGGGTTAGGATAAGGGTAAGGTTTAGGTTTAGGGTTAGGGTTAGGATTTAGGGTTAGGGTTAGGGTTAGGTTTAGGGTAAGGTTAAGGGTTAGGGTTAGGGTTAGGGTTAAGTTTAGGGTTAGGGTTAGATTTAGGGTTAGGTAAAGGGTAAGTGTTAGGGTAAGGGTTAGGTTTAGTGTTAGGGTAAGGATTAGGGTTAGGGTTAGGGTTAGGGTAAGGATTAGGGTTAGGGTTAGGGTTATGGTTAGCATTAAGGTTCGGCTTAGGGTTAAGGTTAGGGTTAGTGTAAGGGTTAGGGTTAGGGTTAGGTTTAGTGTTATGGTTAGGTTTAGGGTTAGTTTTAGGTTAAGGGTAAGAGTTAGGGTTAGGGTTGGGGTTAGGGTTAGGGTAAGTATAAGGGTTAAGGTTAGAGTTAGGGTTAAGTTTAGGGTTAGGGATAGGGTTAGGGTTAGCATTAAGGTTAGGGTTAGGGTTGGGGTAAGGGTAAGATTTAGGGTTAGGGTTAGGGGTAGGTTAAGGATTAGGATTAGGATTAGGCTTAGGGTAAGGGTTAGGTTTAGGGTTAGGTATAGGGTTAGCATTAAGGTCAGGGTTAGGGTTAGGGTAAGGGTTAGGGTTAGGGGTTAGGGTTAGGATTAGGGTTATGGTTAGGGTGAGGTAGAGGGTTAGTTAAGTGTAAGGGTAAGGTTTAGGGTTAGGGTTAGGGTTAGGGTTTAGGTTAGGATTACGGTTAGGGTAAGGGTAAGGGTCAGGGTTAGGTTTAGGTGTTAGGATTAGGGTTAGGGTTAGGGTTAGGGATAGGGAAGGGTTAGGGTTAGGGTTAGGGTTAGGGTTAGGGTTAGGGTTAAGTTTAGGGTTAGGTTTAGGGTTAGTGCTAGGGTTAGTGTAAGGTTTAGGGTTAGGGTTAAGTTTAGGGTAAGGGTTAGGGTAAGTGTTAGGGTTAGGGTTAGGTTTAGGGGTTAGGATTAGGGTTAGGGTTAGGGTTAGGGATAGGGAAGGGTTAGGGTTAGGGTTAGGGTTAGGGTTAGGGTTAGGGTTAAGTTTAGGGTTAGGTTTAGGGTTAGTGCTAGGGTTAGTGTAAGGTTTAGGGTTAGGGTTAAGTTTAGGGTAAGGGTTAGGGTAAGTGTTAGGGTTAGGGTTAGGTTTAGGGTTAGGGTTAGGGTAAGGGTAATGGTTAGGTTTAGGGTTAGGATTAGGGTTAGGGGAGGGTTAGGGTTAGGGTTAGGGTAAGATTAATGGTTAGGGTTAAGGTGAGGGTTAGGGTTAAGTTGAGTGTTAGCGTTAGAGTAAGGGTAAGTATTAGGATTAGGTTTAGGGTTAGTGTTAGGTTTATAGTAAGGATTAGGGTTATGGTTAGGGTTAGGGTAAGGGTTGCGGTAAGTGTTAGGGTTAGGGTTACTTTTAGGGTTAGGGTTACGGTAAGGGTAAGTGTTAGGGTTAGGGTTAGAGTTACGGTTAGGGATAGGGTTAATGTAGGGTTTGGGTTAGGGTTAGGGTTAGGGTAAGATTAAGGGTTGGGGTTAAGGTTAGTGTTAGGGTTAGGTTTAGGGTCAGGCTTAGGGTAAGGGTAAGGGTTAGGGTTATGGTTAGTTTTAGAGAAAATGGAAGGGTTAGGTTTCGGGTTAGGGTTAGTAGTCAGGGTTAGGGTTAGGGTTAGTTTTAGGAAAAGGGTAAAGGTTAGGGTTAGGGTTAGGGTTAGAGTTAGGGTTAGGGTTAGGGTAAGGGTAAGGGTTAGGCTTAGGCTTTGGGTTAGGGTTTAGGGTTAGGGTTAGGGTAAGGGTTAGGGTTAGGGTTAGGGTTAGGGTAAGTTAAGGGTCAGGGTTAGGGTTAGGGTTAGGATTAGGTGTTAGGGTTAGGGTTAGGTTTATGGTAAGGGTTACGGTTAGCGTTAGGGTTAGGGTAAGGGTACCTGTTAGGGTTAGGGTTAGGGTTAGGGTTAGAGTAAGGGTAATTGTTATGGTTAGGTTTAGGGTTAGGATTAGGGTTAGGGTAAGTTTTAGGTTTAGGGTTAGGGTTAGGGTTAGGATAAGGGTAACGGTTAGGGTTAGGGTTAGGGGTAGAGGTAGGGGTTCTGTTTAGAGTTAGGGTTAGGGTTAGGGTAAGGGTAAGGGTGAGGGTTAGGGTTAGGGTTAGGATAAGAGTAAGGCATAGGGTTAGGGTAACCTTTATTGTTAAGGTTAGGGAAAGGGTAAGGGTTAGGTTTAGGGTTTGGTTTAAGGTTTAGGGTTAGGGTTAGGGTAAGGGTAAGTGTGAGGTTTAGGGTTAGGGTTAGGGTTAGGGTTAGGTTTACCTTTAGGGTTAGGGGAAGGGTAAGGTTTAGTGTTAGTGTTATGGTTAGGGTTAAGGTTAGATTTAGGGTAAGGATTAGGGTTAGGATAAGGGTAAGGTTTAGGTTTAGGGTTAGGGTTAGGATTTATGGTTAGGGTTAGGGTTAGGTTTAGGGTAAGGTTAAGGGTTAGGGTTATGGTTAGGGTTAAGTGTTAGGGTTAGGGTTAGGGTAAGGGTTAGGGTTATGGTCAGGGTTAGGGTTAGGTTTAGCATTAAGATTAGGGTTAGGGTTAGGGTAAGGTAATTGTTAGGGATAGGGTTAGGGGTATGGGTTAGGGTTAGTATTAGGCTTAGGGTTAGTGTTAGGTTTAGGGTTAGGGTTAGGGTAAGGGTAAGGGTTAAGGTTAGGGTTAGGGTTAGGTTTAGGGTTAGGGTAAGGGTAAGGGTAAGGTTTAGGTTTATGGTTAGGGTTAAGATTAGGGTTACAGATAGGGTAAGGTTAAGGGTAAATTTAGGGTTAGGGTTATGTGTTAGGGTTAGGGTTAGGGATATGGTTAATGTTACGTTTATGGTTAGGGTTAGGGTTAGGTTAAGGGTTAAGGTTAGGGTTAGGGTTAGGGTTAGGTTTAGGGTTAGGGTTAAGTTTAGGGTTAGGGTTAGATTTAGGGTTAGGTAAAGGGTAAGTGTTAGGGTAAGGGTTAGGTTTAGTGTTAGGGTAAGGATTAGGGTTAGGGTTAGGGTTAGGGTAAGGATTAGGGTTAGGGTTAGGGTTATGGTTAGCATTAAGGTTCGGCTTAGGGTTAAGGTTAGGGTTAGTGTAAGGGTTAGGGTTAGGGTTAAGTTTAGTGTTATGGTTAGGTTTAGGGTTAGTTTTAGGTTAAGGGTAAGAGTTAGGGTTAGGGTTGGGGTTAGGGTTAGGGTAAGTATAAGGGTTAAGGTTAGAGTTAGGGTTAAGTTTAGGGTTAGGGATAGGGTTAGGGTTAGCATTAAGGTTAGGGTTAGGGTTGGGGTAAGGGTAAGATTTAGGGTTAGGGTTAGGGTTAGGTTAAGGATTAGGATTAGGATTAGGCTTAGGGTAAGGGTTAGGGTTAGGGTTAGGTATAGGGTTAGCATTAAGGTTAGGGTTAGGGTTAGGGTAAGGGTTAGGGTTAGGGTTAGGGTTAGGGGTTAGGGTTAGGATTAGGGTTATGGTTAGGGTGAGGTAGAGGGTTAGTTAAGTGTAAGGGTAAGGTTTAGGGTTAGGGTTAGGGTTAAGGTTTAGGTTAGGATTACGGTTAGGGTAAGGGTAAGGGTAAGGGTTAGGTTTAGGGGTTAGGGTTAGGGTTAGGGTTAGGGTTAGGGATAGGGAAGGTTTAGGGTTAGGGTTAGGGTTAAGTTTAGGGTTAGGTTTAGGGTTAGTGTTAGGGTTAGTGTAAGGTTTAGGGTTAGGGTTAAGTTTAGGGTAAGGGTTAGGGTAAGTGTTAGGGTTAGGGTTAGGTTTAGGGTTAGGGTTAGGGTAAGGTTAATGGTTAGGTTTAGGGTTAGGATTAGGGTTAGGGGAGGGTTAGGGTTAGGGTTAGGGTTAGGGTAAGATTAATGGTTAGGTTAAGGTGAGGGTTAGCGTTAAGTTTAGTGTTAGCGTTAGAGTAAGGGTAAGTGTTAGGATTAGGTTTAGGGTTAGTGTTAGGTTTACAGTAAGGATTAGGGTTATGGTTAGGGTTAGGGTAAGGGTTGCGGTAAGTGTTAGGGTTAGGTTTAGGTTTAGGGTTAGGGTTACGGTAAGGGTAAGTGTTAGGGTTAGGGTTAGAGTTACGGTTAGGGATAGGGTTAATGTAGGGTTTTGGGTTAGGGTTAGGGTTAGGGTAAGATTAAGGGTTGGGGTTAAGGTTAGTGTTAGGGTTAGGTTTAGGGTTAGGCTTATGGTAAGGGTAAGGGTTAGGGTTATGGTTAGTTTTAGAGAAAATGGAAGGGTTAGGTTTCGGGTTAGGGTTAGTAGTCAGGGTTAGGGTTAGGGTTAGTTTTAGGAAAAGGGTAAAGGTTAGGGTTAGGGTTAGGGTTAGAGTTAGGGTTAGGGTTAGGGTAAGGGTAAGGGTTAGGCTTAGGCTTCGGGTTAGGGTTTAGGGTTAGGGTTAGGGTAAGGGTTAGGGTTAGGGTTAGGGTTAGGGTAAGTTAAGGGTCAGGGTTAGGGTTAGGGTTAGGATTATGTGTTAGGGTTAGGGTTAGGTTTATGGTAAGGGTTACGGTTAGCGTTAGGGTTAGGGTAAGGGTACGTGTTAGGGTTAGGGTTAGGGTTAGGGTTAGGGTTAGAGTAAGGGTAATTGTTATGGTTAGGTTTAGGGTTAGGATTAGGGTTAGGGTAAGTTTTCGGTTTAGGGTTAGGGTTAGGGTTAGGATAAGGGTAACGGTTAGGGTTAGGGTTAGGGTTAGGGGTAGGGGTTCTGTTTAGAGTTAGGGTTAGGGTTAGGGTAAGGGTAAGGGTGAGGGTTAGGGTTAGGGTTAGGATAAGGGTAAGGCATAGGGTTAGGGTAACCTTTATTGTTAAGGTTAGGGAAAGGGTAAGGGTTAGGTTTAGGGTTAGGTTAAGGTTTAGGGTTAGGGTTAGGGTAAGGGTAAGGGTGAGGTTTAGGGTTTGGGCTAGGGTTAGGGTTAGGTTTACTGTTAGGGTTAGGGTAAGGGTAAGGGTTAGGGTTAGTGTTAGGGTTAGGGTAAGGGTAAGGGTTAGGGTTAGTGTTATGGTTAGGGTTAAGGTTAGATTTAGGGTAAGGATTAGGGTTAGGTTTAGGATTAGGATAAGGTTAAGGTTTAAGTTTAGGTTTAGGGTTAGGGTTTATGGTTAGGTTTAGGGTTAGGTTTAGGGTAAGGTTAAGGGTTAGGGTTAGAGGTTGGGTGAGGGGTTAGGGTTAGGGTTAGGGAAAGGGATAGGGTTATGGTCATGGTTAAGGTTAGGTTTAGCTTTAAGATTAGGGTTAGGGTTAGGGTAAGGTAATTGTAAGGGTTAGGATTAGGGGTATGTGTTAGTGTTAGTATTAGGGTTAGTGTTAGGGTTAGGTTTAGGGTTAGGGTTAGGGTAAGGGTAAGGTTTAGGGTTAGGTTAGGGTTAGGTTTAGGGTTAGGGTAAGGGTAAGGGTAAGGTTTAGGGTTATGGTTAGGGTTAAGATTAGGGTTTCAGATAGGGTAAGGGTAAGGGTAAAATTTAGGGTTAGGGTTACGGTTAGGGTTAGGGGTTAGGGTTAGGGATAGGGTTATGTTAAGCGTTAGGGTTAGGGTTAGTGTAAGGGTAAGGTGTAGGCTTAGGGTTAGTGTTAGGGTTAGGGTAAGGGTAAGGGTTAGGGTTAGGGTTAGGTTAGGTTTACAGTTAGGTTAAGGGTAAGGGTTAGGGTTAGGGTTAAGGTTAGCGTTAGGGTTAGGATTAGGGTTAGGATAAGGGTAAGTGTAGGGTTAGGGTTAGGGTTAGTGATAGGGTTAGGGTAAGGGTTAGGGTTAGGGTTAGGGTTAGGGTAAGGGTTAGGGTAAGTTTTGGGGTTAGGTTTAGGTGTGGGGTTAGGGTTAGGGTAAGAGTAATGTTAGGGTTAAGTTAGGGTTAGGGTTAGGTTTAGGGTTAGGGTAAGGATTAGTGTTAGGGTTAGGGTTATGGTAAGGTTTAAGGTTAGGGTTAGGGTTAGGGTTAGCATTAAGTTTAGGGTTAGGGTTAGGTTAAGGGTAAGGGTTAGGGTTAGGGTTAGGGTTAGGGGTTAGGGTTAGCATTAGGGTTAGGATTAGGGTTACGTTTAGGGTTACGATTAGAGTATGGGTAAGGGTTAGGTTTAGGTTTAGGGTTAGGTTTAGGGTTAGGGTAAGGGTAAGGGTTTGGGTTAGGGTTAGGTTTAGGGTTAGGGTTAGTGTAAGGGTATGGTTTAGGGTTAGGTTTAGGGTTAGGGTTAAAGTTAGTGTTAGTGTTAGTGTTAGGGTTAGGGTTAGGTTAAGTGTAAGGATTAGGGTTAGGGTTAGGGTTAGGTTTAGGGATCGGGTTAGGTAAAGTGTAAGGTTAGCATTAAGGTTAGGGTTGGGGTTAGGGTAAGGATTAGCGTTAGAGGTCGGGTTAGGGTAAGGGTTATGGTTAGGGTTACGGTTAGCATTAAGGTTAGGGTTAGGGTTAGGGTGAGGCGTTAGGGTTAGGGTAAGGGTTATGGTTAGGTTTAGTCTTAGGTTTTGGGTAAGGGTAAGGGTTAGGGTTAGGGATAGGGTTAGGTTTAGGGTTAAGGTTAGGGTAAGGGTAAGGGTTAGGGTTAGGGTTAGGGTTATGGATGGGGTTAAGGTTACGTTTATGGTTAGGGTTAGGGTTAGGTTAAGGGTTAGGGTTAGGGTTAGGGTTAGGGTTAGGGTTAGTTTTAGGGTTAGGGTTTGGGTACGGGTAAGGGTTAGGGTTAGGGTTAGGGTTAGGGATAGGGTTAAGGTTAGGGTTAGGCTTATGGTTAGGTTAAGGTAAGGGTTACGGTTAGGTTTAGTCTTAGGTTTTGGGTAAGGGTAAGGGTTAGGGTTAGGGATAGGGTTAGGTTTAGGGTTAAGGTTAGGGTAAGGGTAAGGGTTAGGGTTAGGGTTAGGGTTAGCGATGGGGTTAAGGTTAAGTTTGTGGTTAGGGTTAGGGTTAGATTAAGGGTTAAGGTTAGGGTTAGGGTTAGGTTTAGGGTTATTTTTTGGGTACGGGTAAGGGTTAGGGTTAGGTTAGGGATAGGGTTAAGGTTAGGGTTAGGCTTAGGGTTAGGGTTAAGGTAAGGGTTAGGGTTAGAGTTAGGGTTAGGGTTAGGGTTAGGGGAGGGTTAGGGTTAGGGTTAGGGTAAGATTAATGGTTAGGGTTAAGGTGAGGGATAGGGTTAAGTTTAGGGTTAGGGTTAGGGTAAGGGTAAGTGTTAGATTTAGGGTTAGGGTTAGTGTTAGGTTTACAATAAGGATTAGGGTTATGGTTAGGGTTAGGGTAAGGTTTGGGGTAATTGTTAGGGTTAGGGTTAGGTTTAGGGTTAGGGTTAGGGTAAGGGTAAGGGTTAGGGTTAGAGTTAGGGTTAGGGATAGGGTTAATGTAGGGTTTGGGTTAGGGTTAGGGTTTGGTTAAGATTAAGGGTTAGGGTTAAGCTTAGTGTTAGGGTTAGGTTTAGGGTTAGGCTTAGGGTAATGGTAAGGGTTAGGGTTATTATTAGTTTTAGGGAAAAGTGAAGGTTTAGGTTTAGGGTTAGGGTTAGTAGTCAGGGTTAGGGTTAGGGTTAGTTTTAGAAAAAGGGTAAATGTTAGGGTTAGGGTTAGGGTTAGGTGTTAGGGTTAGGGTTAGGGTAAGGGTAAGGGTTAGGCTTAGGCTTAGGGTTTGGGTTTAGGGTTAGGGTTAGGGTAAGGGTTAGGGTTAGGCTTAGGGTTAGGGTTAGGGTAAGTTAAGGGTCAGGGTTAGGGTTAGGGTTAGGATTAGGTTTTAGGGTTAGGGTTAGGGTTAGGTTTCTGGTAAGGGTTACGTTCAGCATTAGGGTAAGGGTAAGGGTATGTGTTAGGGTTAGGGTTAGGGTTATGGTTAGAGTAAGGGTAATTGTTAGGGTTAGGGTTAGGGTTAGGGTTAGGGTAAGTGTTAGGGTTAGGGTTAGGGTTAGGGTTAGGGTTAGGATAAGGGTAACGGTTAGGGTTAGGGTTAGTGTTAGGTGTAGGGGTTCTGTTTTGAGTTACGGTTAGGGTTACGGTAAGGATAAGGGTGAGGGTTAGGGTTAGGGTTAGGATAAGGGTAAGGCTTAGGGTTAGGGTAACCTTTATTGTTAGGGTTAGGGAAAGGTTAAGGGTTAGGTTTAGGGTTAGGTTAAGGTTTAGGGTTAGGGTTAGGGTAAGGGTAAGTGTGAGGTTTAGGGTTAGGGTTAGGGTTAGGGTTAGGTTTACCTTTAGGGTTAGGGGAAGGGTAAGGTTTAGGTTTAGGGTTAGGGTTAGGATTTAGGTTTAGGGTTAGGGTTAGGTTTAGGGTAAGGTTAAGGGTTAGGGTTAGGGTTAGGGTTAAGTGTTAGGGTTAGGGTTAGGGTAAGGGTTAGGGTTATGGTCAGGGTTAGGGTTAGGTTTAGCATTAAGATTAGGGTTAAGGTTAGGGTAAGGTAATTGTTAGGGATAGGGTTAGGGGTATGGGTTAGGGTTAGTATTAGGGTTAGGGTTAGTGTTAGGTTTAGGGTTAGGGTTAGGGTAAGGGTAAGGGTTAAGGTTAGGGTTAGGGTTAGGTTTAGGGTTAGGGTAAGGGTAAGGGTAAGGTTTAGGGTTATGGTTAGGGTTAAGATTAGGCTTACAGATAGGCTAATGGTAAGGGTAAAGTTAGGGTTAGGGTTAGCGGTTAGGGTTAGGGTAAGCGTTATGGTTAGGGTTAGTGTAAGAGTAAGATGTAGGGTTAGGGTTAGTGTTAGGGTTAGGGTAATGGTAAGGGTTAGGGTTAGGTTAGGTTTACAGTTAGGGTAAGGGTAAGGGTCAGGGTTAGGGTTAGGGTTAGCGTTAGGGTTAATATTAGGGTTAGGGTAAGGGTAAGTGTAGGGTAGGGTTAGGGTTAGTGATAGTGTTAGGGTAAGGGTTAGGGTTAGGGTTAGGGTAAGGGTTAGGGTAAGTTTTGGGGTTAGGGTTAGGTGTAGGGTTAGGGTTAGGGTAAGAGTAAGATTAGGGTTAGGTTAGGGATAGGGTTAGGTTTAGGGTTAGGGTAAGGATTTGTGTTAGGGTTAGGGTTACGGTTAGGTTTAAGGTTAGGGTTAGGGTAAGGGTAATGATTTGGGTTAGGGTTAGGGTTAAGGTTAGGGTTAGGGTTAGGGTAAGGGTAAGGTAAGGGTTAGGGTTAGGGTTAGCATTAAGTTTAGGGTTAGGTTTAGGGTTAGGGTAAGGGTTAGGGTTAGGGTTAGGTTAAGGGTTAGTGTTAGGGTTAGGGAAACGGTAAGGGTTAGGGTTAGCGTTAGGGTAAGGATTAGGGTTAGGTTTAGGTTTAGGGTAAGGGTTAGGGTTAGGGTTTGGGTTAGGGTTAGCACTAAGGTTAGCGTTAGGGTTAGGGTAAGGGTTAGGGTTAGGGTTAGGGTTGGTGTTCGGGTTAGGGGTTAGGGTTAGGGTTAGGTTTAGGGTTAGGGATTGGGGAAGGGTAAGGGTTAGAATCAGGATTAGGTTTAGGGTTAGGGTTAGGGTAAGGGTAAGGGTTAGTTTAGCGTTAGGGTTAGGGATAGGGTTAAGGTTAGGGTTAGGGTTAGGTTTAGGATAAGGGTAAGGGTTAGGGTTAGGGTTAGGGTTAGGGTTAGGGTTAGTATGAAGGTTAGGGTTAGGGTTGGGGTAAGGGTAAGATTTAGGGTTAGGGTTAGGGTTAGGTTAAGGATTAGGATTAGGATTAGGCTTAGGGTAAAGGTTAGGGTTAGGGTTAGGTTTAGGGTTAGCATTAAGGTTAGGGTTAGGGTTAGGGTAAGTGTAAGATTTAGGGTTAGGGTTAGAGTTAGGTTAGGTTAAGTATTAGGGTTATGGTTAGGGTTAGGT
>JANJXV010000051.1:327500-335000 GCA_024803745.1 Megascapheus bottae | reverse complement strand
TAGTGTTAGGGTTAGGGGTTAGGGTTAAGGTAAGGGTAAGCTTTAGGGTTAGGGTTAGGGTTAGGGTTAAGTTAAGTGTAAGGGGCAGGGTTTGGGTTAGGGATAGGGTTAGGTTTAGGGTAAGGGAAAGGTTTAGGGTTAATGTTAGGTTAGGGTATGGTTAAGGGTTAGGGTGAGGGTTAGGGTTAAGCTTAGGGTTAGAGTTAGGGTTAGTTTTAGAGTTAGGGTTAGGTTAAGGGTAAAGGTTAGGGTTAAGGTTAGAGTTAGGGTTAGGGTTAGGGTTAGTGTAAGGGTTAGGGGTTAGGTTTAGGATTAGGGTTAGGGTTAGGGTAAGGGTAAGGTTTTGTGTTAATGTTAGATTTGAGGTTAGGGTAAGGGTTAGGGTTAACATTAAGTTTAGGGTTAGGTTTTGGGTAAGGTTAAGGGTTAGGGTTAGGTTTAGGTTTAGGGTTATGGTTAGGGGAAGTGTAAGGGTTAGGGTTAGGATTAGGGTTAGGGATATGGTTAAGGTTAGGGTTAGGGTTAGGGTTAGGGTAAGGTTTAGGGTTAGGGTTAGGGTTAGGATTAGGGAAAGGGTTAGGGTTAACGTAAGGGTTGTGGTTAGGGTTAGGGTTAGCATTAAGGTTAGGGTTAGGGTTAGGGTAAGGGTAAGGGTTAGGGTTAGGATTTATGGTTAGGGTTAGGGTTAGGTTTAGGGTTAGGGTTTGAGTACGGGTAAGTGTTAGGGATGGGGTTAGGGTTAGGTTTAGGGTTAGGCTTAGGGTAAGGGTAAAGATTAGGGTTAGGGTTAGGGTTAGGAATAGGGTTAAGGTTAGGGTTCGGGTTAGGGTTAAGGTTAGGGGTAGGGTTAGGGTTAGGGTTAGGGAAACTGTAAGGGTTTGGGTAAGGGTTAGTTTTAGGGTTAGGGTAAGGATTAGGGTTAGGGTTAGGGTTAGGGTAAGGATTAGGGTTAGGGTTAGGGTTATGGTTAGCATTAAGTTTAGGGGTAGGGTTAGGGTAAGGGTTAGGTTTAGGGTTCGGTTTAGTGTTAGGGTTAGGTTTAGGGTTATGTTTAGGGTAAGGTTAAGGGTTAGGGTTAGGGTTAGGGTTGGGGTTAGGTTTAGGGTTAGGGTTAGGGTAAGGGTAAGGGTTAGTTTTAGAGTTAGGGTTAAGTTTAGGGTTAGAGTTAGGATTAGGGTAAGGGTAAGAGTTAGTGTTAGGGTTAGGGTTAGGGTTAGGGTTAGGTTTAGGGGTTAGGGTTAGGGTTATGGTAAGGGTTAGGGTTAGGGTTAGGGTAAGTGTTAGGGTTAGGGTAAGGGTAAGTGTTGGGGTTAGTGTTATGGTTATGGTTAGGGTAAGGGTAAGGATTAGTGTCAGGTTTTGGGTTATCGGTTAGGGTTAGGTGTAGGGTTAGGGTTAGGGTAAGGGTTAGTTTTAGGGTTAGGTTAAGGGTAAGAGTTAGGTTTAGCTTTAGTTTTAGGGTTAGGGTTAGGGTTATTGTTAGGGTAAGGGTAAGGGTGAGGGTTGGGGTTAGGTTTAGGGTTAGGTTTAGGGTTAGGGTTAGGGTTAGGGTAAGTGTAAGGGTTAGGGTTAGGGTTAGGTTTAAGGTTAGGGTTAGTGTTAGAGTTACGGTTAAGGGTAGGGTAAGGTTAAGATTTAGGTTTAGGGTTAGGGTTAGAAAAAAGGTTAGGGTTAGGGTTAGGTTTAGTCTAAGGGTTAGGGTTAGGTTAAGGGTTAGTTTAGGGTTATGGTTAGGGAAAGGGTAAGTTTTAGGGTTAGGGTTAGGATTTGGGTTAGGGTAAGGGTTAGGGTTAGGTTTAGGGTTAGGGTTAGCATTAAGGTTAGGGTTAGGGTTTGGGTAAGGGTAGGGTTGGGTTAGGGTTAGGGTTAGGTTTAGGGTTAGGGTTAGGGTAAGGGTAAGGGTTAGGTTTAGGGTTATGGTTAGGGTCAGGTTTAGAGTTAGGGTTAGGAAAGTGTAAGGGCTAGGGATAGCGTTAGTGTAAGGGTAAGATTTAGGGTTAATGTTAGATTTAGGGTTAGGATTAGGGTAAGGGTAAGTGTTAGGGTTAGGTTTAGGGTTAGTTTTAGGGTTAGGGTAAGGGTTAGGATTAGGGTTAGGGTTAGGGTAAGGTTTAGGGTAAGGGTTAGGGTTAGGGTTAGGTTTAGTATTAGGGTTAGGGTAAGGGTAAGGGTTAGGGTTAGGGTTAGGGTTAGGTTTAGGATTAGGGTTAGGGTTAGGGTTAGTGTTAGGTTAGGGAAAGAATAAGGATTAGTCAGGGTTAGGGTTAGGGTTAGGGTTAGGGTAAGGGTAAGTGTTGGGGTTAATGATACGGTTAGGGTTAGGGTAAGGGTAACGATTAGTGTCAGGGTTAGGGTTTGGGGTTAGGGTTAGGTGTAGGGTTAGGGTTAGGGTTAGGGTAAGGGTAAGAGTTAGGTTTAGGGTTAGGTTTAGGGTTAGTTTTAGGGTTAGGTTTAGGGTTAGGGTTAGGGTAAGGGTAAGGGTGAGGGTTGGGGTTAGGTTTGGGGTTAGGTTTAGGGTTAGGGTTAGGGTAAGGGTAAGGGTTAGGGTTAGGGTTAGGTTTAAGGTTAAGGTTAGTGTTAGTGTTAGGGTTAAGGGTAGGGTAAGGTTAAGATTTAGGTTTAGGGTTATGGTTAGAACCAAGGTTAGGGTTCGGGTTAGGTTTAGTCTAAGGGTTAGGGTTAAGGTAAGGGTTAGTTTAGGGTTATGGTTAGGGAAAGGGTAAGGTTTAGGGTTAGGGTTAGGGTTTGGGTTAGGGTAAGAGTTAGGGTTATGTTTAGGGTTAGGGTTAGCATTAAGGTTAGGGTTAGGGTTTGGGTAAGGTTAAGGGTTGGGTTAGGGTTAGGGTTAGGGTTAGGGGTTAGGGTTAGGGTTAGGGTTAGGTTCAGGGTAGGTTTTGGGTAAGGGTAAGGGTTAGGTTTATGGTTAGGGTTAGCATTAGGGTTAGGGTTATGGTAAGGGTAAGTGTTAGCGTTAGGGTTAGGGATAGGGTTAAGGTTAGGGTTAGGGTTAGGGTTAGGATTAGGGTAAGAGTAAGGGTTAGGGTTAGGGTTAGGCTTAGGTTTAGGGAAAGGGTAAGAGTTAGGGTTAGCGTTAGTGTTATGTTTAGGGTTAGGGTAAAGTTTAGGTTAAGGAAAGTGTAAGGGTTAGGGTAAGGTTTAGGGTTAGGGTTAGTTTTGGGTAAGGATTAGATTTAGGGATAGGGTTAGGATAAGGGTTAGGGTTAGGGTTATGTTCAGCATTAAGGTTAGAGTTACGGTTAAGGTAAGTGTAAGGGTTAGAGTTAGGTTAGGATTAGCATTAGCCTTAGGGTAAGGGTTAGGGTTAGGGTTAACGTTAGCATTAAGTTTAGGGTTAGGGTTAGGGAAAGCGTAAGGGATAGGATTAGGGTTAGGTTTACGGTTAGGGGTTAGGGTTAGGGTTAGGGTAAGGGTTAGATTTAGGGTTAGAGTTAGGGTAAGGTTTAGGGTTAGGGTTAGCGTTAGGGTTAGGTTTAGGGTAAGGGTAAGGGTAAGGGTTAGGGTTAGTGTTAGGTTTAGGGTTTGGGTTAGAGTAAGGGCAAGGATTAGGGTTAGGGTTAGGGTTAGGGCAAGAGTAAGGTTTAGGGTTAGGGTAAGGGTTAGGGTTAGAGTTAGCATTAAGGTTAGGGTTGGGGTTAGAGTAAGAGTAAGGTTTAGGTTTAGGGTTAGGGTTAGGTTTAGCATTATGGTTAGGGTTAGGCTTAGGGTAATGGTAAAGGTTAGGGTTATGTTTAGGGTTAGGAGTCAGGTTTAGGATTAGGGTTAGGGTCAGGGTTAGGTTTAGTGTTAGGGTTAGGGTAAGGCTGAGGGTTATGTTTAGGTTTAGGGTTAGGTTTAGGGTTAGGGTTAGGGTAAGGGTAAGGGTTAGGTTTAGGTTTAGGGTTAGGGTTAGGGTTAAGGTTAGAGCTAGGGTTAGGGTAAGGGTAAGAGTAAAGGTTAGGGTTAGGGTTAGGAGTTATAGTTAGGGTTAGGTTTAGGGTTAGGGTGAGGGTAAGTGTTAGGGTTAGGGTAAGGGTTAGGTTTAGGGTTAGAGTAAGGGTAAGTTTTAAGTTTAGGGTTAGGTTGGGGTTAGGGTAAGTGAAAGGGTTAGGGTTAGGGTTAGGGTTGGGTTTAAGTTTAGAGTTAGGGTAAGAGTAAGAGTTAGGGTTAGGTTTAGGGTCAGCCTTAGGGTAAGGGTAAGGGTATGGTTAATGTTAGGTTTAGGGTTAGGATTAGGGTTAGGGTAAGTTTAAGGGTTAGGGTTAGGGTTAGGGTTAAGGTTAGGGTTAGGATTAGGGTTAAAGTTAGGGTAAGGGTAAGGGTTAGGATTAGGGTTAGAGAAACGGTAAGGGTTAGGGTTAGGGTTAGGGTTAGAGTTAGGGTTAATTTTAGGGTAAGGGTAAGGTTTAGGGTTAGGGTTAGGCTTAGGGTCAAGGGTTAGAGTTAGGTTTAGGTTGAGGGTAAGAGTTAGGGTTAGAGTTAGGTTTAAGGGTAACGGTTAGGGTTAGAGTTATGTTTAGGGGTTAGGGTTACGGTTAAGGTTAGAGTTAGGCTTAGGGTTAGGGTTAGGGTAAGGGTAAGGGTGAGGGTTAGGTTTAGGGTTAGGGTAAGTGTAAGTGTTAAGGTTACGATTAGGATTAGGGTTAGGGTAAGGTTAAGGGTAAGGGTTAGGTTTAGGGTAAGTGTTAGGGTTAGGGTTAGGGTTAGGGTTAGGGTAAGGGAAAGGGTACGGGTTAGGGTAATGGTTAGGGTTATGGTTAGGGTTAGGGTAAGGTTTAGGGTTAGGGTTAGCGTTAAGGTTAGGGTTAGGGTTAGGGGAAGGGGAAGGGTTGGGGTTAGGGTAAGGGTTACAGTTATGGTTAGGGTTGCATTAAGATTAGGGTTAGGGTTAGGGTTAGGGTTAGGGTTAGAGAAACAGTAAGGGTTAGGGTTAGGGTTAGGGTTAGGGTTAGAGTTAGGGTTAATTTTAGGGTAAGGGTAAGGTTTAGGGTTAGGGTTAGGCTTAGGGTCAAGGATTAGAGTTAGGTTTAGGTTGAGGGTAAGAGTTAGGGTTAGAGTTAGGTTTAAGGGTAACGGTTAGGGTTAGAGTTATGTTTAGGGGTTAGGGTTACGGTTAGGGTTAGAGTTAGGCTTAGGGTTAGGGTTAGGGTAAGGGTAAGGGTGAGGGTTAGGTTTAGGGTTAGGGTAAGTGTAAGTGTTAAGGTTACGATTAGGATTAGGGTTAGGGTAAGGTTAAGGGTAAGGGTTAGGGTTAGGGTAAGTGTTAGGGTTAGGGTTAGGGTTAGGGTTAGGGTAAGGGAAAGGGTAAGGGTTAGGGTAATGGTTAGGGTTATGGTTAGGGTTAGGGTAAGGTTTAGGGTTAGGGTTAGCGTTAAGGTTAGTGTTAGGGTTAGGGGAAGGGGAAGGGTTGGGGTTAGGGTAAGGGTTACGGTTATGGTTAGGGTTGCATTAAGATTAGGGTTAGGGTTAGGGTTAGGGTTAGGGTTAGGGTTAAGTTTATGTTTAGGGTTAGGGTTAGGGTAAGGGTAAGGTGTGGGGTTAGGTTAGTGTTAGGGTTAGGGTTAGGGTAAATGTTAGGGTTAGTGTTAGGGTTAGGGTTAGGGTAAGTGTTAGGGTTAGTGTTAGGGTTAGCGTTAGGGATAGAATTAGGGTTAGGGTTAGGTTTAGGTTTAGGGTTAGCGAAAGGGTAAGGTTTAAGGTCAGTGTTACGGTTAGGGTTATTTTTAGGGTTAGGGTTAGGGTAAGGGTTAGGGTTAGAGTTATGGTTAGGGAAAGGCTAAGGGTTCGGGTAAGGGTTAGGGTTAGGGTAAGGTTTAGGGTTAGGTTAGGGTAAGGTTTAGGGTAAGGGTTAGGGTTATGGTTAGTTTTAGGGTTAGGGTTAGGGTAAGGGTAAGAGTTAGGGTTAGGGTTAGGGTTTGGTTTAGGGTTAGGGTAAGGGTTAGGTTAGGGTTAGGGTTTGGTTTAGGGTTAGGGTAAGGGTTAGGTTAGGGTTAGGGTTATGTTTAAGGTTAGGGTTAAGGTTAGGTTTAGGGTTAGGGTAGGGGTAAGGGTTAGGGTTAGAGTTATGGTTAGGGAAAAGCTAAGGGTTCGGGTAAGGGTTATGGTTAGGGTAAGGTTTAGGGTTAGGTTAGGGTAAGGTTTAGGGTAAGGGTTAGGGTTATGGTTACGTTTAGGGTTCGGGTTAGGGTAAGGGTAAGAGTTAGGGTTAGGGTTAGGGTTTGGTTTAGGGTTAGGGTAAGGGTAAGTGTTAGGGTTAGGTTTAGGTTTAGGAGTTAGTGTTAGGGTTAGGGTAAGGGTAAGTGTTAGGTTTAGGGTTAGGGTTAGGGTTAAGGTTAGAGTTACGGTTATGATAAGGGTGAGGGTAAAGGTTAGGGTTAGGGTTAGGGGTTAGAGTTAGGGTTAGGGTTAGGGTTAGGGTTAGTGTTAGGAGTTAGGGTAAGCGTTAGGTTTAGGGTTAGAGTAAGGGTAAGGTTTAAGTTTAGGGTTAGGTTTGGGGTTAGGGTAAGTGTAAGTGTTAGGGTTAGGGTTAGGTTTAAGTTTAGGGTTAGGGTAAGGGTAAGGGTTAGGGTTAGGGTTAGTTTTAGGGTTAGGGTAAGGGTAAGGTTTAGGGTTTGGGTTAGCGTTAGGTTTAGGATTAGTGTTGGGTTTAGGGTTAGGTTTAGGATAAGGGTAAGGGTTAGGGTTAGGGTAAGGGTTAGGGTTAGGGTTAGGTTAGGGTAAGGTTTAGGGTAAGGGTTAGGGTTATGGTTAGGTTTAGGGTTAGGGTTAGGGTAAAGGTAAGGTTTAGGGTTAGGGTTAGGGTGGGATTTAGGGTTAGGGTAAGGGTATGGGTTAGATTTAGGGTTAGGGTTAAGGTTAGGGTTAGGGTTACGATTAGGGATTTGGGTTAGGGTTATGGTAAGGGTAGGATTAGGGTTAGGGTAAGGGTAAGTGTTAGGGTTAGGGTTGGAGTTAGGGAAAGGGTAAGGGTTAGGATTAGGGTTAGGATTAGGGTAAAGGTTAGGGTTAGGGTAAGAGTAAGTATTAGGGTTAGGGTTAGGTTTAGGAGTTAGTGTTAGGGTTAGGGTAAGGGTAAGGGTTAGGTTTAGGGTTAGGGTTAGGGTTAAGGTTAGAGTTAGGGTTAGGATAAGGGTGAGGGTAAAGGTTAGGGTTAGGGTTAGGGGTTAGAGTTAAGGTTAGGGTTAGGGTTAGGGTTAGTGTTAGGATTTAGGGTAAGGGTTAGGTTTAGGGTTAGAGTAAGGGTAAGGTTTAAGTTTAGGGTTAGGTTTGGGGTTAGGGTAAGTGTAAGTGTTAGGGTTACGGTTAGGTTTAAGTTTAGGGTTAGGATAAGGGTAAGGGTTAGGGTTAGGGTTAGTTTTAGGGTTAGGGTAAGGGTAAGGTTTAGGGTTTGGGTTAGCGTTAGGTTTAGGGTTAGTGTTAGGTTTAGGGTTAGGTTTAGGATAAAGGTAAGGGTTAGGGTTAGGGTAGGGTTAAGGGTTAGTGTTAAAGTTAGGTTTAGGGTTA
>JANJXV010000051.1:322500-325000 GCA_024803745.1 Megascapheus bottae | reverse complement strand
CTTAGGGTAAGGGTAAGGATTATGGTTAATGTTAGGGTTAGGGTTAGGGTTAGCATTAGGGTTAGGGTAAGGGTTAGGGTTAGGGTTAGGGTTAGGGTTAAGGTTAGGGTTAGGATTAGGATTAAAGTTAGGGTAAGGGTAAGGATTAGGGTTTGGGATAGGGTTAGAGAAAATGTAAGGTTTAGGATTAGGGTTAGGGTTAGAGTTAGGGTTAAGTTTAGGGTAAGGGTAAGTGTTAGGGTTAGGGTTGGAGTTAGGGAAAGGGTAAGGTTTAGGATTAGGGTTAGGATTAGGGTAAAGTTTAGGGTTAGTGTAAGAGTAAGTGTTAGGGTTAGGGTTGGGTTACGGTTATGGTTAGGGTAAAGGAAAGGTTTAGGGTTAGGGTTTAGGGTTAGAGTTAGGGTTAGGGTTAGGGTTAGGGTAAGGGTAAGGGTTAGGTTTAGGTTTAGGGTTAGGGTTAGGGTTAAGGTTAGAGTTAGGGTTAGGGTAAGGGTAAGGGTAAAGGTTAGGGTTAGGGTTAGGAGTTATAGTTAGGGTTAGGTTTAGGGTTAGGGTGAGGGTAAGTGTTAGGGTTAGGGTAAGGGTTAGGTTTAGGGTTAGAGTAAGGGTAAGTTTTAAGTTTAGGGTTAGGTTGGGGTTAGGGTAAGTGTAAGGGTTAGGGTTAGGGTTAGGGTTGGGTTTAAGTTTACAGTTAGAGTAAGGTTAAGGGTTAAGGTTAGGTTTAGTGTTAGCGTTAGGGTAAGGGTAAGGGTATGGTTAATGTTAGGTTTAGGGTTAGGATTAGGGTTAGGGTAAGTTTAAGGGTTAGGGTTAGGGTTAGGGTTAAGGTTAGGGTTAAAGTTAGGGTAAGGGTAAGGGTTAGGGTTAGGGTTAGAGAAACGGTAAGGGTTAGGGTTAGGGTTAGGGTTAGAGTTAGGGTTAATTTTAGGGTAAGGGTAAGGTTTAGGGTTAGGGTTAGGCTTAGGGTCAAGGGTTAGAGTTAGGTTTAGGTTGAGGGTAAGAGTTAGGGTTAGAGTTAGGTTTAAGGGTAACGGTTAGGGTTAGAGTTATGGTTAGGGGTTAGGGTTACGGTTATGGTTAGAGTTAGGTTTAGGGTTAGGGTTAGGGTAAGGGTAAGGGTGAGGGTTAGGGTTAGGGTTAGGGTAAGTGTAAGTGTTAAGGTTACGATTAGGGTTAGGGTTAGGCTAAGGGTAAGGGTAAGGGTTAGGGTTAGGGTAAGTGTTAGGGTTAGGGTTAGGGTTAGGGTTAGGGTAAGGGAAAGGGTAAGGGTTAGGGTAATGGTTAGGGTTATGGTTAGGGTTAGGGTAAGGGTTAGGGTTAGCGTTAAGGTTAGGGTTAGGGTTAGGGGAAGGGGAAGGGTTGGGGTTAGGGTAAGGGTTACGGTTATGGTTAGGGTTGCATTAAGATGAGGGTTAGGGTTAGGGTTAGGGTTAGGGTTAAGTTTAGGGTTAGGGTTAGGGTTAGGGTAAGGGTAAGGTGTGGGGTTAGGTTAGTGTTAGGGTTAGGGTTAGGGTAAGTGTTAGGGTTAGTGTTAGGGTTAGCGTTAGGGATAGAATTAGGGTTAGGGTTAGGTTTAGGTTTAGGGTTAGCGAAAGGGTAAGGTTTAAGGTCAGTGTTACGGTTAGGGTTATTTTTAGGGTTAGGGTTAGGGTAAGGGTAAGGGTTAGGGTTAGAGTTATGGTTAGGGAAAGGCTAAGGGTTCGGGTAAGGGTTAGGGTTAGGGTAAGGTTTAGGGTTAGGTTAGGGTAAGGTTTAGGGTAAGGGTTAGGGTTATGGTTAGTTTTAGGGTTAGGGTAAGGGTAAGAGTTAGGGTTAGGGTTAGGGTTTGGTTTAGGGTTAGGGTAAGGGTTAGGTTAGGTTAGGGTTATGTTTAAGGTTAGGGTTAAGGTTAGGTTTAGGGTTAGGGTAGGGGTAAGGGTTAGGGTTAGAGTTATGGTTAGGGAAAGGCTAAGGGTTCGGGGAAGGGTTATGGTTAGGGTAAGGTTTAGGGTTAGGTTAGGGTAAGGTTTAGGGTAAGGGTTAGGGTTATGGTTACGTTTAGGGTTCGGGTTAGGGTAAGGGTAAGAGTTAGGGTTAGGGTTAGGGTTTGGTTTAGGGTTAGGGTAAGGGTAAGTGTTAGGGTTAGGTTTAGGTTTAGGAGTTAGTGTTAGGGTTAGGGTAAGGGTAAGGGTTAGGTTTAGGGTTAGGGTTAGGGTTAAGGTTAGAGTTACGGTTATGATAAGGGTGAGGGTAAAGGTTAGGGTTAGGGTTAGGGGTTAGAGTTAGGGTTAGGGTTAGGGTTAGGGTTAGTGTTAGGAGTTAGGGTAAGGGTTAGGTTTAGGGTTAGAGTAAGGGTAAGGTTTAAGTTTAGGGTTAGGTTTGGGGTTAGGGTAAGTGTAAGGGTTAGGGTTAGGGTTAGGTTTAAGTTTAGGGTTAGGGTAAGGGTAAGGGTTAGGGTTAGGGTTAGTTTTAGGGTTAGGGTAAGGGTAAGGTTTAGGGTTTGGGTTAGCGTTAGGTTTAG
>JANJXV010000051.1:302500-320000 GCA_024803745.1 Megascapheus bottae | reverse complement strand
AGGGTTAGGGTTAGGGTTAAGGTTAGGGTTAAGGTTAGTGTTAGGGTTAGGGTAGGGGTTAGAGTTAGGGTTAGGGTTATGGTTTGGTTTAGGGTTAGGGTAAGGGTAAGGGTTAGGGTTAGGGTAAGGGTAAGAGTTAGGGTTAGGGTTATGGTTTGGTTTAGGGTTAGGGTAAGGGTAAGGGTTAGGGTTAGGGTTAATGTTAGAGTTAGGGTTAGGGTTAGGGGTTAGGGTTAAAGTTAGGGTTTGGGTTAGGGTTAGGTTTAGGGTTAGGTTTAGGGGTTAGAGTTAGGGTTAGTGTTAGGGATAGTGTTAGGAGTTAGGGTAAGGGTTAGGTTTAGGGTTAGAGTAAGGGTAAGGTTTAAGTTTAGGGTTAGGTTTGGGGTTAGGGTAAGTGTAAGGGTTAGGGTTATGGTTAGGTTTAAGTTTAGGGTTAGGGTAAGGGTAAGGGTTAGGGTTAGGGTTAGTTTTAGGGTTAGGGTAAGGGTAAGGTTTAGGGTTTGGCTTAGCGTTAGGTTTAGGATTAGTGTTAGGTTTTCGGTTAGGGTTAGAATAAGGGTAAGGGTTAGGGTTAGGGTAGGGTTAAGGGTTAGTGTTAATATTACGTTTAGGGTTAGGGTTAGGGTTACCGTTAGGTTTAGAGTTAGGGTTAGGGTTAGGTTTAGGGTTAGGTTTAGGGTAAGGGTAAGGGTAAGGGTTAGGGTTAGGGTTAGGTTTAGGGTTAAGGTTAGGGTTAAGTTCAGGATTAGGGTTAGGGTTAGGGTAAGGGTAAGGGTTAGGGGTAGGGTTAGGGTTAAGTTTAGGGTTAGGGTTAGGTTTAGGGTAATGGTTAGGGTTATGGTTAGGATAAGGTTTAGGGTTAGGGATAAGGATAGGGAAAGGGTAAGGATTAGGTTAGGGTTAGGGTTAGGGTAAGGATTAGGGTTAGGGTTAGGGTTAGGGTAAGGGTTAGGGTTACGGTTAGGGTTAGCATTAAGGTTAGGGTTAGGTTTAGGGTAAGGGTAAGAGTTAGGGTTAGGGTTAGGGTTAGGACTAGGTGTTAGGGTAAGAGTTAGGGTCAGGGTTAGGTTTAGGGTTAGGGTTTGGGTAAGGGTAAGGCTTAGAGTTAGGATTAGTGTTAGGGTTAGGTTTAGGGTTAGGGTTAGGTTAAGGGTAAGGGTTAGGGTTAGGGTAAGGTATAGGGTTAAGGCTAGGGTTAGGGTTAGGGTTAGGGTTAGGGTTAGAGTTAGCATTAAGGTTAGGGTTGGGTTAGGGTAAGGGTAAGGTTTAGGGTTAGGGTTAGGGTTAGCATTATGGGTAGGGTTGGGTTAGGGTAAGTGTAAGGGTTAGGGTTAGGGTTGGGGTTAGGTTTAGGGTTTAGGTTTAGGATTAGGGTTATGGATAGTGTTAGGTTTAGGGTTAGGTTTAGGGTAAAGGTGAGGGTTAGGGTTAGGGTTAGGTTTAGCGTTAGGGTTAGGGTAATGGTAATGGTTAGGTTTCCGGTTAGGGTTAGGGTTATTTTTATGGTTAGGATTAGGGTAAAGGTAAGGGTTAGGTTAGGGTTACGGTTATGGTTAAGGTTAGGGTTAGGGTTAGGGTTAGGGGAGGGGTAAGGGTTAGGGTTATGGTTAGGGAAAGGGTAAGGTTTAGGGATAGGGTTAGGGTTAGGGTTAGGGTAAGGATTAGGGTTAGGGTTAGTGTTAGAGTATGGTTTAGGGTTAGGGTTAGGGTTAGGGTAAGAGTAAGGGTTAGGGTTTGGTTTAGGGTTAGGGTAAGGGTAAAGATTAGGGTTAGGGTTAGTGTTAGGGTTAGGGTTAAGGTTAGGGTTTGGGTTAGGGAAATGTTAAGGGTTAGGTTAGGGTTAGGGTTAGGTTTAGGTTAAGGGTTAGTGTAAGGTTTAGGGTTAGGGTTAGGGTCAGTGTCAGGGTTAGGGTTAGGGTAAGGGTTAGGGTTAGGGTTAGGTTTAGGGTAAGTGTAAGGGTAACGGTTAGGGGTAGGATTATGGTTATGATTAGGTTTAGAGTTAGGGTTAGGGTAAGTGTAAGGGTTAGGGTAGCGTTAGGGTAAGGGTAAGGGTTAGGGTTTATGTTAGGGTTAGGGTTATGGTTAGGGTAGGGTAAGTGTTAGGATTAGGGTTAGGGTTAGTGTTAGGGTTAGGGTAAGGGTTAGGGTTAGGGTTAGGTTAGGGTAAGGTTTAGGGTAATGGTTATGGTTATGGTTAGGTTTAGGGTTAGGGTTAGTGGGAAGGTAAGGTTTAGGGTTAGGGTTAGGGTTTGGTTTAGGGTTAGGGTAAGGGTAAGGGTTAGGTTTAGGGTTAGGGTTAAGGTTAGGGTTAGCGTTAGGGTTTGGGGTTAGGGTTAGGGTTAGGGTTAGGGTTATGGTAAGGGTTTTGGTTAGGGTTAGGGTAAGGGTAAGTGTTAGGGTTAGGGTTGGAGTTAGGGAAAGGGTAAGGGTTAGGGTTAGGGTTAGGATTAGGGTAAAGTTTAGGGTTAGGGTAAGAGTAAGTTTTAGGGTTAGGGTTGGGTTACGGTTATGGTTAGGGTAAAGGAAAGGTTTAGGGTTAGGGTTTAGGGTTAGAGTTAGGTTTAGGGTTAAGGTTAGGGTAAGGGTAAGGGTTATGGTTAGGGTAAGGGTAAGGGTTAGGGTTCGGGTTAGGGTTAGGGTTAGGTTTAGAGTTAGGGTTAGGGTATGGGTTAGGTTTAGTGTAGGGTTAGTGTTAGGGTTAGGGTTAGGGGTTAGGGTTAGGTTTAGGGTTAGGGTTAGGATATGGGTTAGGTTTAGGGTAGGGTTAGGGTTAGGGTTAGGGTTAGGGGTTAGGGTTCGGGTTAGTTTTAGGGTTAGGGTTAGGGTATGGGTAAGGGTTAGGGTTCGGGTTAGGGTTAGGTTTAGGGTTAGGGTTAGGGTAAGGGTTAGGGTAAAGGTTAGGGTTAGGGTTAGGGTTAAGGTAAGGGTTAGGGATAGGGTTAGGTTTAGGGTTAGGGGTTAGGGTTAGGATTAGTTTTAGGGTTAGGTTTAGGGTATGGGTAAGGGTTAGGGTTAGGGTTAGTGTTAGGTTAGGGTTAGGTTTAGGGTAAGGGTAAGGGAAAGTGTTAGGGTTAGGGTTAGGGTTAGGGTTAGGGTAAGGGTAAGGGTTAGGGGTAGGGTTAGGGTTAGGGTCAGGTTTAGGGTTAGGGTAATGGTAAGGGTTAGGGTTAGGGTAGGTTTAGGGTTAGGGGTTAGGGTTAGGGTGAGGTTTAGGGTTACGTTAAGGGTTAGGTTTTGGGTTAGGTTAAGGGTAAGGTGTAGGGTTAGGGTTAGGGTTAGAGTTAGAGTAGGGTAAGGGTTAGGGTTAGGTTTATGGTTAGGGTTAGGTTTACAGTTAGGGTTAGGGTAAGTGTAAGGGCTAGGGTTAGCGTTATGGTAAGGGTAAGGGTTAGGGTTAATGTTAGGGTTAGGGTTAGGGTTATGGTAAGGGTAAGTGTTAGGGTTAAGTTTAGGGTTAGTTTTAGGCTTAGGGTAAGGTTTAGGATTAGGGTTAGCGTTAGGGTAAGGTTTAGGGTAAGGGTTAGGGTTACGGTTAGGTTTAGGATCAGGGTTAGGGTAAGGGTAAGGCTTAGGTTCAGGGTTATGGTTAGGTTTAGGGTTAGGGTTAGGGTAAGGGTAAGGGTTAGGTTTAGGTTTACGGTTAAGGTTAGGGTTAGGGTTAGGTTTAGGGAAAGGGTAAGGGTTAGGGTTCGGGTAAGGATAAGTGTTGGGGTTAGGTTTACGGTGAGGTTTAGGGTAAGGGTAAGGATTAGTGCCAGGGTTAAGTTTAGGGGTTAGGGTTAGGATTAGGGTTAGGATTAGGGTAATGGTGAGGTTTATTGGTAGGGTTAGAACTAGGGTTAGGTTTGGGGTTAGGTTTAGTCTAAGGGTTAGGATTAGGGTAAGGGTTAGTTTAGGGTTATGGTTAGGGAAAGGGTAAGGTTTAGTGTTAGGGTTAGGTTTAGGGTTAGGGTTAGCATTAAGGTTAGGGTTAGGGTTCGGGTAAGGGTAAGAGTTGCGTTAGGGTTAGGGTTAGGGTTAGGGTTAGGGTTAGGGGTTAGGGTTAGGGTCAGGGTTAGGTTTAGGTTTAGGGTTTGGGTAAGTGTAAGGGTTAGGTTTATGGTTAGGGTTAGCATTAGGGTTAGGGTTAGGGTAAGGGTAAGTGTTAGCGTTAGGGTTAGGGATTGGGTTAAGGTTAGGGTTAGTGTTAGGGTTAGGATTAGGGTAAGGGTAAGGGTTAGGGTTAGGGAAAGGGTAAGAGTTAGGGTTAGGGTTAGGTTTAGAGTTAGAGTTAGCATTAAGGTTAGGGTTATGGTTAGGGTAAGGGTTAGGGTTAGCGTTAGGGTAAGGGTAAGGTTTAGGGTTAATGTTAGGGTTAGGGTTAGGGTTAGGGTAGGGTAAGTGTTAGGATTAGGGTTAGGATTAGGTTTAGTGTTAGGGTTAGGGTAAGGGTTAGGGTTAGGGTTAGGTTAGGGTAAGGTTTAGGGTAAGGGTTAGGGTTATGGTTAGGTTTAGGGTTAGGTTTAGGGTAAAGGTAAGGTTTAGGGTTAGGGTTAAGCTTTGGTTTAGGGTCAGGGTAAGGGTAAGGGTTAGGTTTAGGGTTAGGGTTAAGGTTAGGGTTAGGGTTAGGGTTAGGATTAGGGTAAGGGTAAGGTTTAGGGTTAGGGAAAGGGTAAGAGTTAGGGTTAGGGTTAGGTTTAGGTTTAGAGTTAGCATTAAGGTTAGGGTTATGGTTAGGATAAGGGTAAGGGTTAGGGTTAGCCTTAGGGTAAGGGTAAGGGTTAGGGTTAATGGTAGGGTTAGGGTTAGGGTTAGGGTAGGGTAAGTGTTAGGATTAGGGTTAGGGTTAGGGTTAGTGTTAGGGTTAGGGTAAGGGTTAGGGTTCGGGTTAGGTTAGGATAAGGTTTAGGGTAAGGGTTAGGGTTATGGTTAGGTTTAGGGTTAGGGTTAGGGTAAAGGTAAGGTTTAGGGTTAGGGTTAGGCTTTGGTTTAGGGTTAGGGTAAGCGTAAGGGTTAGGTTTAGGGTTAGGGTTAAGGTTAGGGTTAGGGTTAGGGTTTGGGGTTAGGGTTAGGGTTTGGGTTAGGGTTATGGTAAGGGTTAGGGTTTAGGGTTAGGGTAAGGGTAAGTGTTAAGGTTAGGGTTGGATATAGGGAAAGGGGAAGGGTTAGGGTTAGGGTTAGGATTAGGGTAAATGTTAGGGTTAGGGTAAGAGTAAGTTTTAGGGTTAGGGTTGGGTTACGGTTATGGTTAGGGTAAAGGAAAAGTTTAGGGTTAGGGTTTAGTGTTAGAGTTAGGGTTAGGGTTAGGGTAAGGGTAAGGGTTATGTTTAGGGTAAGGGTAAGGGTTAGGGTAATGTGTAGGGTTAGGTTTAGGGTTAGGGTTAGGATAAGGGTAAGGGTTAGGGTTCGGGTTAGGGTTAGGGTTAGGTTTAGAGTTAGGGTTAGGGTATGGGTTAGGTTTAGGGTAGGGGTAGGGTTTGGGTTAGGGTTAGGGGTTAGGGTTCGGGTTAGGTTTAGGGTTATGGTTAGGGTATGGGTAAGGGTTAGGGTTCGGGTTAGGGTTAGGTTTAGGGTTAGGGTTAGGGTAAGGGTAAGCGTAAGGGTTAGGGTTACGGTTAGGGTTAAGGTAAGCGTTAGGGTTAGGGTTAGGGTTAGGGTTAGGGGTTAGGGTTAGGATTAGGTTTAGGGTTAGGTTTAGGGTATGGGTAAGGGTTATGGTTAGGGTTAGTGTTAGATTAGGGTTAGGTTTAGGGTAAGGGTAAGGGTTAGGGTTAGGGTTAGGGTTAGGGTTAGGGTTAAGGTTAGGGTTAGGGTTAGGGTAAGGGTAATGGTAAGGGTTATGGGTAGGGTTGGGTTAGGGTCAGGTTTAGGGTTAGGGTAAGGGTAAGGGTTAGGGTTAGGGTAGGGTTAATGTTAGGGGTTAGGGTTAGTGTGAGGTTTAGGGTTACGTTAAGGGTTAGGTTTTGGGTTAGGTTAAGGGTAAGGTGTAGGGTTAGGGTTAGGGTTAGAGTTAGGGTAGGGTAAGCGTTGCGGTTAGGTTTATGTTTAGGGTTAGGGTTAGGTTTAGATTTAGGGTTCGGGGAAGTGTAAGGGCTAGGGTTAGCGTTAGGGTAAGGGTAAGGGTTAGGGTGAAGGTTAGGGTTAGGGTTAGGGTAAGGGTAAGTGTTAGGGTTAAGTTTAGGGTTAGTGTTAGGGTTAGGGTAAGGTTTAGGATTAGGGTTAGGGTTAGGGAAAGGTTTAGGGTAAGGGTTAGGGTTAGGGTTAGATTTAGGATCAGGGTTAGGGTAAGGGGAAGAGTTAGGGTCAGGGTTAGGGTTAGGTTTAGGGTTAGGGTTAGGGTAAGGGTAAGGGTTAGGTTTAGGTTTACGGTTAAGGTTCGGGTTAGGGTTAGGTTTAGATAAAGGGTAAGGATTAGGGTTAGGGTAAGGGTAAGTGTTGGGATTAGGGTTACGGTGAGGTTTAGGGTAAGGGTAAGGATTAGTGTCAGGGTTAGGTTAGGGGTTATTTTTAGGATTAGAGTTAGGATTAGGGTAATGGTGAGGTTTATTGTTAGGGTTAAAACTAGGGTTAGGTTTGGGGTTAGGTTTAGTCTAAGGGTTAGGATTAGGGTAAGGGTTAGTTTAGGGTTATGGTGAGGGAAAGGGTGAGGTTTAGTGTTAGGGTTAGGGTTTGGGTTAGGCTAAGAATTAGGGTTAGGGTTAGGGTAAGGTTTAGGGTTAGGTTTAGGGTTAGGGTTAGCATTAAGGTTAGGATTAGGGTTCGGGTAAGGGTAAGAGTTGCGTTAGGGTTAGGGTTAGGGTTAGGGGTAAGGGTTAGGGTTAGGTTTAGGGTTAGGGTTTGGGTAAGTGTAAGGGTTAGGTTTATGGTTAGGGTTAGCATTAGGGTTAGGGTTAGGGTAAGGGTAAGTGTTAGCGTTAGGGTTAGGGATTGGGTTAAGGTTAGGGTTAGGGTTAGGGTTAGGATTAGGGTAAGGGTAAGGGTTAGGGTTAGGGTTAGGGTTAGGGAAAGGGTTAGGGTTAGGGTAAGGGTAAGGGTTAGGGTTAGGGTTAGGGTTAAGGTAAGGGTTAGGTTAGGGTTAGGGTTAGGGTTAGGGGTTAGGGTTAGGATTAGGTTTAGGGTTAGGTTTAGGGTATGGGTAAGGGTTATGGTTAGGGTTAGTGTTAGGTTAGGGTTAGGTTTAGGGTAAGGGTAAGGGTTAGGGTTAGGGTTAGGGTTAGGGTTAAGGTTAGGGTTAGGGTTAGGGTAAGGGTAATGGTAAGGGTTAGGTGTAGGGTTAGGGTTAGGGTCAGGTTTAGGGTTAGGGTAAGGGTAAGGGTTAGGGTTAGGGTAGGGTTAGGGTGAGGGGTTAGGGTTAGTGTGAGGTTTATTGTTACGTTAAGGGTTAGGTTTTGGGTTAGGTTAAGGGTAAGGTGTAGGGTTAGGGTTAGGGTTAGAGTTAGGGTAGGGTAAGCGTTACGGTTAGGTTTATGTTTAGGGGTAGGGTTAGGTTTAGATTTAGGGTTAGGGTAAGTGTAAGGGCTAGGGTTAGCGTTAGGGTAAGGGTAAGGGTTTTGGTTAAGGTTAGGGTTAGGGTTAGAGTAAGGGTAAGTTTTAGGGTTAAGTTTAGGGTTAGTGTTAGGGTTAGGGTAAGGGTTATTATTAGGGTTAGGGTTAGGGTAAGGTTTAGGGTAAGGGTTAGGGTTAGGGTTAGGTTTAGCATCAGGCTTAGGGTAAGGGTAAGAGTTAGGGTCAGGGTTAGGGTTAGGTTTAGGGTTAGGGTTAGGGTAAGGGTAAGGGTTAGGTTTAGGTTTATGGTTAAGTTTCGGGTTAGTGTTAGGTTTAGGGAAAGGGTAAGGTTTAGGGTTAGGGTAAGGGTAAGTGTTGGGATTAGGGTTAGGGTAAGTTTTAGGGTAATGGTTAGGGTTAGGGTTAGGTTTAGGGTTAGGTTTAGAGTAAGGGTAAGTGTTAGGGTTAGGGTTAGGTTTAGGTTTAGGGTTAGCCTAAGTGCAAGGGTTAGGGTTAGGGTTAGGCTTAAGATTAGGTTTAGGGTTAGGGTAAGAGTAAGGGTAAAGGATAGGGTTAGGATTAGGGGTTACGGTTACGGTTAGGTTTAGGGTTAGGGTAAGGGTAAGGGTAAGTGTTAGTGTTAGGGTTAGGTTTTAGGGTTAGAGTTAGGGTTAGGATTAGGGTAAGGATTAGGTTTAGGGTGAGGGTAAGGGTAAGGTTTTGGTTTAGGGTTAGGGTAAGTTTTAGGGTAAGGTTCAGTGTTAGGGTTAGGGATAAGATTAGGGTTAAGTTTAGGTTTAGGGTTAGGTTAAGGGTAAGGGTTAGGGTTAGGGTTATGGTTAGCGTTAGGGTAAGGGTAAGGTTTAGGGTTAATGTAAGGGTTAGCGTTAGGGTTAGGGTAAGGGTAAGTGTTAGGGTTAGGTTTAGGGTTAGTGTTAATTTTAGGATAGGAGTTAGGGTTAGGGTTAGGATTAGGGTTAGGGTAAGGGTTAGGGTTAGGTTTAGGGTTAGTGTTAATTTTAGGATAGGAGTTAGGGTTAGGGTTAGGATTAGGTTTAGTGTTAGGTTTAGGGTTAGGGTTAGGGTAAGGGTAAGGTTTATTGTTAGGGTTAGGGAAAGGGTAAGGGTTAGGTTTAGGGTTAGGGTTAGTGTTAGGGTAAGAGTAAGGGTTAGGGTTAGGGGTTAGGGTTAGGGTTAGGGTAAGTTTTCCGATTAGGGTTAGGTTAAGGGTAAGTGTTAGGTTTAGGGTTAGTGTTAGGGAAAGGGTAAGGGTTAGGATTATGGTTAGGTTTAAGGTTAGGGGTTAGGGTTAGGGTTAGGGTTAGGGTAAGGGTTAGATTTAGGGTTATGGTAAGGGTAAGGTTTAGGGTTAGGGTTAGCGTTAGTGTTAGGTTTAGGGTAAGGGTAAGGGTTAGGGTTAGGGTTAGTGTTAGTTTTAGGGGTTGGGTTAGGGTAAGGGTAAGAGTTAGGTTTAGGGTTAGGTTTAGGGTTAGGGTAAGGGTAAGGGTAAGGGTTAGGGTTAGGTTTAGGGGTAGAGTTAGCATTAAGGTTAGTGTTGGGGTTAGGGTAAGAGTAAGGTTTAGGGTAAGGGTTAGGGTTAGGGTTAGCATTATGGTTAGGGTTAGGTTAGGGTAAGGTTAAGGGTTAGGGTTAGGGGTTAGGGTTAGGATTAGGGTTAGGGTTAGGGTTAGGTTTAGTGTTAGGGTTAGGGTAAGGCAGAGGGTCAGGGTTAGGTTTAGGGTTAGGTTAGGGTTAGGGTTAGGGTAAGGATTAGTTTTAGGGTTAGGGTTAGGGTTAAGGTTAGAGTTAGGGTTAGGGTAAGGGTAAGGATAAAGGTTAGGGTTAGGGTTAGGGGTTAGAGTTAGTGTTAGGTTTAGGGTTAGGGTGAGGGTAAGTGTAAGGGTTAGGGTTAGGGTTAGGGGTTAGGGTTAGGTTTAGGGTTAGGGTAAGGTTAGGTTTGGGTTAGAGTAAGGGTAAGGTTTAAGTTTAGGGTTAGGTTTGGGGTTAGGGTAAATGTATGGGCTAGGGTTAGGGTTAGGATTGGTGTTAGGGTTAGGTTTAAGTTTAGGGTTAGGGTAAGGATAAGGGTAAGGGTTAGGTTTAGTGTTAGCGTTAGGGTTAGGGAAAGGGTTATGGTTAATGTTAGTGTTAGGGTTAGGGTTAGGATTAGGGTTAGGGTAAGGGTAACGGTTAGGGTTAGGGTTAGGGTTAAGATTAGGGTTAGGATTAGGGTTAAAGTTAGGGTAAGGGTAAGGTTTTGGGTTAGGGTTAGGCTTAGGGTTAAGGGTTAGTTTTAGGTTTAGGGTTAGGGTAAATATTAGGGTTAGGGTTAGGTTTAAGGGTAACGGTTGGGGTTACAGTTATGGTTAGGGGTTAGGGTTACGGTTACGGTTACGGTTATGTTTAGGGATAGGGTTAGGGTAAGGGTAAGGGTGAGGGTGAGGGTTAGGGTTAGGGTTATGGTAAGTGTAAGTGTTAAGGTTACGATTATGGTTAGGGTTAGGTTAAGAGTAAGGGTTAGGGTTAGGGTAAGTGTTAGGGTTAGGGTTAGGGTTAGGGTTAGGGTTAGGGTTAGGGTAAGGGAAAGGGTTAGGTAAGGGTTAGGGTTAGGGTTAGGGTTAGGGTTTGGATTACGGTTAGGGTTAGGATTAGGGTAAGGTTTAGTTTTGGGATAGGGTTAGCGTTAAGTTTAGGGGTAGGTTTAGGGGAAGGGTTAGGGTTAGGGTTAGGGTTTGGGTAAGGGTTAGGGTTAGGGTTATGGTTAGGGTTGCATTAAGGTTAGGGTTAGGGTTAGAGGAAGGGTAAGGGTTACGGTTAGAGTTAGGTTTAGGGTTAGGTTTAGGGTTAGGGTTGGCGAAAGGGTAAGGTTTAAGGTTAGGGTTAGGGTTAGGGTTATTTTTAGGGTTAGGGTTAGGGTAAGGTTAAGGATTAGGTTAGGGTTAGGGTTATGGTTAAGGTTAGGGTTAAGGTTAGGGTTAGGGTTAGGGTAGGGGTAAGGGTTAGGGTTAGAGTTATGGTTAGGGAAAGGGTAAGGGTTAGGGTTAGGGTTAGGGTAAGGTTTAGGTTTAGGTTTAGTGTTAGGGTATGGTTTAGGGTTAGGGTTATGGTTAGGGTTAGCATTAAGGTTAGGGTTAGGGTTAGGGTGAGGGTAAGGGTTAGGGTTAGGGTTAGGTTTAGGGAAAGGGAAAGGGTTAGGGTTAGCGTTAGGGTTAGTGTTAGGGTTAATGTTAAGGTTAGGGTTAGGGTTAGGGTAAGGGTAAGGGTTAGGGTTAGGGTTAGGGTTAAGGTAAAGATAAGGGTTAGAGTCAGGGTTAGGTTTAGAGTAAGAGTTAGGGTTAGGTTTAAGGTAAGGTTAAGGTTTAGGGTTAGGGTTAGGGTTAGGTTTAGCGTTAGGGTAAGGGTAAGGGTTAGAATTAATGTTAGGGTTAGGCTTAGGGTTAGGGTTAGGGTTAGTGTCAGGGTTAGGTTTAGGGTTAGTGTTAGGGTTAGGCCAAAGGTAAGGGTAAGGTTTAGGGTTAGGTTTAGCGTTCGGGTTAAGGTTACAGTTCGTTTTAGGGTAAGGGTTCGGGTTGGGTTAAGGGTTAGCATTACGTTTAGGGTTAGGGTTAGAGAAAGAGTAAGGGTTAGGGTTAGGGTTAGGGTTAGGGGATAGGGTTATGGTTAGGGTTAGGGAAAGTGTTAGATTTAGGGTTAGGGTAAGAGTAAGGTTTCGGGATACGGTTAGCGTTATGGTTAGGGTTAGGGTTAATGTAAGGGTAAGGGTTAGGGTTAGGGTTAGGGTTAGCATTATGGTGAGGGTTAGGGGTAGGGTAAGGGTAATGGTTAGGGTTAGGGTTAGGGTTAGAGGTTAGGGTTAGGATTAGGGTTAGGCATATGGTTGGGTTTAGGGTTAGGTTTAGGGTAAGTGTGAGGGTTAGGGTTAGGTTTAGGGTTAGGTTTAGGGTTAGGGTTAGGGTAAGGGTAAGGGTTAGGTTTAGGGTTATGGTTAGGGTTAAGGTTAGAGTTAGGGTTAGGGTAAGGGCAAGAGTAAACGTTAGGGTTAGGTTTAGGATAAGGGTTAGGGTTAGGGTTATGTTTAGCATTAAGGTTAGAGTTAGGGTTAAGGTAAGTGTAAGGGTTAGGGTTAGGGTTAGGATTAGCTTTAGGATTAGGGTAAGGGTTAGGGATAGGGTTGGGGTTAGCATTAAGCTTAGGGTTAGGGTTAGGGAAAGAGTAAGGGTTAGGGTTAGGGATAGGGTTAGGTGTTAGGGTTAGGGTTAGGGTTAGGGTAAGGGTTAGATTTAGGGTTAGGGTAAGGGTAAGGTTTACGGTTAGGGTTAGCGTTAGGGTTAGGTTTAGGGTAAGGGTAAGGGTAAGGGTTAGGGTTAGGGTTAGGGTTAAGAATAGGGTTAGGGGTAGGGTTAGGATTAGGGTTAGGGTTAGGGTTAGGGGTTAGGGTTAGGATTAGGTTTAGGGTTAGGGTTAGGGTATGGGTAAGTGTTATGGTTAGGGTTAGGATTAGGTTTAGGGTTAGGGTTAGGGTAAGGGTAAGGGTTAGGGTTAGGGTTAGGGTTAAGTTTAGCTTAGGGTTAGGGTAAGGGTAAGGGTAAGGGTTAGGGTTAGTGTTAGGTTAGGGGTTAGGGTTAGAGTTAGGTTTAGGGACACGGTAAGGGTTAGGTTTAGAGTTAGTTTAAGGGTAAGGTGTAGGGTTATGTTAGGGTTAGAGTTAGAGTAAGTATAAGGGTTAGGGTTAGGGTTAGGGTTAGGTTTAGAGTTAGGGTTAGGTAAGTGTAAGGGCTAGGGTTAGCGTTACGGTAAGGGTAAGGTTTAGGGTTAATGTTAGGGTTAGGGATAGGGTTAGGGTTTTGGTAAGGGTAAGTGTTAGGGTTAGGTTTAGGGTTAGATTTAGGGTTATGGTAAGGGTTAGGATTAGGGTTAGGGTTAGGGTAAGGTTTATGGTAAGGGTTAGGGTTAGGGTTAGGTTTAGTATTAGGGTTAGGGTAAGGGTAAGGGTTAGGGTTAGGGTTAGGGTTATGTTTAGGGTTAGGGTTAGGGTAAGGGTAAGGGTTAGGTTTAGGGTTATGGTTAAGGTTAGGGTTAGGGTTAGGGTTAGTGTTAGGTTTAGGGAAAGGTAAGGATTAGTCAGGGTTAGGGTTAGGGTTATGGTTAGGGTTAGGGTTAGGGTTAGGTGTTAGAGTTAGGGTTATGGTAAAGGTTAGGGTTAGGGTTAGGTTAAGGGTTAGGGTTAGGGTAAAGGTAAGTGTTGGGGTTAGTGTTACGGTTAGGGTTAGGGTAAGGGTAAGGATTAGTGTCAGGGTTAGGGTTAGGGGATAGGGTTAGGTGTAGGGGTAGGGTTAGGGTAAGGTTTAGGGTTAGGGATCGGGTAAGGGTAAGAGTTAGGTTTAGGGTTAGGTTTAGGATTAGTTTTAGGGTTAGGGTTAGGGTAAGGGTAAGGGTGAGTGTTGGGGTTACGTTTAGGGTTAGGTTTAGGGTTAGGGTTAGGGTAAGGGTAAGGGTTAGGGTTAGGGTTAGGTTTAAGTTTAGGGTTCGTGTTAGAGTTAGGGTTAGTGGTAGGGTAAGGTTAAGATTTTGGTTTTGGGTTAAGGTTAGAACCAAGTTTAGGTATAGTGTTAAGTTTAGTCTAAGGATTAGGGTTAGGGTAAGAGTTAGTTTAGGGTTATGGTTAGGGAAAGGGTAAGGTTTAGTGTTAGGGTTAGGGTTTGGGTTAGGGTAAGGGTTAGGGTTAGGTTTAGGGTTAGGGTTAGCATTACGGTTAGGGTTAGGGTTAGGGGTTAGGGTGAGTATTAGGGTTAGGGTCAGGGTTAGGTTTAGTGTTAGGGTTATGGTAAGACTGAGGGTTATGGTTAGGTTTAGGGTTAGGTTTAGGGTTAGGGTTACGGTAAGGGTAAGGTTTAGGTTTAGGGTTAGGGTTAGGGTTAAGTTTAGAGTTAGGGTTAGGGTAAGGGTAAGGGTTAATGTTAGGGTTAGGGTTGGGTTACAGGTATGGTTAGGGTAAAGGAAAGGTTTAGGGTTAGGGTTTAGGGTTAGAGTTAGGGTTAGGTTTAGGGTTAGGGTTAGGTTAAGGGTTATGGTTAGGGTAAGGGTAAGGGTTAGGTTAAGGTGTAGGGTTAGGTTTAGGGTTAGGGTTAGGGTAAGGGTAAGGGTTAGGGTTAGGGTTAGGTTTAGAGTTAGGGTTAGGGTATGTGTTAGGTTTAGGGTAGGGTTAGGGTTAGGGTTAGGGTTAGGGGTTAGGGTTCGGGTTAGGTTTAGGGTTAGAGTTAGGGTATGGGTAAGGGTTAGAGTTCGGGTTAGGGTTAGGTTTAGGGTTAGGGTAAGGGTAAGGGATAGGGGTAGGGTTAGGGTTAGGGTCAGGTTTAGGGTTAGGGTAAGGGTAAGGGTTGGGGTTAGGGTAGGGTTAGGGTTAGGGGTTAGGGTTAGGGTGAGGTTTAGGGTTACGTTAAGGGTTAGGTTTTGGGTTAGGTTAATTGTAAGGTGTAGGGTTAGGGTTAGGGTTAGAGTTAGAGTAGGGTAAGGGTTAGGGTTAGGTTTATGGTTAGGTTTAGGTTTAGAGTTAGGGTTATGGTAAGTGTAAGGGCTAGGGTTAGCGTTAGGGTAAGGATAAGGGTTAGGGTTAATGTTAGGGTTAGGGTTAGGGTTAGGGCAAGGGTAAGTGTTAGGGTTAAGTTTAGGGTTAGTGTTAGGCTTAGGGTAAGGGTTAGGATTAGGGTTAGGGTAAGGTTTAGGGTAAGGGGTAGGGTTAGAGTTAGGTTTAGGATCAGGGTGAGGGTAAGGGTAAGGGTTAGGGTTAGGTTTAGGGTTAGCCTTAGGGTAAGGGTAAGGGTTATGGTTAATGTTAGGGTTAGGGTTAGGATTAGGGTTAGGGTAAGGGTAAGGGTTAGGGTTAGGGTTAGGGTTAGGGATAAGTTTAGGGTTAGGATTAGGGTTAAAGTTAGGGTAAGGGTAAGGGTTAGGGTTAGGGTTAGGGTTAGAGAAACGGTAAGGGTTAGGGTTAGGGTTAGGATTAGTGTTAGGTTTAGGGTGAGGGTAAGAGTTAAGATTAGAGTTAGGTTTAAGGGTAACGGTTAGGGTTAGAGTTATGGTTAGGGGTTAGGGTTACGGTTAGGGTTACGGTTAGGTTTAGGGTTAGGGTTAGGGTAAGGGTAAGGGTGAGGGTTAGGGTTAGGGTTAGGGTAAGTGTAAGTGTTAAGGTTACGATTAGGGTTAGGGTTAGGGTAAGGGTAAGGGTTAGGGTTAGGGTAAGTGTTAGGGTTAGGGTTAGGGTTAGGTTTAGGGTAAGGTAAAGGGTAAGGGTTAGGGTAAGGTTTAGGGTTAGGGTTAGGGTTAGGCTAAGGGTTAGGGTTAGGGTTAGCGTTAAGATTAGGGTTAGGGTTAGGGGAAGTGGAAGGGTTAGGGTTAGGGTTAGGGTAAGGGTTACGGTTATGGTTAGGGTTGCATTAAGATTAGGGTTATGGTTAGAGGAAGTGTAAGGTTTAGGGTTAGGGGTAGGGGTAGGGGTTAGCGTTAGGGTTAGGGTTAGTTTAGGGTTAGGGTTAAGGTAAGGGTAAGGGTTAGGCTTAGGGTTAGGGTTAGGGTTAGGGTTAGGGTAAGTGTTAGGGTTAGTGTTAGGGTTAGCGTTAGGGTTAGAGTTAGGGTTAGGGTTAGGTTTAGAGTTAGGGTTAGCGAAAGGGTAAGGTTTAAGATCAGGGTTAGGGTTAGGGTTATTTTTAGGGTTATGGTTATTGTAAGGGTAATGGTTAGGTTAGGGTTAGGGTTATCGTTAAGGTTAGGGTTAAGGTTAGGTTTAGGTTTAGGGTACGGGTAAGTGTTAGGGTTAGAGTTATGGTTAGGGAAATGCTAAGGGTTCGGGTAAGTGGTAGGGTTAGGGTAAGGTTTAGGGTTAGGTTAGGGTAAGGTTTAGGGTAAGGGTTAGGGTTACGGTTACGTTTAGGGTTAGGGTTAGGGTAAGGGTAAGAGTTAGGGTTAGGGTTAGGGTTTGGTTTAGGGTTAGGGTAAGGGTAAGTGTTAGGGTTAGGGTTAGGGTTAGGAGTTAAGGTTAGAGTTAGGGTTAGGATAAGGGAAAGGGTAAAGGTTAGGGTGAGGGTTAGGGGTTAGGGGTTAGAGTTAGGGTTAGGGTTAGGGTTACGGTTAGGGTTAGTGTTAGGAGTTAGGGTAAGGGTTAGGTTTAGGGTTAGAGTAAGGGTAACGTTTAAGTTTAGGGTTAGGTTTGGGGTTAAGGTAAGTGTAAGTGTTAGGGTTAGGGTTAGGTTTAAGTTTAGGGTTAGGGTAAGGGTAAGGGTTAGGTTTAGGGCTTGTTTCAGGGTTAGGGTAAGGGTAAGGTTTAGGGTTTCGGTTAGCGTTAGGTTTAGGATTAGTGTTAGGTTTAGGGTTAGGGTTAGGATAAGGGTAAGGGTTAGGTTTAGGGTAGGGTTAAGGGTTAGTGTTAAAGTTAGGTGTAGGGTTAGGGTTAGGGTTACCGTTAGGTTTAGAGTTAGGGTTAGGGTTAGGTTTAGGGTTAGGGTTAGGGTAAGAGTAAGGTATGGGTTAGGGTTAGAGTTAGGGTTAAGGTTAGGGTTAAGTTCATGGTTAAGGTTAGGGTTAGGGTTGGAATTAAGGTTAGGGTTAGGGTTAGGTTAAGGGTAAGTGTTAGGGTTAGGGTTAGGGTTAGGACTAGGTGTTAGGGTTAGGGTTAGGGTCCGGGTTAGGTTTGGGGTTAGGGTTTGGGTAAGGGTAAGGCTTAGCGTTAGGGTTAGTGTTAGGATTAGGGTAGGGTTAGGTGTTAGGGTTAGGGTTATGGTAAGGGTTAGTCTTAGGGTTAGGATAATGGTTAGGGTAAGGGTAAGTGTAAGTGTTGGGGTTAGGGTTACGGTTAGGGTTAAGGAAAGGGTGAGGATTAGTGTCAGGGTTAGGGTTAGGGGTTAGGGTTAGGTGTAGGGTTAGGATAGCGTAAGGGTTAGGGTTAGGGTTAGGGTAAGGGTAAGCGTTAGGTTTAAGGTTAGGTTTAGGGTTAGTTTTAAGGTTAGGGTTAGGGTTAGGGTAAGGGTAAGGGTGAGGGTTGGGGTTAGGTTTAGGGTTAGGTTCAGGGTTAGGGTTAGGGTAAGGGTAAGGGTTAGGGTTAGGGTTAGGGTTAAGGTTAGGGTTAGTGTTAGTGTTAGGGTTAGGGGTAGGGTAAGGTTAAGATTTAGGTTTAAGGTTAGGGTTAGAACCAAGGTTAGGGTTAGAGTTAGGTTTAGTCTAGGGGTTATGGTTAGGGTAAGGGTTACTTTAGGGTTATGGTTAGGGAAAGGGTAAGGTTTAGGGTTAGTGTTAGGGTTTGGGTGAGGGTAATGGTTAGGGTTAGGTTTATGGTTATGGTTAGCATTAAGGTTAGGGTTAGGGTTTGGGTAAGGGTAAGGGTTGGGTTAGGGTTAGGGTTAGGGTTAGGGGTTAGGGTTAGGGTTAGGGTTAGGTTTAGGGTTAGGGTTTGGGTAAGGGTAAGGTTTAGGTTTATGGTTATGGTTAGCATTAAGGTTAGGGTTAGGGTTTGGGTAAGGGTAAGGGTTGGGTTAGGGTTAGGGTTAGGGGTTAGGGTTAGGGTTAGGGTTAGGGTTAGGGTTAGGGTTTGGGTAAGGGTAAGGGTTAGGTTTATGGTTAGGGTTAGCATTAGGGTTAGGGTTAGGGTAAGGGTAAGTGTTAGCGTTAGTGTTAGTGATAGGGTAAGGTTAGGGTCAGGGTTAGGGTTAGGGTTAGGGTAAGGGTTAGGGTTAGGGTTAGGGTTAGGGAAAGGGTAAGAGTTAGGGTTAGGGTTAGGGTTAGGATTAGAGTTAGCATTAAGCTTAGGGTTAGGGTTAGGTTAAGGGTAAGAGTTAGGGTTAGGATTAGGGTTAGCATTATGGTTAGGGTTAGGGTTAGGGTACCGTTAAGGTTAGGGTTAGGGTTAGGGTTAGGGTTTAGGGTTAGGATTAGGGTTAGGGTTAGGTTTAGCGTTAGGGGTAGAGTAAGGGTAAGGATTAGGGTTAGGGTTACGTTTAGGTTTAGGGTTAGTGTAAGGGCAAGGGTTAGGGTTAGGGTTAGGCTT